>CM070840.1:33800470-33822445 GCA_036326025.1 Chrosomus eos
CTTTCGGTAGCAGTACAGTGGACTATTTTCTGACAGACCTTAACCCAAGCTCCCTCAGAGCGTTCACAGTCAGCCCACTAAACCCCCTGTCAGACCACAGTAAAATAACCCTCTACTTAAACAGAGCAATGCCCAACCAAGAAGCATCTAAACAAACCCAGCTCCACTCACTTAGAAACATGTATAGATGGAAACAAAACAGTAAAGATATATATCTAAGTACAATTAGTCAACCGAAAATTCAAGCCCTATTAGATAAATTCCTTGCCACTCCTTTCCTCCACAATAGTGAAGGTACAAACCTAGCAGTAGACAAGCTGAACAGAATATTTGAGGTATCAGCAACATTATCCAACTTAAAAAACACAAAAAGAAAACCAAAAAGACCACATGCCACTGAGAAATGGTTTGACAAAGACTGCAAAAAACTTAGGAAAGAATTAAGAATCCTATCCAACCAGAAACACAGAGATGCTGACAATGAGAACATCTGTCATCTCTATCACGAAAAACTTAAACAATATAGGAATACTTTAAGAAAGAACAAAGAACAAAACACAAAGAGTCAACTCAGGGAAATTGAAGAATCCTTAGAATCCGACCAGTTCTGGAAACATTGGAACACACTAAACAAATCCTACCATCAAGAACTAGCTATCCAGAATGGAGATGTTTGGATTAACCACTTCTCCAACCTCTTTAATAATGTAAACAAAAATCAGGAACAAAATGCCCTTTATGACAAACTAAGGGTTTTAGAATCAACCATCAAAGACAACCAGAACCTCTTAGACTCCCCAATAACACTAACCGAACTATTAGACAAAATCCAAACCCTGAAACTGCAAAAAGCCTGTGGTGTCGATGGCATCCTGAATGAAATGATTAAATACACAGACCACAAATTCAAATTAGCCATTCTCAAGCTCTTCAATATCATCCTGAGTTTAGGTATATTCCCCAACATTTGGAACAAAGGACTTATTACCCCAATCCATAAAAACGGAGACAGATTTGACCCTAATAACTACCGTGGTATATGTGTAAACAGCAACCTAGGCAAACTCTTCTGCAACGTCCTAAACAGCAGACTAGCCCATTTTCTCAGAGACACAAATGTCCTGAGCAAGTGTCAAATTGGCTTCCAACCAAAATATCGCACATCAGACCATATATACACTCTCCATACCTTAGTCGATAAGCAAATTAACGAAAACAAAACTAAAACTTTCTCATGCTTTGTGGACTTCAAAAAAGCTTTTGACTCCATTTGGCATGAAGGTCTTTTTCTTCAATTAATCCAGTGCGGCATTGGAGGAAAAACATATGACATCATCAAATCAATGTACACAAACAACAAATTTGCAGTTAAAATTGGTAACAAACACACAGAATTCCTCCCTCAGAGTCGTGGAGTGAGACAGGGCTGCAGCTTAAGTCCTTCGCTGTTCAATATCTACATAAATGAGCTAGCGAGGGCTCTGGATCAGTCTGCAGCACCTGGCCTTACTCTACTGGACACTAGGGCTGGGCGATATGGCCTAAAAAAAAAATCCCCGATTTTTTGACAAAAAATCCGATTTACGATTTAAATCGATTTTTTTCTCTCCCTACTTAAAATCAATCCTCAGATGACAAAGAAATTGTTCAAAACAAGTTTTTACTTTATTTTGTTTTGATATTCCCTTCTGGGATATTATCTGGATTAAAGTGCAATCAGAAACAACAAGCCAAAAAGACCAGAGGGTCCTGTCATTGTAAATAGCCTAGTGTAAATGTAACATAACATAAAATGGGTGGATTGGGGGGGATGTGTAAAGAAAAAAAAAAAACTTGCATCACAAGAAGTTTATTGTGATTGTCAAATTATTTGGTAACTAAACATCATTTTATCAAGTTTATTAACTATGTAAACACAATGTTTACATGCATAAAGACTGGTATGCTACTCTTTTTATTATTGCTTAACACAAACAATTACAATTCAATTCATGTGAATTTGATTCTGATATTGATTCAATATCAATTCCTTTGGATAAATATTAGGTACAGTAGATATGTTAATGTGTTTGTTACAGTGTACAGTGTAATGTTAATTGTTCTCCAAAAATAAATCACATAATGCTGTAAACATAGAGAGCCCTGTCAGCTGGTATTATTAAAGGTTTAAACTAACTCAAATTAAACAATGCGTTTTTTATAATAACAAACTACGTTATAATATTTTAATGATATAGGTAAAATATAATAAATGTGTAATATAGTTATCATATTTAGCCAAATACTCCTCTCTATAGCAATTATTTTAAGTCCAGCTAACATGCGTGCTGGGTCATTAAAAGGCATCCTGAGGTAAATGTAACGTAACGTGACACATGTTGTTCTCCAGCTGTTTTATGGACATCTTTCCGCGGTTGAAAAACACTGATGGATTGATTTTATTAGCTACATTTGGGTAAGTTAGTAGTGAAGAGTAACAGATGATCGGTTCATGTGCCGCTTGAACTGAGATCTGTCAGCGATCTTTCACGTCACATTTACAAGCGCCAAAACGGTGTTTATTGTTGGAATTTCGTAATAAAATTAACAGAATCTGAGAGACGAGAATCTGTTTCATATCAACAGTAACCTGCTCTGTGTTGTATGTCGGTGTCAGTGTCCTCTTTGCTTCGCGATGTTTCTCTGCGTGAGGAAATGGATGTGTGTGTGAGAGCGTGTAAAAAGTGACAATTGCGTGTCTCTCAGTGAACTCGTGAGAGTTGGCGGCCCTGCAGATTCAGTTTGTAAATGTTTTCGGCGGGTGTGCTTCTGCTGCCGTGGTCTTGTTCATTTGCCATGTTGTTTGTGTATCTCTATCATGGCAAGCGCTGAGCGCGGTCGGAACTACGGGAGCCCATATGGGCGCGTCGGCGGTTGTTAAAGAGAAAACCGATTTTCATTCAAAAAAATCGGCGTAAACTCGCGTAAACTACACATTCGAGTTAATCGATAAAATCGATTTATCGCCCAGCCCTACTGGACACCAAAGTCAGATGCCTTCTGTTTGCTGATGATCTGGTGCTGCTGTCTCCCACTAAAGAGGGTCTACAGCAGCATCTAGACCTCCTGCACAGCTTCTGTCAGTCATGGGCCCTGTCAGTTAACCCCAAAAAGACTAAAATAATGATTTTCCAAAAAAGACCCAGCCGCCAAGACCAACATCATAGTTTTAAATTGGAAACAACATGCTCATCGAACACACGCAGGACTACACTTACCTTGGCATAAACATTAGCAACACAGGAAATTTTAAAAAAGCTGTTAACGATTTGAGAGACAAGGCACGGAGAGCTTTCTATGCTATTAAGAGAAATATCCAAATTGACATCCCAATCAGAATCTGGCTAAAAATCATCAAAACAGTAATAGAGCCCATCGCGCTGTACGGGAGTGAAGTCTGGGCTCCACTCGCAGACCAAGAGTTCACTAAATGGGACAAACACCCAATAGAGACTTTGCAGACCGAGCTGTGCAAAATCTTGCTACGAGTTCAGCGCAAAACCCCAAATAATGCCTGTAGAGCAGAGTTAGGATTATACCCCCTTGTATTTACGATTCAAAAAAGAGCCATTAAATTCCATGCCCACTTAAAAAACAGTGATGAACAGACCCTCCATCACAAAGCCCTGTCCTACCGAGAGCTGAAGCCGGAGAAGAACGCCCTCGGCCGATTGGTCTTACAGCTGACGTCACAGACTGACAATAAAGACAGAGCCACACCAAACCAAATAATTAAAACACAAAAGAGAAATACCTCAAACATTGGACAGACGCAACAGCCAAACAGAGTAAACTGCAATGCTATTTGGCCCTAAACAGAAAATATGAATTGGCAGGATACCTGAGTAAAGTGAGCGACCCGGGGGCGCTGCTGAGCTCTAATGGAGTAAGACGTGAGTTTGAAAGCTCCTGCCGATTTTGATTAATATTGTAATTCTTTCGCGCTTTTTCGACACATATTTAGTATAGTCTTACTCCGCTGAATTTTTTTTGTTAGGAAGTCTAGCTCTGGACTGTGTAAGATGGCTGGAAAGAACTCTAAAACTCGCAAAACTATTCAGACACAACTGCGGCCTAGTCCTCAAACTGCGACCACGCCTTCGAGTGGGTCATCTGTTGCCTCGGAGGTCGAGGGCGCCTCGGCGCACGCTAACCTTGACATCGCTGCACTCAAGCTCGAGTTGTTGGCCTCGGTGAGGAAAGATATTGCTGATATTTTTAAAAAGGAACTCCAGGATACACTCGGGGATGCTCTGCCTACTATTAAGCGTGACCTGCAAGCGGTAAAGTCACAGCTGGCGAATGATAAAGCTGCTACAGAGGCTACCATGTCCAAGCTAAAAGGTACGGTTGGAGAAATGGAGCACGCACTCACTGAGTGCTCCGATGACATCGCCGTGATGAAAACTACTATCGAGCGCCTCACAGCTAACGTAGCCAAGCTGGAAAATAAATGTGAAGACTTGGAGTCTAGATCACGGCGCAACAACGTTAGAATAGTGGGAGTACCGGAGGGTCCTGACACCTGTACTACTGCAGCTGTGGCCGCCATGCTGAAGGAAGCGTTCAGTCTGGAAAAGGAGCCGCTTTTGGACCTGTCCCACCGGACCCTCCAACCCAAACCCAAGCCTGGTGATCGTCCACGAGCCATTGTGTGCAGGTTTCATTATCACAGTGACTGTATGGACATCCTGCGCCGCGCTAGAGAGCTCCGACAGATTAAAATCGGAGATGTGATCGTCTCAGTCTTCCCTGACCACACCGCCAAGATAGCTCGGGCTCGGGCTGCATTCAACGAGGTCAGACGTCAACTTCGTGGCATTGACGGTGCGCGTTATGGTCTGTTTCATCCAGCGCGACTTCGCATCACATACAACGGTGTTGAGAAGGATTTCGTCTCTGCGGAGGAAGCCAGCATCTTTGTCAAAACATTGGTTCCTGGGTGAGCTCCAATAGCTTCTCAGATCTGTTCTAATCGACTCCAGACTTAACTCGGTATTAGATGGTTTTCTGTCTACACTTACTAAATTAGTGTCATTATTGTTTGTTTGTTGCAGGCAAATTTTTATTTTGTTTATTTTCCTCAATCTTACTGGATATTGTTAACAAGACTAGATACTATATTTAGTTTTTTTTTTTTTTTTTCTCATTTTATGCCTTTTGCATCTATTTGCACTAAACTGAGGGCCTACTGTTATTTGTCCAATTTGTATTTTTACGTGCTTTACCGTATTTATGCGCATTTGTTTAAATAATGTTGAGATCGGCGGGAGTTTATTTATTTGTATATTTATTTATTTTTCTCTCTCGCTTTTGTTTTGTTCGGCATGGTCTCCGGGTTGTTCAACACTATTGTGGACAACTTTTGGTTATTGTGGGAAACACTGCTGTCTCCTTTGTTCTGTGGTTATATGGGGACTTTGGGTGTATTTGTGTTTAGGGGATTTGTGGTGGGTGGTGGGTGGTGGGTGGTGGGGGTGGGGGTGTGTCACACCTCGGCTCTGTACGACCATTTAAAAAAAAAAAAAAAAAAAATTTTATTCAGATGGTTAATGACAATATAGGTCCCAGCATTCTGGGTCAGGCACACCTCTCAGATTTATCAGTTGGAATATACGAGGTATGGGTAATCCTGTTAAGAGATCTAAGGTTTTTGCGCACTTGAAACGTTTAAACTCTGATTTAGTATTTTTGCAGGAGACTCACCTTCGTGTTAAAGATCAGTGTAGGTTACATTGCCCTTGGGTAGGCCAAGTCTTCCACTCAAATTTTAACTCAAAAGCTAGGGGGGTCGCCATCTTAATTAACAAAAAAGTTCAGTTCTCATCCACTGATGTTATTGCTGATAGGAATGGCAGATATCTCATGGTTGCTGGGACCCTGATGCAAAAAAAGGTTTTGTTGGTAAATGTATATGCCCGAACTTCGATGATGTTGAATTCGCTAACAATTGCTGAGTAACATCCCCTTCTTGAATACTCACTTGCTAATCCTTGGTGGGGATTTTAATTGTGTTTTTGACCCAATCTTGGATCGATCTAATCCTCGAAATCTGACTTTTTCTGATTTCAGAAAATTTTCTGATTTTATGGAACAGAATAGTCTTATTTATCCATGGAGATCCCGTAACCCCTCTATTAAAAAATTCTCTTTCTTTTCCCAGGTGCACCATTCATATTCTAGGATTGATTACTTTTTTATTGATAGTACACTTAATTCATGTGTTAATTCTTCTGACTATTTGGGTATTGTAATATCTGACCATTCACCTTTATTATTAGATATTCAACTTTCTAATCATAAACCTAGCCCACCACTTTGGAGATTTAACTCTCTCCTTTTGGCAGACAAAGAATTCTGTGTATTTATTTCAAACTCTATTGATGAGTTCTTGTCTTTCAACCACAATGACTCCTCTTCGTATTCATTGCTGTGGGAGACACTTAAATGTTACCTGAGAGGTCAAATTATTTCTTACTCGGCTCTCTCTAATAAAAAGATTAATGCTAAGCTTAATGCACTCACATCTGTGATTAGTATCCTTGATCAGAGATATGCACTGAATCCTTCTCCAGAACTACTTAAGCAGCGTCTTGATTTGCAAGCTGAATTTGATCTTATTTCAACTAAAGAGGCAGAGCGCTTGCTACTACGCAGCCGTGGCTCATACTACGAACATGGTGATAAGGCAAGTCGTTATTGGCACATCAGTTACGACGACAGGCCACTTCCCGTTTGATACCTACTATTAAAAACACTTATGGCACTATTACTGCAGATCCCTTAGAAATTAATGCTACTTTTAAATCATTTTACTCTTTATTATATAAATCTGAATTTCCTATAGATCACACTAAAATTAATACATTTCTTCAGAATCTTTCGAACCCTGTCATTGATTCTATTATTGCCACGCAAATGGACTCTCCACTCTCTCTTGATGAAGTATTGAATGCAATTAATGTCATGCAATCTAACAAAGCTCCAGGCCCCGACGGGTTTCCTATTGAATTTTTTAAAAAAATTATTGGCAAATTGGCACCGTTACTTTTATCCGTATTTACTGAATCCCTGGAAAGTGGTTCTTTAACACCAACCATGACACAAGCCACTATTGCTCTCCTCCTCAAAAAGGACAAAGATTCAACCTCCTGTGGGTCTTACAGACCATTGTCTTTGCTTAATGCTGACGTCAAAGTATTGGCTAAAGTAATTGCATCCCGCTTAGAGAATGTGCTTCCTCATATTATATATCCGAAGAGCAAAATGGTTTTATAAAGGGATGTCAATTGTTTTTTAATACCCGTACACTTTTCAATATTATTTACTCAAAACACTCTACTGAACTTCCTGAGCTTGTGATTTCTTTGGACGCCTAGAAGGCATTTGATAGGGTAGAGTGGGAGTACTTGTTTGCAGTGTTAAAAAAATTCGGATTTGGTGAAAATTTCATTTCTTGGATTCGCCTCCTCTAGTCATCTCCTAAGGCCAGTGTTCATACTAATGATGTTTATTCTGATTATTTTACCCTTGGACGTGGAACTCGCCAAGGTTGTCCTTTATCACCTTTGCTCTTTGCTATTGCTATCGAGCCTCTGTCAATTACATTAAGATCTTCCCCTTCATTCAGAGGAATCATCCGTAATGGAACTGAATATAAACTATCATTGTATGCGGACGATTTGTTATTGTATATATCTGACCCTTCACTTTCTATCCCTGCTGTTTTAGGTATTCTGGAGAACTTCAGCTCTTTTTCAGGTTATAAATTAAATTTGGAGAAAAGTGAGTGTTTTCCCATTAATGCTGCAGCATGTCACATGCAACAGTCAGATTTACCTTTTCGATTTAGTCCATCAGGGTTCAAATACCTCGGTGTCAACGTGACCCTTCTTTGTCTAGCCTTGCTTCTGCTAATTTCACTCCCCTTATCTCTAAGTGTACAACCAATATTCAAAGAGGGGTAACCTCCCCCTTTCACTAATCGGCAAGATCAATGTTGTTAAAATGAATATTCTACCAAAATTTCTATTTTTATTCCAGTCAATTCCTCTTTTTCTGCCAAAACATTTTTTGACTCACTTGATAAGATAATTTGTTCTTTTATTTGGGGTGGAAAATCACCTAGGATTCGTAAAACTCTACTGCAGAGATGCAGACTTAGTGGAGGACTAGCATTACCTAATTTTTTTAATTACTATTGGGCGGCTCACATTCATAAACTTTGCTACTGGTTAAAATCCCCTGGATCCTCTTGGTGTAAATTGGAACTATCATCCTGTAGGGGATCTTCTGTACCTGCTTTACTTTATACCTCCTTACCCACATAACCTTCTCTATTCACCGATAATCAAGTGGTTCTTAACACGCTTAAAATCTGGTATCAATTTAGACGACACTTTAAATTTGTAGTTGGTTCCTCCTTGGGTCCTACCAATTACAACCACTTATTTCCTCCATCACTTTCGGATTCGACATTTTCATTGTGGTATGACAAGGGTATTACACAATTTAGAGATTTATATGTAGACGGTGTCTT
Source organism: Chrosomus eos (assembly GCA_036326025.1). Lineage (NCBI taxonomy): Eukaryota > Metazoa > Chordata > Actinopteri > Cypriniformes > Leuciscidae > Chrosomus > Chrosomus eos. The sequence continues at coordinate 33,809,049 of CM070840.1, forward strand.
TGACAGTTTTACCAATTTGGCATCTCGCTATGAACTCCCTGTTACTCATCTGTTTCGCTATTTCCAAACTCGCAATTTTGTGGCTAAGTGTTTCCCTAATTTCCCCTCTTTACCTCCAGTGCATCGGTGGGAAACCATGCTTTCATTTGTCCCTCAAAAAAAAGGTATCATTTCCAAGCTTTATGACATTATCTTAGCTTTTAGCGATGATTCGAACGACAAACTTAAGTGTACATGGGAAAGGGAACTGGGAATACAAATACAGGAGGAGTCCTGGGAACAGGCTATAGAGAGGATACGTTCTACCACGACTTGTGCTCGTCTTGGACTTATTCAATTTAAGGTCTTGCATAGGGTACATTTCTCTAAGCTTAGACTATCTGAAATATATCCGGATGTGGAAGACAAATGCGATAAATGTCATGGCTCACCTTGTCATCTTAGCCACATGTTTTTTTTTTTTTCCTGATTTGGAAGATTTCTGGCTTGGTTATTTTAATATTATGTCCTCTGTTCTTGGGTAAATCTCCAACCTTGCCCTCTGATTGCTATATTTGGAATTCCTGACCCCTCACTTGCACTTAACCCTACACAAAAGGACATCATAGCCTTTACATCCTTAATAGCAAGACGCTCTTTATTGTTACACTGGAAGTCTGCTAAATATCCTTCTATCTCTCGATGGCTCAGAGACGTCATGTATTTTTTAAAACTTGAGAAAATTAAATATACGTTGAGAGGATGTACTGTCAATTTTTTTCATAAATGGCATCCTTTTATTTCTTATTTCACTGATTTAGTGGTACTACCCAGCTGAATGTGTGCCTTTTTTTTTTTTTTTTTTTTTTTTTTGATTTGTTGTATTGTCTGCATTGCATAAATAACCAGTAATAGGTGTGTTGGTTCGTGGTGTGCTGAGTGGGTGGGGGGTTGTTCATTGTTCATTTCAGGGTACTCTGTAATCCATTGTATGTATTTTCTCCTACTTCATTATCAGAGTGTTTAAGAGGGAGGAAAAGGGGAAAAAAAGGGATAAGTTGTATCTGTGAAGAGATGTATCGTATTGTTTTGCTTTTCCCAATAAAAAAAAAAAAATAAAAAAAAATAAAGTGAGCGACCCTAAACTGAGGAAAGTCCTGAGCATGTACAGACTCAGTGAACACACACTGAGCATCGAGACAGGCGACACAGACAGACACACACACACACACACACACTGAGCATCGAGACAGGCCGACACAGACAGACACCACACAACACCCACACACAACACACACACACTGAGCATCGAGACAGGCCGACACAGACAGACACACACACACACACACTGAGCATCGAGACAGGCCGACACACACACACACACACTGAGCATCGAGACAGGCCGACACAGACAGACACACACACACACACACTGAGCATCGAGACAGGCCGACACAGACAGACACACACACACACACACTGAGCATCGAGACAGGCCGACACAGACAGACACACACACACACACACTTGAGCATCGAGACAGGCCGACACAGACACACACACACTGAGCATCGAGACAGGCCGACACAGAAAGACACACACACACACACACTGAGCATCGAGACAGGCCGACACACACACACACACACTGAGCATCGAGACAGGGCCGCGCAACACAGCACAGACACACACACACACACACACACTGAGCATCGAGACAGGCCGACACACACAACACACACTGAGCATCGAGACAGGCCGACACAGACACACACACACTGAGCATCGAGACAGGCCGACACAGACAGACACACACACACACACTGAGCATCGAGACAGGCCGACACAGACACACACACACACACCACACACACACACACACACACTGAGCATTGAGACAGGCCGACACAGACAGACCTGGCTGCCGAAGGAAGAGCGACTGTGCCCTCACTGCTCAGAGAACCAAGTGGAGACAGAACTACACTTTTTGACATCCTGCTCCAAATATACACACATTAGAGACTCTTTCTATCCCCTTTTTACAACCTACCAGAAAGACTTCCATCAGAAATCTAATATGGACAAACTCCCACTCCTGCTCGGAGAAAGCCCTGCGAGCTCAAACCTGGCAGCCAGGTACGTGAGGTCCTGTCACGAAGAAAGAGCCTCCTGCAGGACAGAGCTACCAACTACACGCCTATAGAGACACTGTTATAACTATTAGAAAATTTATTCTACTTTTCATGTAAAAAAAAAAAAAAACTACTTTATTTTTATTTATTTATTTATTTTTATTGTATAGTGTTGTGTTGTGAATGCTTTGGCAATGTAAAGATTTCTTTCACCATGCCAATAAAGCTATTTGAATCTTGAATCTTAAAGAGAGAGAGAGAGAGGAGAGAGAGGAGAGGAGAGAGAGAGAGAGAGAGGAGAGAGGAGAGAGAGAGAGAGAGAGAGAGAGAGAGAGAGAGAAGAGAGAGGAAGAGAGAGAGAGAGAGAGGAGAGAGAGAGGAGAGACAGAGAGAGAGAGAAGAGAGAGAGACAGAGAGAGAGAGAGAGAGAGAGAGAGAGTGAGAGAGAGAGGAGAGACAGAAGAGAGAGAGAGAGAGAGAGGAGAGAGAGAGAGAGAGAGAGAGAGAGGAGAGAGAGAGAGAGAGAGAGAGGAGCACTTACTTGCCCTCCAGGAGTGTTTGGTGGTGTAGAAACAGGCCAAGTCTCTGTTGTCTTTGAGGACGTTCATCTTCACACAGCGCCTGTGGAAACACAAGAGGAGATTCACTTCTGTAACTCATTTACTTCCTGATCACAGATGACACAGGCCAGGGTTATGATCACGTATATCAGCCGTCATGGGGAATCTGGAGACACACTAAACACACTAAACACACACACAAACCAGTCAGAGAGCTCACTCCTCACTCACACACACACTCAGATCCTACAGGTTACAAACACTCCACATCATCTAAACACACACACAAACCAGTCAGAGCGCTCACTGCTCACACACACACACACACACACACACACATCAGTCAGAGCGCTCACTGCTCACACACACACACACACACATCAGTCAGAGCGCTCACTCCTCACACACACACACACACATTAGTCAGAGCGCTCACTCCTCACACACACACACACATCAGTCAGAGCGAGCACACACACACACACACATCAGTCAGAGAGCTCACTCCTCACTCACACACACACACACACTCAGATCCTACAGGTTACAAACACTCCACATCATCTAAACACACACACAAACCAGTCAGAGCGCTCACTGCTCACACACACACACACACACACACACACACACACACACATCAGTCAGAGCGCTCACTGCTCACACACACACACACACACACACACATCAGTCAGAGCGCTCACTCCTCACACACACACACACACACATTAGTCAGAGCGCTCACTCCTCACACACACACACACATCAGTCAGAGCGAGCACACACACACACACACATCAGTCAGAGCGCTCACTCCTCACACACACACACATCAGTCAGAGCACTCACTCCTCACACACACACGCGCACACACACACAGTCAGAGCACTCACTCCTCACACACACACACATCAGTCAGAGCACTCACTCCTCACACACACACACGCATATGCACACACACTATCTCTCTCACACACACACACATCAGTCAGAGCGCTCAGTCCTCACACACACACACATCAGTCAGAGCTTTCACTCCTCACACACACACAAATCAGTCAGAGCGCTCACTCCTCACACACACTCACACACACATCAGTCAGAGCACGCACACACACACACACACATCAGTCAGAGCGCTCACTCCTCACACACACACAAATCAGTCAGAGCGCTCACTCCTCACACACACACACACACACACACACACATCAGTCAGAGCGCGCACACACACACACATCAGTCAGAGCGCTCACTCCTCACACACACACATCAGTCAGAGCGCGCACACACACACACATCAGTCAGAGCGCGCGCACACACACATCAGTCAGAGCGCGCACACACACACACACACACACATCAGTCAGAGCGCTCACTCCTCACACACCACACACACACATTAGTCAGAGCGCTCACTCCTCACACACACACACATCAGTCAGAGCGCTCACTCCTCACACACACACACACACATTAGTCAGAGCGCTCACTCCTCACACACACTCACACACACATTAGTCAGAGCGCTCACTCCTCACACACACACACACATCAGTCAGAGCGAGCACACACACACACACACACACATCAGTAAGAGCGCGCACACACACACACATCAGTCAGAGCGCGCGCACACACACATCAGTCAGAGCGCGCACACACACACACACACATCAGTCAGAGCGCTTAGTGCTGCATTTGATACTATCGACCACAACATTCTTTTAAATAGACTAGAAAACTATGTTGGCATTAGCGGAATTGCACTAGCATGGTTTAAATCATACTTATCTGACCGTTTTCAGTTTGTATCAGTAAATGAAGAGATGTCTTATCGATCACAAGTTCAGTATGGCGTACCACAAGGCTCAGTACTAGGACCGCTGCTGTTCACTCTGTACATGCTACCATTAGGAGATATCATTAGGAAATATGGAATTAGCTTTCACTGTTATGCTGATGATACTCAGCTGTATATAACGAAACTTACCAATTCACAAAATTAACGGAATGCATAGCTGATATAAAGAATTGGATGACCAGTAATTTCCTATTACTAAATTCTGAAAAAACAGAGATTCTAATCATTGGACAAAAAACGTCCTCACCTAATAACCTAGAATACTGTCTAACACTTGATGGCTGCTCTGTTAAGTCTTCGTCGTCAGTTAGGAAACTGGGTGTGCTCTTTGATACCAATCTTTCATTTGAAAGTCACGTGTCTAGTATCTGTAAAACAGCTTTTTTCCATCTTAAAAATATATCTAAACTACGTCATATGCTCTCACTGACAAATGCGGAACAATTAGTTCATGCTTTCATGACCTCAAGGCTAGATTATTGTAATGCTCTACTGGGTGGTTGCCCTGCACGCTTATTAAACAAACTACAGCTAGTTCAAAACGCAGCCGCTAGAGTTCTTACCAGAACCAGGAAGTATGACCATATTAGCCCGGTTCTGTCAACACTGCATTGGCTGCCTATTAAACATCGTATAAATTTTAAAATATTGCTGATTACTTACAAAGCACTAAATGGTTTAGCTCCCCAGTACTTGAGCGAGCTCTTAACGCATTATAGTCCTGCACGTCTATTGCGATTCAAAATTCTGGCCAGTTGATAATACCTAGAATACTCAAATCGACTGCTGGCGGTAGATCCTTTTCCTATTTAGCACCAAAACTTTGGAACAATCTTCCTAACACGGTCCGGGAAGCAGATACAGTCTGTCAGTTTAAATCTAGACTAAAAACACATCTCTTTGGCTTAGCATACACATAACACATTATAGATTTCTATAATTCAATGTTAGGCTGCATAGATTAGATCAGCCGGAACCGGGAACACTTCCCATAATTCCTGATGTACTTTGTACATCATAAGAAGGATGGCGTCTACGCTAATATTAGTCTCTCTGTTTATCCCGAGGTTTACCGCAGACCGCCGGATCCAGGGCATATCCAGATCTGATGAAGGACCATCACATGGACACGACGACACGCATTATCAGGCTGTGAAGGCCCATGGACTCCTCACCACACTCATCTCCTCACCGGCGGGATACCCAACCCAACCAGATGAACTGGATAATATCGTGAAAGTTCTGACCCCATCTGACTCCTGACATTATGCTGCCTAACTCATAACCATACACTGTTCATTCGTTGGCCAAAGGAGGACTGGCCCCCCGACTGAGCCTGGGTTCTCCCAAGGTTTTTTTCTCCATTCTGTCACCTGATGGAGTTTTGGTTCCTTGCCACTGTTGCCTTCGCCTTTTGGCTTGCTTAGTTGGGGACATTTAATTTTCAATTGAACAATACTATAACAACATTGTTTTCCTGTTATCTCTGTAAAGCTGCTTTGAAACAATTTGTATTGTAAAAAGCGCTATATAAATAAAGGTGACTTGACTTGACTTGACACACACACACATTAGTCAGAGCGCTCACTCCTCACACACACACTCACACACACACACATTAGTCCAGAGCGCTCACTCCTCACACACACACACATCAGTCAGAGCGCTCACTCCTCACACACACTCTCACACACACACACACATTAGTCAGAGCGCTCACTCCTCACACACACACACATCAGTCAGAGCGAGCACACACACACACAACATCAGTCAGAGCGAGCACACACACACACACACATCAGTCAGAGCGCTCACTCCTCACACACACATCAGTCAGAGCGCTCACTCCTCACACACACACACACACTCACACACACACACACACATTAGTCAGAGCGCTCACTCCTCACACACACACACATCAGTCAGAGCGTGCGCACACACACACACACACACACACACATCAGTCAGAGCGCTCACTCCTCACACACCACACACCACACATCACACACACACACACACATTAGTCAGAGCGCTCACTCCTCACACACACACACACACATCAGTCAGAGCGTGCACACACACACATTAGTCAGAGCGCTCACTCCTCACACACACACACACATCAGTCAGAGCGCGCGCACACACACACACATATCAGTCAGAGCGCTCACTCCTCTCACACACACACACCAGTCAGAGCGCTCACTCCTCACACACACACGCATATGCACACACACTATCTCTCTCACACCACACACACACACACACACACATCAGTCAGAGCGCTCAGTCCTCACACACACACACACACACATCAGTCAGAGCGCTCACTCTCACACACACATCATCAGAGCGCTCATCCTCACACACACACAAATCAGTCAGAGCGCTCACTCCTTACACACACACACACACACACACACCAGTCAGAGCGCGCACACACACACACATCAGTCAGAGCGCCCTCACTCCTCACACACACACATCAGTCAGAGCGCTCACTCCTCACACACACACACACATCAGTCAGAGCGCTCACATCCTCACACACACACCACACACACACACACACACACACACATTAGTCAGAGCGCTCACTCCTCACACACACACACACACATCAGTCAGAGCGCGCACACACACACACATCAGTCAGAGCGCTCACTCCTCACACACACTCACACACACACACACACACATTAGTCAGAGCGCTCACTCCTCACACACACACACACATCAGTCAGAGCGCTCACTCCTCACACACACACACACACACACACATCACTCTCCACACACACACACACACATTAGTCAGAGCGCTCACTCCTCACACACACACACACACACACACATCAGTCAGAGCGCGCACACACACACACACACATCAGTCAGAGCGCTCACTCCTCACACACACACACTCACACACACACACACATTAGTCAGAGCGCTCACTCCTCACACACACACACATCAGTCAGAGCGCGCGCACACACACACACACATCAGTCAGAGCGCTCACTCCTCTCACACACACACACACATCAGTCAGAGCGCTCACTCCTTACACACACACACACACACACATCAGTCAGAGCGCTCACTCTCACCACACACACACACACACACAACACATTAGTCAGAGCGCTCACTCCTCACACACACACACACACATCAGTCAGAGCCTCACTCCTCACACACACACACATTAGTCAGAGCGCATATGGAAATCGTTCATTATTAGTTTGAGTTTTTACATTAAGAAGACCCAAGATAATGCTGAACTACAGTCCTGCACTACTACCCACCACATCACTATCGGCAAAAAATAATACATATGATGTTATCGGCCCAAAAAAACATTGGCCAAATATAAAGCCGATAAATCATGTCAGACTTCCTTCAACTGAGAAAAATTCATCATGATGGTTTTGAACGCTTGAAAAAGATGAATCCCTTCAGAAGGAAAATAAAGTGACGAACAGTTAAGACACAAGCCACGTACATAATAATGAAACATAATAATAATAATATAATTGCTGTGTTTGGGAAATGGCTATCTTAAATGGTGGAACGGAAGCGAGTGCCACAGCTCCAAAGAGGAAGAGACCGGTGGAAGAGATAAGTGTTGACCATGTGAACGTACCCGTCAGCAAGAAAACCACTGACTCCATCCTTCCTCAGTCCTGCACTAAACCCTTACAGGAGCCCAGACTCCTGACGCATATAGCAGCTAGCATAGCAGCTAACGCTAGTCTTCACCAGTTATCCCCCCGCTCAACACTAAACCCTTACAGGACCCCAGACTCCTGACGCATATAGCAGCTAGCATAGCAGCTAACGCTAGTCTTCACCAGTTATCCCCCCGCTCAACACTAAACCCTTACAGGACCCCAGACTCCTGACGCATCAGCTAGCATAGCAGCTAACGCTAGTCTTCACCAGTTATCCCCCCGCTCAACACTAAACCCTTACAGGACCCCAGACTCCTGACGCATATAGCAGCTAGCATAGCAGCTAACGCTAGTCTTCACCAGTTATCCCCCTGCTCAACACTAAACCCTTACAGGAGCCCAGACTCCTGACGCATATAGCAGCTAGCATAGCAGCTAACGCTAGTCTTCACCAGTTATCCCCCCGCTCAACACTAAACCCTTACAGGACCCCAGACTCCTGACGCATATAGCAGCTAGCATAGCAGCTAACGCTGGTCTTCACCAGTTATCCCCCCACTCAACACTAAACCCTTACAGGACCCCCGACTCCTGACGCATATAGCAGCTAGCATAGCAGCTAACACTAGTCTTCACCAGTTATCCCCCGCTCAACACTAAACCCTTACAGGAGCCCAGACTCCTGACGCATATAGCAGCTAGCATAGCAGCTAACGCTAGTCTTTACCAGTTATCCCCCGCTCAACACTAAACCCTTACAGGAGCCCAGACTCCTGACGCATATAGCTGCTAGCATAGCAGCTAACGCTAGTCTTCACCAGTTATCCCCCCGCTCAACACTAAACCCTTACAGGACCCCAGACTCCTGACGCATATAGCAGCTAGCATAGCAGCTAACGCTAGTCTTCACCAGTTTTCCCCCCGCTCAACACTAAACCCTTACAGGAGCCCAGACTCCTGACGCATATAGCAGCTAGCATAGCAGCTAACGCTAGTCTTCACCAGTTATCCCCCCGCTCAACACTAAACCCTTACAGGACCCCAGACTCCTGACGCATATAGCAGCTAGCATAGCAGCTAACGCTGGTCTTCACCAGTTATCCCCCCACTCAACACTAAACCCTTACAGGACCCCCGACTCCTGACGCATATAGCAGCTAGCATAGCAGCTAACGCTAGTCTTCACCAGTTCCCCCCCGCTCAACACTAAACCCTTACAGGAGCCCAGACTCCTGACGCATATAGCAGCTAGCATAGCAGCTAACGCTAGTCTTCCCCAGTTATCCCCCGCTCAACACTAAACCCTTACAGGAGCCCAGACTCCTGACACATATAGCAGCTAGCATAGCAGCTAACGCTAGTTTTCACCAGTTATCCCCCGCTCAACACTAAACCCTTACAGGAGCCCAGACTCCTGACGCATATAGCTGCTAGCATAGCAGCTAACGCTAGTCTTCACCAGTTATCCCCCGCTCAACACTAAACCCTTACAGGAGCCCAGACTCCTGACGCATATAGCTGCTAGCATAGCAGCTAACGCTAGTCTTCACCAGTTATCCCCCGCTCAACACTAAACCCTTACAGGAGCCCAGACTCCTGACGCATATAGCAGCTAGCATAGCAGCTAACGCTAGTCTTCACCAGTTATCCCCCCGCTCAACACTAAACCCTTACAGGACCCCAGACTCCCGACTCATATAGCAGCTACAGGGTTTCCCATACATTCATTAATTTGTGGCGGGCCGCCACAATATCAACGCTGACCGCCACGGATTGATTTTCAGATTTTTAAACTATTTAATATGGGTAAAATTGCATTTTATTGTAGAGCTGCGCGCAGCTTGCTCCCCCTCTCTCTCTCACACAAACTGACAACGGAGGCGCGGCGCACGAATAGCCCCGCCTCCTCTTCGAGCACAGTCTCAAAACAACATGAGCATGCGTTGGAGGACGGATTGTTGCGGTCACTGCGGAGCTTATTTTCCCAGCGAATATTCCAGAATCAATCCGGAGTTGAATGGTTGTAATGAACACTGCTGCAAAACAACTCTGATAAGTTATTCTATGTTAAACGCTGTCGCGTTTCCATTAGATTCAGGGTTTCCCGAAGCACTTTGTAACTAAGGCGGCCGCCTAAAAGCAACACACGTCTTAACTAACGTAACGTTACGTTACGTCGTCAAAAAATGTATGAGCGAAGCCTGCCTTGTTACTCTGTCCTGTTTATAGCTTAAATTCTCTGCCGGGGGCAGAACTTGGGCCAATATTTCTCGCCGCCATCCTCGGGCCAGGCCCTTGATCTAGAGACGTGCCGGCGCGGGACTAGATTTGATGGCCGAGTGCGAGCGCGGGTGGTAATGCACTCACTCTGTGTGCGCGGGCTGTGGGAGAATAAAACGATTCACAGGACTCCCGCAAATTATAAATATCAATGAATAAAACATATAAAAACTAATAAATTGTTATTAATCTATTGCAGAAAAGAACAACTAAACACAATTGAAACGATTTACTGGCCAGAGTTTCTATTTGTAACATGTTTCCAGCGTGAGCGATGTAGCCAATCACAGACATATGTGTTGATTTCTTAAACACGATGACCAATCAGAAGCATTTAAGATAGACTCCTATCACCGCTCAAAACTGACTTTTTGTTCAGTGCTGAATTCTGCATGCTGGCAAATCCTCTAATTATAACAAACAAAGTGTAGATATTGTGAAATATTCATTGTGCATTCAGCTTCATTGATAATAACAGAGATGTTTGATATAGCGATGATGTCAGCTTTTTAGGGATTATTAACATTCAGTCATCATGGCAAAAGTAGCCTGCTTTTCATTTTGTAAATTCGCACCTCTGCATTTTGACAATGTTGTTTTGCACTTTATTTTGCACTTCATTGTTTTATAGTTGTAAAGTGTTTGTTAAAATTCAGTTGTTGTTTCAGTTGTTATGTTTTGCACTTTTTAGCACAAATAGTTTAAAATATTTGTATAGTTTGTTAAAATTCACATTGCAATTGTTGTTTTGAAAAGCTGGTTATTTATAAATCTAATTTGTTATTTAAATTTAATATAGTGTTTAATAATTGTTACATTTAGTACAGGGCCTGTAGTCTATCACACAAACAAGCCCATATGATAGGGCATTGGAATATTTTTTTCAGAAAGGCCCGTAAAAAAAAATGTTCAAACAAAGGGTGCAAAATATGCAACAAGAAGTCTGTGGAGCAGTCATAGAAGTGTAGCAATGGCATAGCAATAGCAATGTCTTTAAGTTATCTTACATTATGTGTCAACCCCCCCCCCAAAAAAAAAACCCACACCACCACACATAGAATCTAATTCTGTGGGAAACACTGAGCTAGCATAGCAGCTAACGCTAGTCTTCACCAGTTATCCCCCGCTCGCTCAACACTAAACCCTTACAGGAGCCCAGACTCATGACGCATATAGCAGCTAGCATAGCAGCTAACGCTAGTCTTCACCAGTTCCCCCCCGCTCAGCACTAAACCCTTACAGGACCCCAGACTCCTGACGCATATAGCAGCTAGCATAGCAGCTAACGCTAGTCTTCACCACTTATCCCCCCGCTCAACACTAAACCCTTACAGGAGCCCAGACTCCTGACGCATATAGCAGCTAGCATAGCAGCTAACGCTAGTCTTCACCAGTTCCCCCCCGCTCAACACTAAACCCTTACAGGACCCCCGACTCCTGACGCATATAGCAGCTAGCATAGCAGCTAACGCTAGTCTTCACCAGTTATCCCCCGCTCAAAACTAAACCCTTAGAGGAGCCCAGACTCCTGACGCATATAGCAGCTAGCATAGCATCTAACGCTAGTCTTCACCAGTTATCCCCCCGCTCAACACTAAACCCTTACAGGACCCCAGACTCCTGACGCATATAGCAGCTAGCATAGCAGCAAACGCTAGTCTTCACCAGTCGTCGTCCCCCCCCCCCGCTCAACCGCTCAACGTGTTCAGTGGACGAAGTGCAGACGTTCCTCTCGTTGGTTGCCAAGGAGCAGATAAACTATAACGATCCATCTATAATCCCCCTATAGCTATATTAATTAATGATAAACCCAGCGATCTGACATTGGGTCAAACACTGCAGTGGCAGAACGTGCAGGTATCTGTAATCCTGCTGTTCTGAGAGCCGATGGGATTACAGCACTAATGCATTAATAGCTTAAGTGTTAAAAATCCAGCGCCAATTCCAGGATGAGGTCACATGATCAATCTCCACAGCTCTCCGCATGATCAATACCAGTGGTGTAAAACTGCACAGAAACACACAGTCCTTCATCCTGCACTGAAGCATCACAGAAACACATTTACACACACCGAGAGCGAGTCTCTTCTGAACAGGTTTAGTCCTGTACGGTGGAGCATTTCTGCTAAACGGCTGAAACTGATCCTTCTTCACAGAATATAAAGCAGATTGAATGGTTTTCTGAATGCAAAGCTCATATGTAATGCTGACACTGAGAGCAATAAAGGTTGTGATGAATCTGTAGCTCCTGTATCTGTAGGCTTCAATAAACACGATGACAATCATGATTGTGTTGCATGACATTTACACTAGCATTGCGTCACTGCTCACGAGCCGAGGGCTTATTGCCTGTCAGTTATTACACAATCCTAGACACTCACACACACACACACACAAGTTTTTATCCTTCTAAGTTTATAAACAGTTGTAGTACTTTTTTGCACAATTTCAGTTACACACACACAACATGATCAAGTGTTTGGCTCATGTTGTGTGTAACTGAAGTTGTGCAAAAGTACTACAACTAATACTTTCATTTTTTGCTTTCACTTCTGTAATAATCTGCAATAATCTGTCTTCTTTTAAAAGAGACCAACCTCAGGTGTGCGTTCATTAGTTAAAGTCCAGATCTGTGCTCAAGAGTAGACAGTGTTTAACGGGTGAAAGGGTTCGTTAACCCAAACCTGAAGATTCTGTCAGTAATTACTCGTCCTCATGTTGATCAACCCCGTAAGACCTTCCTTCATCTTCACAACACAAATTAAGATATTTCTGATGAGATCTGAGATCTGAGTGCTGGCTCCCTCCTCCATAGGGTTCTAGATCATTTCATTCTGCCGGCCCAGAAAAGTTCATAAAAACATCGTTAAAATGGTCCAAGTGACTACGGTGGCTCAACCTCAAG
>CM070840.1:33822545-33970045 GCA_036326025.1 Chrosomus eos
GAACGGGTTAAGAGTAGACAGTAGTGAGCGGGTTAAGAGTAGACAGTAGTGAACGGGTTAAGAGTAGGGTTGCGGCGGTGAGGAAAATTTCGCACCGGTTAATCGACGTGTGACAACACCGGTAATCCCGGTGTCACCGTGGGGGGCGGGGCGGGGGGGGGGGGGGGGGTTAAATAGCTTTTAAATGCGTGCGCGTTTAGGCTACTTTCACTTTCGAAATATGCGTCAATTGGCAATTCAGCGTCAATTGCTTGAATGGACAAAAAAAAAAAAACTCGCTGACAATAAAACTGTATTTATAGACAGAACTTTTATTAGCATAACGAATGAATAAAAATAACCCCATGCATAGGCTGAAAAAAGTGAAAATCGGCAAACTGTGGGCCCAAACAAATAAGAACCATAAAACGTTTTTTAACGAATAAGAAAATAAAATAGGCCTAAATAAATTACACAAAGTTTAAATAAGATAAACCCAAATAAATAAGAGACGAATATAAAATAAAAACTTCAAAAAGGACCTTAGCCTACATAAATGACAGCACTCTAAAACACACTATAAATTGGCATTTATTAACATTGCTTGTAGTCTAGAGTCAAAGAACATGACAGTTGAGACAAAGACAGACTTCATGACAAAGACAGTCTTGCAGTCAAGAACATGTAGACTGAGTAAAAACTATTGCGAAATGACGGCGTTTCCATTAACCGATGTTATGCGACTAAAACGTCCTTTTTTTCCTCTTGCGAACAGCATATAGCCAGGAGTTTCTGGGTGTTTCTCCCTCATTTCTGCTCCGATGTCTTGATTGTGGCATTTCTTTGAGGTTTAGGTAGGCTATTCCTGTAATTATTGTTTCTTTTTTATGAATTTAATAAATAACTATGTCTCGTATTCTGTCCAAACGGTCATTGTAGGCCTACTTTTGTGTCCATTCGTTTTTCCTTTTTTAACCCGTAATTTTGCAAAACAAAAAATGAACGGTTGTTGTATTTGCAAAGTTGAACACCAAAATTTAAATTAGAACTGTACACACCAAATGCTGCGCAATATATATATAGCCTATATTAACGGATTTTCGGATTTTTGTTTATGACTTTTACCCCTTTATTAAACATTTAAAATATTCACAAATTAATATGATTTTTTTTAGATTTGACTGGTTTTCTAAGGCCAAATTAGAACCTGGAAATGATATTTTTCCCGCAGTGCTGAATGAGAAGAGCCATGGCTCTTCTCATTCAGCACTGCGGGAAAAAATATAGGCCTATGTCTCTGGAACCACAGCATAAGCTACAGATTACAGAAAGGTGATTTATAGGCTAATAATAAATGTGTCTGAAAAAATAACAAGGCATTTTAATTGTTTATTAATAAACTAGTGTTTTCTAAACCAGTGTCGGTTAAACATATCTCCATCTCCGTTGTAACGGATGCATCTTTAGAGAGAAATGCATCTTTCATTCGGATTAGCCTACATCATCAGAAGGTATTAGCTTTCGATTCGAATTTGTTCGTTTTAAAGCGGACATTTCAAGCTTTAGCCTAGGCTGGATATTTTGTTTCAGTTCTCGCGCTCCAGTTCACGGAGACCATGAAACCGCGCCTGATTGTTTTATTTTATTTTACAAAAGCACAACGTTGTCTTGTTATTTTGAGTTTAGACCAATAGAAGTAGTTGCGACTAATATATTATTATTTTCTGTATGGCCAGAAATGATAGAGTATTTTAAGTTGTTTCCATGTTGATAGGAAAATGCAAGTGTTCACGCCAGCGCCTCCCTGCCATGCAGTGCGCGCTCCACACTCCGCATAGCAATATACGTTCTTTGGCAGTAGCCTACTAATTGATTGTTGTACCAGTGTGTCTGGCTTCTGCGGTCGATGTTTCACTGCAGTGCCCAGTTACTGTAGTTTGACTCGTTCTCATCTCCACATGTGCTAAATGGAATTTGACTCCTGATGCTTGCTGATCTGTGACGTGATGGCTCTTGGCACGCACTGCGCAGTACAGTTTTTAATTATAATGTATGCTCTCTTCTGAACTAAATAATTGATCATTATTATTTATATTTATAATTAATTCAAATAAATATTTTAGCGAAAACGAATAGCCTACTTTAAAAAAGTCAAGACATCGCGGTGTCACGGTGGGAAACTGATGTCACCGGTGATGGGGCTTAAAACCGGTAACACCGTCAACACCGTCTATCGCGGCAAGCCTAGTTAAGAGTAGACAGTAGCGAACGGGTTAAGAGTAGACGGTAGCGAACGGGTTAAGAGTAGACAGTAGTGAGCGGGTTAAGAGTAGACAGTAGACAGTAGTGAACGGGTTAAGAGTAGACAGTAGTGAGCGGGTTAAGAGTAGACAGTAGTGAACGGGTTAAGAGTAGACAGTAGCGAACGGGTTAAGAGTAGACAGTAGCGAATGGGTTAAGAGTAGACAGTAGTGAACGGGTTAAGAGTAGACAGTAGTGAACGGGTTAAGAGTAGACAGTAGACAGTAGCGAACGGGTTAAGAGTAGACAGTAGTGAGCGGGTTAAGAGTAGACAGTAGACAGTAGTGAACGGGTTAAGAGTAGACAGTAGCGAACGGGTTAAGAGTAGACAGTAGACAGTAGTGAACGGGTTTAAGAGTAGACAGTAGTGAGCGGGTTAGGAGTAGACAGTAGACAGTAGTGAGGTGGTAAAGAGTAGACAGTAGACAGTAGTGAACGGGTTAAAAGTAGACAGTAGCGAACGGGTTAAGAGTAGACAGTAGTGAGCGGGTTAGGAGTAGACAGTAGACAGTAGCGAACGGGTTAAGAGTAGACAGTAGCGAACGGGTTAAGAGTAGACAGTAGTGAGCGGGTTAGGAGTAGACAGTAGACAGTAGTGAGCGGGTTAAGAGTAGACAGTAGACAGTAGCGAACGGGTTAAGAGTAGACAGTAGTGAGCGAGTTAAGAGTAGACAGTAGACAGTAGTGAACGGGTTAAGAGTAGACAGTAGTGAGCGGGTTAAGAGTAGACAGTAGTGAGCGGGTTAAGAGTAGACAGTAGACAGTAGTGAGCGGGTTAAGAGTAGACAGTAGACAGTAGTGAGCGGGTTAAGAGTAGACAGTAGTGAGCGGGTTAAGAGTAGACAGTAGCGAACGGGTTAAGGGTAGACAGTAGTGAGTGGGTTAAGAGTAGACAGTAGTGAACGGGTTAAGAGTAGACAGTAGCGAACGGGTTAAGAGTAGACAGTAGCGAACGGGTTAAGGGTAGACAGTAGCGAACGGGTTAAGAGTAGACAGTAGACAGTAGCGAACGGGTTAAGGGTAGACAGTAGTGAGCGGGTTAAGAGTAGACAGTAGTGAGCGGGTTAAGAGTAGACAGTAGTGAGCGGGTTAAGAGTAGACAGTAGTGAGTGGGTTAAGAGTACAGTAGTGAACGGGTTAAGAGTAGACAGTAGTGAGCGGGTTAAGAGTAGACAGTAGTGAACGGGTTAAGAGTAGACAGTAGTGAACGGGTTAAGAGTAGACAGTAGACAGTAGCGAACGGGTTAAGAGTAGACAGTAGTGAACGGGTTAGGAGTAGACAGTAGCGAACGGGTTAAGAGTAGACAGTAGACAGTAGCGAACGGGTTAAGAGTAGACAGTAGTGAGCGGGTTAAGAGTAGACAGTAGCGAACGGGTTAAGAGTAGACAGTAGACAGTAGCGAACGGGTTAAGAGTAGACAGTAGACAGTAGCGAACGGGTTAAGAGTAGACAGTAGACAGTAGTGAGCGGGTTAAGAGTAGACAGTAGTGAGCGGGTTAAGAGTAGACAGTAGTGAGTGGGTTAAGAGTACAGTAGTGAACGGGTTAAGAGTAGACAGTAGTGAGCGGGTTAAGAGTAGACAGTAGTGAACGGGTTAGGAGTAGACAGTAGCGAACGGGTTAAGAGTAGACAGTAGTGAACGGGTTAGGAGTAGACAGTAGTGAACGGGTTAAGAGTAGACAGTAGACAGTAGCGAACGGGTTAAGAGTAGACAGTAGCGAACGGGTTAAGAGTAGACAGTAGTGAACGGGTTAAGAGTAGACACATGATGCTTCTATTATTAAAATAAAACATTACTCTCTAACTATGACCACCCTTACAAACCATTGTTTCTGTCAAAATACCATCGTTTCCTATTCATAAGATCTTCATCAACACAGAAAAGACAGACCGATAGTAAAAGCGCGTTATATTCTCTAGGGTTTGTGATGTTTTACTGTGGTATTTACAGTAAACGCTCACTGTCTGTCAGGCGTCGCTGGCCTGATCGCGCGGTGATTGCAGTGCCGGAGAGTGGGGAGAATGAGGAGGATGCGTGTGTTTTACCTGGATCTGTGGTGTCAGAAGCGGCTCGGTTCGGTCCCTCGGCCCCCGCCCTCCTCTATGCGAGTTTGCTTTAAGTCAATGATCCAGAACTGAAGCCCAAACTGGCCGAACGCGCTCCTCTCAGTGAGAAACCCAGGACGCCGCCATCTTCCTTCTGCCACCAGCAGGGCACTGCGCATGCGCACGACGGCACTCTCACGCGTGTGTCAGCTGACGGGCTCGACCGGAAGTAAAGAGTCTGATCTGCAATCTTTCACATCCTGACATTTAATCTGAGGAAAATGAACATGCTACTATAAAGGTGTTAAGTGTAAAACTATTTAGAATATATAACAATATTATATAACATTTTAAAAATATTTAGTTTTTAAGCAAGATGTATTTTATTCATTTATTTTTACAAAATTATTTATTATTATTTATTTATTTAAAATCACGTTTCAAATATGTTAAAACATTTTTAATTAAACAGTTTTATTACTTTATTTTTTAGTTACTTATTTAGTTATTTGCTTTTATAAAATTATTTGTATTTATTTAAATCCACTTGTATTTGTTTTTTATCATTTTTATTTATTCATTTATTTTTTTTTAATTTTTTAGTTATTAATTGTTTATAAAAATGTCATTTACTTTAATTAATTTTGTAATTGTAATGAAATGAAGTTAGTTTAGCCTGAACGCATGATCTGAGATCAGCTGATGAGAGCGTCTGCATTATCAGTGGTACTCGCTCACCCAGAGGAATATAACCCAGTAACAGCGAGTAACTCTTACTTTGTTCATTTTCATTTTCCACTTGCAAGCTTTTTGTTAAATGTCCTGAGGATCTGGGAATCTGAGAATCTCATAACGGGGTTTAACATTCATTAAAATAAATTAGAGTTCCTTTCCAATACCATTTCAATAATAAAATAAATGATAAAAAATAGTGATTTAATTATGAAATAAAATGTATTTAATGCATAAATTGAACCCATTGCTTGGGTCAGGTGATGAGAAGAGAGAGATGTCTGATTCCTGAACATCTTCAGCCGTCTCTGACGTGTGATTCTGAAGTGTTGGGTTATTTTTGTCTGTATTTTGTTGCACATGTTTATGTTCGACTCACCGTTTTCATTCCAGAGTTTGAGTGACACTAAAATAATGTCAAAAAGCAAAAGCTCTCTGATACAGACCGACATACAGATCTACAGTGTTGATGCAGTGCGTGAGAAAACGCTGGAGGATTAGTGGGATTGTCCTCTTCTCGTGTTCAGAAAGAATCGGAGATGATCAAGGCCTGTTCCATGAAGATCAACAAACCAGGATTAGTTTCGAGTTGACCACACCAAACCAATCTTTGTGACATCAGTAGTAAAAGTATGTTTGAACCAGCATCAGACTGAATGTGTGTAGGGGAGGCACAGTACATGAAAAAACATCCGAATCGTTCGGTTCGCTTGTCTCGGTTCGGTGCGTGTGTGTGTGTCGCACGGTTCGTTCGACGCATGCGCAATGTAACCTCGTGCCCGTGCGTTTACTTTTCGTGCGAAATAAGAGATTTTGGACATACACATGAGGCTTGTTCAACTTGAACCGCGCTGCACAGACCGATCGATGAATAACATCAGAGTACCGCGAGAGCGACGGCTCCGTGTGCTGTTCAGTCACTCTCGCGGTACTCTGATGTCAGAAACCGATCGGTCTGTGCAGCGCTGCGGGTCTCGTGTAGAAATGGCGAGTGGGAGAGGTAAGGAAGGCTAACAGAAGTTAAGATGCACCAGCGTCGTATAAGTCGGTGTGTGGGAACATTTTGGATTTCATGTTAGGCTACCTATGATATTTAAATATATACAGTGACACGAAGTTTAGATAAGAACTCCAGTCATATGTTTCCAAATACTGCACTTTAATTTCAAGTGAAAAAAAATGTATCCTCACTCTCAGGGAATAGAAGCATTGATACTGTTTTTGTGTTGAGGTTGAACTTGTGTTTCACTGTATGATTATGGTCTTTGCTATTGTTATAGCCTCATTAAAGGCAAATTATGAGTAACGTATTTTGACTTATTTAAAAGATGCTTTAAGAGGTCCTCTCTTTTTCTTTTAAAAGATAATTTTTTTGTAAGAGCTACAAGTTGACAGTTTGATAAATGCAAGTTAATTTTAATCTTTGTGTGCTGAAAATGCACATGTTCCTGTAGAGATACCAACACACATTTTCCTTTTTTGCCAAATAAACAAAAGCATTTCATCAATGTCTTCTCTCTTGCTGTATCAAAATGTCACCGGCTTTCCTCAGAGATGGTCTCAATAATGTGCTTAAAGTCAAGTCAAATTCAGTTTGTGCATGATTACATGATATACATTTTTTTGAATACTCTATCCTGAATTGTGGATAATTAAGCTATAGCCTATATCATATGCTGAAGTACATTTCTGGAGTGTTAAAGATTAAAAGAAAAAATAACAACAAGAACCGTACAGAACCGAAAACCGTGACATTAAAACCGTGATGCAAACCGAACCGTGCCACCCCTAGTTTGCAGGCGCGTGACGTGCAGATCCTGAACTCAGCGGATCCTCACGGATATCCTCACAGAAACTGCTCTGAGACACACACGTTCCGGTCGTGGGGAAAAGGTCATATAAAGTGATTTTGTAAACGGAGCCAGAGGAATGCAGGCCAGATAATGTGACTGAATTAATTTAATCAAGAAGAAGAGGTCGTGACCCAGGAGACGAGAAAGCATTGCTTTGATCAGAGACACTAGTTTCCTCAACATCAGTTTATCAATCGCTGTCTTTGTGCTTCAGCTTTAGAGACGCATGTTTCTCTGAACATAAGACTACACACATCTCTGTTACAGCACAAACACACTCTTCACATAAGACTACACACATCTCTGTTACAGCACAAACACACTCTTCACATAAGACTACACACATCTCTGTTACAGCACAAACACACTCTGAACATAAGACTACACACATCTCTGTTACAGCACAAACACACTCTTCACATAAGACTACACACATCTCTGTTACAGCACAAACACACTCTTCACATAAGACTACACACATCTCTGTTACAGCACAAACACACTCTTCACATAAGACTACACACACCTCTGTTACAGCACAAACACACTCTGCACATAAGACTACACACACCTCTGTTACAGCACAAACACACTCTTCACATAAGACTACACACACCTCTGTTACAGCACAAACACACTCTTCACATAAGACTACACACACCTCTGTTACAGCACAAACACACTCTTCACATAAGACTACACACATCTCTGTTACAGCACAAACACACTCTTCACATAAGACTACACACACCTCTGTTACAGCACAAACACACTCTTCACATAAGACTACACACACCTCTGTTACAGCACAAACACACTCTTCACATAAGACTACACACACCTCTGTTACAGCACAAACACACTCTGAACATAAGACTACACACATCTCTGTTACAGCACAAACACACTCTTCACATAAGACTACACACACCTCTGTTACAGCACAAACACACTCTTCACATAAGACTACACACACCTCTGTTACAGCACAAACACACTCTTCACATAAGACTACACACATCTCTGTTACAGCACAAACACACTCTTCACATAAGACTACACACACCTCTGTTACAGCACAAACACACTCTTCATATAAGACTACACACACCTCTGTTACAGCACAAACACACTCTTCACATTCACATAAACGCTACACACACCCTCTGTTACAGCACAAACACACTCTGACATAAGACTACACACACCTCTGTTACAGCACAAACACACTCTACATAAGACTACACACACCTCTGTTACAGCACAAACACACTCTTCACATAAGACTACACACACCTCTGTTACAGCACAAACACACTCTGAACATAAGACTACAACACACTCTGTTACAGCACAAACACACTACTCACATAAGACACACACACCTCTGTTACAGCACAAACACACTTCACATAAGACTACACACACCTCTGTTACAGCACAAACACACCTTACATAAGACACACACACCTCTGTTACAGACAAACACACTCTTCACATAAGACTACACACACCTCTGTTACAGCACAAACACACTCTTCACATAAGGCTACACACACTCTGTTACAGCACAAACACACTCTAACATAAGACTACACACACCTCTGTTACAGCACAAAACAACTCTGAACATAAGACTACACACACACCCTGTTACAGCACAAACACACTCTGACATAGACTACACACACCTCTGTTACAGCACAAACACACTCTTCATAAAACTACACACACCTCTGTTACAGCACAAACACACTCTTCACATAAGACTACACACCCTCTGTTACAGCACAAACACACTCTTCACATAAGACTACACACACCTCTGTTACAGCACAAACACACTCTTCACATAAGACTAAAACACACCCTGTTACAGCACAAACACACTCTACATAAGACTACACACACCTCTGTTACAGCACAAACACACTCTGCACATAAGACTACACACACCTCTGTTACAGCACAACACACTCTCACATAAGACTACACACACTCTGTTACAGCACAAACACACTCTCACATAAGACTACACACATCTCTGTTACAGCACAAACACACTCTCACATAAGACTACACACACCTCTGTTACAGCACAAACACACTCTGCACATAAGACTACACCACATCTCTGTTACAGCACAAACACACTCTGAACAAAGCTACACACACTCTGTTACAGCACAAACACACTCTTCACAAAGACTACACACACCTCTGTTACAGCACAAACACACTCTTCACATAAGACTACACACACCTCTGTTACAGCACAAACACACTCTTCAATAAGACACACACACCCTGTTACAGCACAAACCACTCTCACATAAGACTACACACACCTCTGTTACAGCACAAACACACTCTACACATAAGACAACACACACCCTCTGTTACAGCACAAACACACTCTTCACATAAGACTACACACACCTCTGTTACAGCACAAACACACTCTTCAATAAGCTACACACACTCTGTTACAGCACAAACACACTCTCACATAAGACTAACACACCTCGTTACAGCACAAACACACCTACATAAGACAACACACACTCTGTTACAGCACAAACACACTCTTCACAAAACTACACACACCTCCTGTTACAGCACAAACACACTCTTCCATAAGACTACACACATCTCTGTTACAGCACAAACACCTCTTCACATAAACTACACACACCCTTTACAGCACAACACACTCTTCTAACACAACACACTCTGTTACAGCACAAACACACTCTTCAAAAACACACACACCTCTGTACAGCACAAACACACTCTCACATAAGACTACACACACTCTGTTACAGACAAACACACTCTTCACATAAGACTACACACACTCTGTTACAGCACAAACACACTCTTCACATAAGACCTACACACCTCTGTTACAGCACAAACACACTCTTCACATAAAGACTACACACACCTCTGTTACAGCACAAAACACACTCTTCACATAAGACAACCACCCTCTGTTACCAAACACTAAAAACTATCACAAACTCACACACCTAAACACATCAAACAACTCAATCACATAGTTACACACACCTCTTCCACAAAACACTCTCACAAACCTGTTACCACAACCTCTTACACACAAAACTTCACAAACTGTACACACAACTCTTACACACAAACACACACTCTTTACAGCACAACACACTTTCAACAAGACACACACACCTCTTAGATACACACACACTCTTTAAGACAAACAACACACACCTTTACAGCACAACACACCTGTTACACAAAACTACTCACATAGTACACACACACTCTGTCACAGCAAACACACTCTTCACAAAACTACAACACACTCTACACAAACACACTCTTCACATAAGTAACACACACACCTCTGTACAGACAAACACACTCTTCACATAGATACACACACCTCTGTTACAGCACAAACACATCTGACATAGACACACACACCTCTGTTACAGCACAAACACACTCTCACATAAGACTACACACACTCTGTTACAGCACAAACACACTCTACATAAGACACACACTCTCTGTTACAGCACAAACAACTCTTCACATAAACTACACACACCTCTGTTACAGCACAAACACCTCTTCACATAAGATACACACACTCTGTTACAGCACAAACACACTCTTCACATAAGACTACACACACTCTGTTACAGCACAAACACACTCTCACAAAGACACACACACCTGTTACAGCACAAACACACTCTTACATAAGACTACACACACTCTGTTACAGCACAAACACACTCTTACATAAGACTACACACACCTGTTACAGCACAAACACACTCTACATAGACTACACACACTCTGTTACAGCACAAACACACTCTCACATAAGACACACACACCTCTGTTACGCACAAACACACTCTTCACAAAGACTACACACACTCTGTTACAGCACAAACACACTCTCACATAAGACTACACACACTCTGTTACAGCACAAACACACCTTCAATAAGACTACACACACTCTGTTACAGCACAAACACACTCTTCACATAAGACTACACACACCTCTGTTACAGCACAAACACACTCTACATAAGACTACACACACCTCTGTTACAGCACAAACACACTCTGAATAAGACTACACACACCTCTGTACGCACAAACACACTCTCACATAAGACTACACACACCTCTGTTACGCACAAACACACTCTACATAAGACTACACACACTTGTACAGCAAACACACTCTCACATAAGACTACACACATTGACGCACAAACACACCTCACATAAGATACACACACCTTACGCAAACCACTCTACAAGACTAACAACCTCTGTACAGCAAACACTTATAACACCACACCTTACAGCACAACATCTATAAACTACCACACTTGTACAGCACAACACACCTTCACAAGATAACACACCTCTGTAGCACAACACACTCCCAACTACACAACTCTGTTCAGCACAACCACTCTCTAATAAACACCGTTACGCACAAACACATATAAGATACACAACCTCTTACAGCACAACACCCTCACATAGACAACACACTTACCAACACTCTTCACAAGATACACACACTCTTTACAGACAAACACATCAAACACACACACTGTTACAGCAAACCCTCTTCACATAGACTACACACTTGTTACAGCCAACACCTACAAACAAACTCTGTTACAGCCAACACACTCTCAAAGAAAACACTCTGTTACGCACAAAACACTTACATAAATACACACACTGTACAGCACAACACATTTCACTAATACCCACTGTTCAGCAAAACCTCCACATAAGACACCACTGTTACAGCACAAACTCACATAAGACACACACCTCGTACGCAACACACTATAAGATACCACACCTCGTTACAGCACAAACACACTCTTCACATAAGACACACACACCGTTACAGCACAAACACTCTCATAGACTACACACACTTACAGCACAAACACACTCTAATAAGACTACACACTTGTTCACAACCACTCTTCACAAGACACACCTCTGTACCAACCCTTCAAATACACACTCGTACGCAAACACATCTAAAACTACACCACTTGTACAGCACAACACACTCTCATAGACACACACCTTGTTAGCCAAACAACCTACATAACACACAACCGTCAGCCAAAACACTCACATAGACACACACTGTAGCAACCACTAAACTACACACACTTAACCAAACACCCTCATAACTCAACACCCTGTTCGCACAAACCATTTCACTAGATACACACTCGTTACAGCACAAACCCTCTAAGACTACAACACTTTACACACAAACACACTCTATAGACTACACACTCTTACAGCACAACACATCCACTAAACACCACACCTTACAGAAAACCACAAGACACATCCTAACACACCTCTGTTACAGCACAAACACACTCTTCACATAAGACTACACACACTCTGTTACAGCACAAACACACTCTGAACATAAGACTACACACACCTCTGTTACAGCACAAACACACTCTGCACATAAGACTACACACACCTCTGTTACAGCACAAACACACTCTGCACATAAGGGCTACACACACCTCTGTTACAGCACAAACACACTCTACATAAGACTACACACATCTCTGTTACAGCACAAACACACTCTTCACATAAGACTACACACACCTCTGTTACAGCACAAACACACTCTTCACATAAGACTACACACACCTCTGTTACAGCACAAACACACTCTCACATAAGACTACACACACCTCTGTTTACAGCACAAACACACTCTTCACATTAAATGACTAAACACACCTACACCCTCTGTTACAGCACAAACACACTCTTCACATAAGACTACACACACTCTGTTACAGCACAAACACACTCTTCACATAAGACTACACACCACCTCTGTTACAGCACAAACACACTCTTCACATAAGACTACACACATCTCTGTTACAGCACAAACACACTCTTCACATAAGACTACACACACCTCTGTTACAGCACAAACACACTCTTCACATAAGACTACACACACCTCTGTTACAGCACAAACACACTCTTCACATAAGACTACACACACCTCTGTTACAGCACAAACACACTCTGAACATAAGACTACACACACCTCTGTTACAGCACAAACACACTCTTCACATAAGACTACACACACCTCTGTTACAGCACAAACACACTCTGAACATAAGACTAACACACACCTCTGTTACAGCACAAACACACTCTTAACATAAGACTACACACACTCTGTTACAGCACAAACACACTCTTCAATAAGACTACACACATCTCTGTTACAGCACAAACACACTCTTCACATAAGACTACACACACCTCTGTTACAGCACAAACACACTCTTACATAAGACTACACACATCTCTGTTACAGCACAAACACACTCTACATATAAGACTACACACACACCTCTGTTACAGCACAAACACACTCTTCATATAAGACTACACACACCTCTGTTACAGCCAAAACAAACACAACTCTTAGAACACATTCATAAGACTACACACACCTCTGTTACAGCACAAACACACTCTGAACATAAGACTACACACACTCTGTTACAGCACAAACACACTCTGAACATAAGACTACACACACCTCTGTTACAGCACAAACACACTCTGAACATAAGACTACACACACCTCTGTTACAGCACAAACACACTCTGAACATAAGACTACACACACCTCTGTTACAGCACAAACACACTCTGAACATAAGACTACACACACCTCTGTTACAGCACAAACACACTCTGAACATAAGACTACACACACCTCTGTTACAGCACAAACACACTCTGAACATAAGACTACACACACCTCTGTTACAGCACAAACACACTCTTCACATAAGACTACACACACCTCTGTTACAGCACAAACACACTCTTCACATAAGACTACTGTGAGAGACCGTGTGCGTCTGCGGCTGATTATGGATTGCTCGTCAACTGAGTCTTCCTCGGTCAGAAGGAATAGGCAAATCCAATGGTGCAGTTTTGAGTATTTATTGAGAAGGAGTCAGGTACATGGAGGTGATGATGGTTCACAGGTGTTAATATAACAAATAGGTGTGTTTGTGGGGACGTGTGTATATGTATGTGTGTGTGGTTATCTGAAACAGAAATACAATAAAATGTATATTAATAAACATGCAGGCTATGGTTACATATAGTTGCATAAAGAAATGACCCGCAGTACAACCAAAATCCGCTAGTGGGAGCTCTAACACTATAAATTAACTTGCATAGATGCCATAAATCTCCACTTCACTAGTTCACACTTACATATAATTAGAGGGAGAAAGTTTAATGCGTATTTGGCGTGCTGTCCGGGGGGAGGGCTTCGTGCTCGGAATTCGGCCCGAACCCATAATACTCCCCCGGTATGTAAGTGCTTATGACAAAAAGTGAGGTGAAAGGGGTGGTGGAGGGATGCTGCAAAAGCTGCCAATGCAACGAGGTGAGACCGCTGGGTATTTATAGCTCTCATCGTTGATTGCCGAGTGCTCTCCACCCGTGTTAATTATCTGCGCGTGCTCCTCCCGAACTTTGTTAATAAAACATCATATAGTGAAAAGTGCCAAAATAACGAACTATGCATTAAATATAATATTTATAGTTATTTGCAAGACAACAACTAAAGTAAATACAGTAGATGGCTACTTTATGAGTGCATATGGAGCGCTGTAGCGCATATGGAGCGCCGTCGCGGCAACAGCAATATAACGGCAGTGAATTAACACAAGTATAACAACTTTGCCATCCGGGCAACAAACACGTCATTTATACAAAGCCGTACTTACATCTTAAGGACGCACACAGCACTCATACACACAAGATTCGCGCAGGATAAACAAAGGATGGCAATTCTCTGCATCGTGAATAATACTTTCATGTCACTGGACCACAACAACAGTGAAAGCGACTAGCACAGCTACGGGCGGTCGGAACTACAAACGAACACATGCATTATGGGTAACGTAGTCTATGGTAGGGCCCAGACTTTTAACAGCCGCCCCTGTATTTGCCTAGCAAATACATTCATTCAAAAGTCAACTAATTTGAATAAGTGCCGCTTTAATCCTCGGGCATTTCAGGGAGTTCCACCAGTTTGGTTACCGGACGAAGGTAAATACTGTCTTTAACCTTCACCTCCGCAGCTCGAACGACACCATCTGTCCCTGGGAAAACCTTGGTGATGGTCCCAACAGGCCAAAGTCCTCTGGGAAGGTTGGAGTCAATGATCATGACAATTTGTCCCACAGTAGCATTATCAGTGGATTTCCTCCATTTATGTCTCAGCTGAAGCCCCGGGAGGTAGTTCTGGACAAAGCGTTTCCAGAAATGATCACTGATCACCTGACTGTGTTTCCATCTTCTGTTGGAAAGGGCATCATGAGGGCCGTATACTGCCTGTGGTAATGCAGCATCGCGCCGCCCCATTAGCAGCAGGTTTGGCGTGATGGGGTCCGGGTCAGCCACATCCGATGAAGCATATCCGAGTGGTTTAGAATTAAGGAGTCCTTCAACTTCTATGAGAGCTGTTAGGAGCACTTCCTCTGCCACAACTTGGTCTTTCAGGACGCCTTGCAAGGCTGACTTAACGGATCGGATTTCCCTCTCCCAGGCTCCCCCGAAATGAGGAGAGTATGGTGGGTTGAAGTGGAAGTTGATAGTCTGCTTAGCCAGTTGCTGCTGCAACTTTGGTGCCATGCTCTCAAAGGCACTCTGTAGTTCTTTATGGCCGCCCCTGAAATTGGTGCCCCGGTCAGACCACAGCTCGTACGGCTTCCCCCGGCGTGCAATGAACCTGCGTAATGACATTAAGAAAGAGTCAGTATCCATGCTAGGGATGAGATCTAAGTGAATGCATCTAGTGGTGAGGCATTTGTATATGATTCCCCAGCGTTTCTCTCTCCTACGCCCAATCTTAATCAGGTATGGTCCGAAACAGTCTACGCCTGTAGACCAGAAGGGCGGTTTGTAGAGGCTCAACCGAGATAGGGGAAGGTCAGCCATCTTTGGTGTGGAGGGTGAGGCGCGCCATCTCCTGCAGTCCACACACCGGTACTGATGTTTCTTAATGGCCTGGCGACCTCTGAGGATCCAGTAGATGCGGCGTAACTCTGCATAGAGTCTCTCTGCACCAGGGTGAAACAGCTGAACATCATAGTGCTTTATAATGAGCTGAGTCAGAGGGTGATCGGGTGATAACACAACTGGGTGGATGCTGTCAGGATCTACATCTGTAGCTTGACGCAGGCGGCCTCCCACTCTGACAAGTCCACTGAGGCTGTCATACTCGGGGGAAAGGGCACTGAGACGACTGCTCGAGCGAACAGGGTTACCTGCTTGTAGGGCTTGGACCTCCTCTGGGAAGCTGTCCTTCTGCGCAGATTGAAGCAGCTGGGTCTCTGCCTCCAGGCGCTCACTTGCAGTGTAGGAGGTGGTAGCCGCCCCTTGCTGGGATTGGTGAGTGGCCAGAATCAAATCATCTAAAGATGTGTACTGTGCTGGATCTGGCAGACTTGATGATACATTTGTAAGGCCACAGAAGACGGTCTTTCTGAGTTCTTCACTGCTACATTCTGGGAACTCTGTCGGGGACTTCGGCCAGGTGTCAGGAGTCTGTGTGAGAAAGTGTGGGCCCTGAGACCATCGGCTGGAGACCGTGAGCTCTGACAGTGGTTTCCCTCTCGTGATGTCATCAGCTGGATTATCATTAGAATTCACATACCACCACTGTTCCGGAGAGGTAAGCTCCTGTATCTCGCAGATCCGAGTCCCCACAAAAACTTTGTACCTGCAGGAACTGGACTGGATCCACTGAAGCACTGTCGTGGAATCTGTCCACAGGTAGACTGAGTGAAGGGGTAGTGATAGCTCAGTTTGGAGTACCTTGGCCAGTTGGGCTCCAGTGAGCGCAGCACACAGCTCCAGTCGGGGTATTGACACCTGCTTGCGGGGCGCTACTCTGGAGCGTGCCATGATGAAGGAGGTGGAGAGGTGAGCCTGCTGCTCTATGACTCTGAGATAGGACACAGCTCCATACGCCTTCTCTGAGGCGTCACAGAAGATGTGAGCCTCATATGTCGCACTATTGCTGTTGTGAGGAGGAGCGTAACATCGGGGGATGGTGATATACTGGAGATAAGACAATTCCTTTTCCCATTCGAGCCAGGACTGAAGCAGGTTTCCTTCTATGGGCTCATCCCATCCTCTCTCTGTGCTCCACAGGGCCTGCACAATGAGCTTTGCTCTTGTAGTGTAGGGGCAGATATAACCCAATGGGTCATACTGACTGGCCAGTACTTTGTAAACATTGCGCAGAGTCACAGTTGTGTAGGAGACAGGACGGTGCTTGTATCCCAGGACGTCAGTAGTGCAGTGCCAACTGAGACCCAGTGTTGACTCCTGAGGATCAAGCCCTTTAAGGTTTAGCCACAGTTCACAACTAGCTGACCTGGCCGTACCTGGCAGATGAGCGACCACCTCAGGGATGTTGCTAGCCCACTAACGTATCTCAAATCCACCTTGAATAAGCAGCTCTCTCATTCTGTCAATGAGCAGCTTGGCCTCTTGTGGGTCAGAAAGGGACTGCAGGCAGTTATCCACGTAGAAAGCTGTGTGGACAAGAGTCGTAGACGTCTTTATAGGTGTCTCTATGCCCCTTTACGTGGCTCTGAAGGGCAAAGGTAGCACAGCAGGGGCTACACGTTGTCCCAAAGGGCAGGACTCTCCACTCATATACATCTGGGGGCCTCTCTGTTTCACAGTCTCTCCATAAGAACCGCAGCAGGGGGCAGTCTTCAGGAAGCAGGCGGATCTGATGAAACATGGCTTTTATGTCTCCGCTCACTGCTACAGGATACTGGCGGAAACGCAGGAGTACACCCAGCAATGTAGGCCCCATGGTAGGTCCCGGCAGGAGGTAGTGGTTAAGAACGGTCCCCTGGAACTCAAAGGAGCAGTTAAAGACCACCCGAGCTTTGTTGTTATGATGTACAATGTGGTGTGGTACCTACCAAGATTCAGCAGAGCTATGAATCTCTTCGGGAGTCAGCTTCACAACATAACCAGAATCTATCAACCTCTTGATCTCTTGGTTATATGTGAGTGCCAGGTTAGGATTTCTAGCTAGCTTACGCTCAGTGGACCTCAGAAGGCCTTTAACTACTTCAGAGGAGACATGCATCTGTGGGAAGTCCTTCTTCCTGAGCAGGGGGGTGGCATATCGCTCTACACCATCCACAGGTACTCTGATGGTCTTTGCCTCTATCATGGCTATGGCCTCTCTGTCCTCCTTTGAGCGTGTGACCTCCTTCCCAGGTCTATGAAGGGGAGCGTCTAGTTGCCACAGACGCTGTACATCCTGTTGAAGGGCAATGGCAGGAGAAAGGCATGATATGTTCAGGCAGTGCACCTCCCCCTGCTGTGTAGGCATACTGCAGCTCGGACCCTGGATGGCCCACCCAAGCTTGGTGAAGACAGCGACAGGTCCTTGGGCTGAGCCTCGCAGGATAGAACGGACAGGAGTTATGAGGTGGGCATTGTCAGAACCGATTAACACAAGTGGCTGTATCTGATTGAATCCTTCAAGTTGCACTTGTTGTAGGTGATGATACTTCTCCTTTAAGAGCTCCACTGGGCATGACTGTTCAGCTAAGCTGAGCTGTTGGGCGGTGAAGGCACGCGTGATCTTGTAACGTATTTCTGGCTTGGCCTTTGGGGACACGTGGAAAGAAACATAGCCTCCGTTGATATGGATCACATCTTGACGAATAGTACGCAGAGACAGAGTTTCCTCCTCCTGGATTAAGCCTAACGACTTGACAGCAGCAGGGAGTATAATGGTTTTCTCTGAGCCATCATCAAGAAGTGCATATGTGTCCAGAGATTTCCTTTGATAGTGTAACTGGATTGGTACAACCTTGAGAATTACATGGCCAGAGTGACTGATAGGAGCCAAAAACACTCGGCTGGTGCTCACCGTTAGGATATTCGGGTCCCTCCTCTTCGCTTCAGACAGGTCATGAAGCACTAATAAGTGCTGTTCTCCACAGGTGCTACACATCTTCTTAAGAGTGCACTGCTCGGGGCTATGTTTACGGCCACAGCGCCAACATTTAGATTTTTCCTTTATCCAAGAAGCTACAGCTTTGAGGTCTAGCTTCTTAAAATCTACACAGCCACTGAGGTAGTGCTCTGTCCCTTCACAGTATGGGCAGTATGGCTTGAACTGCTTCTTCTTAGAGGAGGGATAAGGATTGTCCCTTGTCATGTGTGCCTTAGTGTCTATCTTTGGCGGTGTTTGAGCGGGATCTGAGCCATAATATATGGATGTAGACTTACTCTGTGCCCTGGACCCTGCAGAGGCTCTGGGATTGCCCCTCTCTGGGCGTTGTCTGTCTGAGGGCTGTGGCTGAATGGCTTGCCGTGACAACTGTAGAACTTGGGACTTGCGCTCGAGCCACCCGGAGAAGTCGTACATATTGTAGGTGCGACTGCTGCCAGTGCGTATGATGCCACGTGTGATGCAGTACTCGATGAAACTGTCTCTGTAGCTAGGAGGAAGCTTAGTGAGTAACCTATCTACGTGTGAACCACACTGGAGCTCACTAGCTGCTACATCGTCCATAGTACTGAGGAGGCCCACTAAGCTGGACACTGCCAGGGAGAAATCTTCAAAGGCTTGAGGTTCACCTGCCTTAATAGGAGAGCAGTTAAGTATAGCGCTCAGTTCACTCTGGACTAATTGCCTGGGTTGCCCATATCTCTGCTCTAAAGCTTTCATTGCACTGGTGTAGGGAGTGCGGTCGTGAATGTAGCGTCTGGCCACTTGTAACGCACATGGATGCTCTAACTGATCTATTAGAATGTGATATTTATACTCCTCTGTGAGATGAGCATGTGGCCCAAGAAGGCTGTCCAGTCCTTTCTTCAGTAACACAAAGTCACTATCTCTGCCTGATTTGAATGTCATCAGTCTAGGCTTCGGGATGCCATATGAAGATGCTAAGAGCATCTCCATCAGGTTTGGCTGGGTGACTTCAGCTGCAGGAGGTACTGCGTCTTGTGCAGTAAATGCAGCAGGCAGTGAAGGGTAGGCAGAGACTGATGGATAGGCAGCAGAGTAGTAGCTGGCAGAATCAGGAGGTGGAGCTGCATACAGCTGGCTATAAGTCTGCTGCACTGATATCCCCGGTGGTGGCTGATACAGTGACTCTGAGACTACAGGGAAGTCATGGGATTGTGCAGAGAGTACCTGGGTGGAGCTGCCTGGAAGCTGCGAGTGTTGGTACCTCTGGCTGTATAAGGGCTCAGCCTGACGTGGTTCAAGCCTCCTAAACTGTACTGATTGGGCTACTTGATTGACAGGTTGTAGAGCAGGCTGAATCACATGACTCATTCTGGGGGGCGGAGCAAGTAGCGATGCCGGCTGTATACCTGGATGAGCCACAGGGACTCTCATCTGGGGAGCAGGCTGTGGCACGGACCAAGGTGTAGACTGACCTGCAGGCTGAAATGCAGTATTCACCCTGGGCTGCATTACAGACGGTGTGACTGTTGATTGCTGAAGCACAGGTTGAGGTACTAGCACTGCGCCTGGTTGCTGTGCAGGTTGAGCTTCAGGATTCGGCGACAGCGGCCCTGGCTGAATATTTGAACTAGGTTGAATAATAGGGCTTAAAGGTAGTGGAGCTGGCTTTGGTGCTGAATGAAGAACGGGGTTTGGATTTTGCAGTGGTGAAGATGCAATGTGTTCTACTGGTCTTAACAGGTTCACAGGCGTTGTAGTGTCCTGCCTCAACAGCAATATAACGGCAGTGAATTAACACAAGTATAACAACTTTGCCATCCGGGCAACAAACACGTCATTTATACAAAGCCGTACTTACATCTTAAGGACGCACACAGCACTCATACACACAAGATTCGCGCAGGATAAACAAAGGATGGCAATTCTCTGCATCGTGAATAATACTCTCATGTCACTGGACCACAACAACAGTGAAAGCGACTAGCACAGCTACGGGCGGTCGGAACTACAAACGAACACATGCATTATGGGTAACGTAGTCTATGGTAGGGCGCGGACTTTTAACAACTACACACACCTCTGTTACAGCACAAACACACTCTGAACATAAAACTGCACTCACCACTGTTACAGCACAAACACACTCTTCATATAAGACTACACACACCTCTGTTACAGCACAAACACACTCTCACATAAGACTACACACACTCTCTGTTACAGCACAAACACACCTTCACTAAGACTACACACACCTCTGTTACAGCACAAACACACCTCACATAAGACTACACACACCTCTGTTACAGCACAACAATCTTCACATAAGACTACACACACCTCTGTTACAGCACAAACACACTCTTCATATAAACTACACACACTCTGTTACAGCACAAACACACTCTTCACATAAGACTCCACACCTCTGTTACAGCACAAACACCTCTTCATAAAACTACAACATGTTACAGCACAAACACACTCTTCACATAAGACTACACACACTCTGTTACAGCACAAACACACTCTGAACATAGACTACACACACCTCTGTTACAGCACAAACACACTCTTCACATAAGACTACACACACCTCTGTTACAGCAAAACACACCTTCACAAAGACTACACACACCTCTGTTACAGCACAAACACACCTTCACATAAGACTACACACACCTCTGTTACAGCACAAACACACTCTTACACCATGACACACACCCCACTCTGTTACAGCACAAACACACCTTCACATAAGACTACACACACTCTGTTACAGCACAAACACACCTTCACATAAGACTACACACACCTCTGTTAAGCACAAACACACTCTTACATAAGACTACACACACTCTGTTACAGCACAAACACCTCTCACATAAGATAACACACCCTCTGTTACAGCACAAACACACTTAAAAGACTACACACACCTCTGTTACAGCACAAACACACCTCACATAAGACTACACACACCTCTGTTACAGCACAAACACACCTACATAAGACTACACACACCTCTGTTACAGCACAAACACACCTTACATAAACTACACCACCCTGTTACAGCACAAACACACTCTTCACATAAGACTACACACACCTCTGTTACAGCACAAACACACTCTTACATAAGACTACACACACCTCTGTTACAGCACAAACACACTCTTCACAAAGACTACACACACCTCTGTTACAGCACAAACACACCTTCACAAAGACTACACACACCTCTGTTACACACAAACACACTTCACATAAGACTACACACACCTCTGTTACAGCACAAACACACTCTTCACATAAGACTACACACACCTCTGTTACAGCACAAACACATCTCAAAAGACTAACACACCTCTGTTACAGCACAAACACACTTCACAAAGACTACACACACTCTGTTACAGCACAAACACATTACATAAACACACACACCTCTGTTACGCACAAACACACTCTTCACATAAGCTAACACACACACTCTTTTAACAGCACAAACACACTTTCACATAAGACTACACAACTCTGTTACAGCACAAACCACTCTTCACATAAGACTACAACTCTGTTACAGCCAAACACACTCTTAATAAGACTACACACACTCTGTTACAGCACAAACACACTTTAATAAGACTACACACACTCTGTTACAGCACAAACACACTCTGAACATAAGACTACACACACCTCTGTTACGCACAAACACTCTTAATAAGACTACACACACCTCTGTTACAGCACAAACACACTCTGACATAAGACTACACACACCTCTGTTACAGCACAAACACACTCTACATAAGACTACACACACCTGTTACAGCACAAACACACTTGACATAAGACTACACACACCTCTGTTACAGCACAAACACACCTTCACATAAGACTACACACACCTCTGTTACAGCACAAACACACTCTACATAAGACTACACACACCTCTGTTACAGCACAAACACACTCTTCAATAAGACTACACACACCTCTGTTACAGCACAAACACACTCTTGAACATAAGACTACACACACCTCTGTTACAGCACAAACACACTCTTCACATAAGACTACACACACCTCTGTTACAGCACAAACACACTCTGACATAAGACTACACACCTCTGTTACAGCACAAACACACTCTTAAATAAGACTACACACACCTCTGTTACAGCACAAACACATCTTCACATAAGACTACACACACTCTGTTACAGCACAAACACACCTACATAAGACTACACACACCTCTGTTACAGCACAAACACACCTTCACATAAGACTACACACCCTCTGTTACAGCACAACACACTCTTCA
Source organism: Chrosomus eos (assembly GCA_036326025.1). Classification (NCBI taxonomy): domain Eukaryota; kingdom Metazoa; phylum Chordata; class Actinopteri; order Cypriniformes; family Leuciscidae; genus Chrosomus; species Chrosomus eos. Next base: position 33,845,885 of record CM070840.1, read on the forward strand.
CATAAGACTACACACACTCTGTTACAGCACAAACACACTCTTAATAGACTACACACCTGTTACAGCACAAACACACTCTTCACATAAGACTACACACACTCTGTTACAGCACAAACACACTCTTCACATAAGACTACCACACCTCTGTTACAGCACAAACACACTCTTTATATAGACTACACACACCTCTGTTACAGCACAAACACACTCTCACAAAGACTACACACACTCTGTTACAGCACAAACACACTTGACATAGACTACACACACCTCTGTTACAGCACAAACACACTCTTAATAAGACTACACACACCTCTGTTACAGCACAAACACACCTCACATAAGACTACACACACTCTGTTACAGCACAAACACACTCTTAACATAAGACTACACACACCTCTGTTACAGCACAAACACACTCTCACATAAGACTACACACACTCTGTTACAGCACAAACACACTCTACATAAGACTACACACACCTCTGTTACAGCACAAACACACCTTCACATAAGACTAAAACACCTCTGTTACAGCACAACACACTCTTCACATAGACTACACACACCTCTGTTACACACAAACACACTCTCACATAAGACTACACACCTCTGTTCAGCACAAACACACTCTCAAAGTACATTGTACACAAAAAAATCTGTAAACAAACAAACTTCAAAAGCTTCAAACCTCGTTACAGCAAATTACACACTCACAAACACACACCTCGCAGAACAAAATAATAAGAAACAACTCTTTAAGCAAAACAATTCTTCTAGTCTTTGTTACTGAAAAACATTTCATAGATTACAAACTCGTTACCAGTCACAAAACATTTTATCATAAACTAACCCCTTTAAGAAACAATGACTAAACTCAAATTCTTTAGCTCCACTAATAAACCCACTTGTTACCAAAACCATTTTACATAGCTACCCCCCAGCCAACCACTTCAAAGTACAACACTCGTTACAGCACAAACACACTCTACAAGATACATTGTAAACAAACAATACTAAATAACAACCTTGTTAACAAAAACTTCATAGACTACACACATCGTTAAGCACAAACCAAAGACTCAAACTTTACCCAACCACTCATAACAATCACACACCCCAGATACACACTCTGTTACAGACACAAACACATCTTGAACATAGACTAAACACACACTCTGTTACAGCACAAACACACTCTTGACTATAAGACTACACACACCTCTGTTACAGCACAAACACACTCTCTTACTATAAGACTACACACACCTCTGTTACAAGCACAAAACACACTCTGTCAACAAATCAATACACACACATCTCTGTTACAGCACAAACACACTTCTGAACATAAGACTACACACACCTCTGTTACAGCACAAACACACTCTTCACATAAGACTACACACACCTCTGTTACAGCACAAACACACTCTTACATAAGACTACACACACCTCTGTTACAGCACAAACACACATCTTCACATAAGACTACACACACCTCTGTTACAGCACAAACACACTCTAACATAAGACTACACACACCTCTGTTACAGCACAAACACACTCTTCACTATAAGAACTACACACACCTCTGTTACAGCACAAACACACTCTTGAACATAAGACTACACACACCTCTGTTACAGCACAAACACACTCTTCATATAAGACTACACACATCCTCTGTTACAGCACAAACACACTCTTCACATAAGACTACACACACCTCTGTTACAGCACAAACACACTCTGAACATAAGACTACACACACCTCTGTTACAGCACAAACACACTCTTCACATAAGACTACACACACCTCTGTTACAGCACAAACACACTCTTCACATAAGACTACACACACCTCTGTTACAGCACAAACACACTCTTCACATAAGACTACACACACCTCTGTTACAGCACAAACACACTCTTCACATAAGACTACACACATCTCTGTTACAGCACAAACACACTCTGCACATAAGACTACACACATCTCTGTTACAGCACAAACACACTCTGCACATAAGACTACACACACACTCTGTTACAGCACAAACACACTCTGCACATAAGACTACACACACCTCTGTTACAGCACAAACACACTCTGCACATAAGACTACACACACACCTCTGTTACAGCACAAACACACTCTGCACATAAGACTACACACATCTCTGTTACAGCACAAACACACTCTGCACATAAGACTACACACACCTCTGTTACAGCACAAACACACTCTGCACATAAGACTACACACACCTCTGTTACAGCACAAACACACTCTGAACATAAGACTACACACACCCTCTGTTACAGCACAAACACACTCTTCACATAAACTACACACACCTCTGTTACAGCACAAACACACTCTTCACATAAGACTACACACACCTCTGTTACAGCACAAACACACTCTGAACATAAGACTACACACACCTCTGTTACAGCACAAACACACTCTGCACATATCACACACTTCTGTCTCTACATGACCGTTTAGGGTTGCACTTGTATGATTTTGTAAATAACTATAGTTTATTTGTTTACATTTAAAATCTAAGGAAATTGCCGAGTATGAAAAATAAAGGATTCCGTGAATAAATCAGCAAACAGAAAGTCTGTGTCTATTTCAATAAACAACTAAAACTGTCACTTCACTAAAGAAAGCGTTACTTGCTTAGAAAAAACAATGAAAATGTTCCTCTGTCAACAGCCATCAAAACCAAGACATATGATAATGATTCTTTTTTGAAATGTAACAAAATCACAAATGGTCAAATCCCCTATTCTATGTGATTCTCACGGGCCGGTGTTTCAGCATCCGCTGATCGCTCTGATCATCAGTCAGGGTTAGGAGAATGTTATGAGTGTGTATATGAGGAACTCACCGAGACTGAAGGTAGAGCGGAAACATGCTGTCGTCTGCGGCGCCTCCTCAGGAGCAGTGACGGACTCTACAGAGCATCTGATCTCAGCATGTGCTGCCCGTTACACTAATGCAGTTACTGACCCACCCACACAAAACACACATTGTGTAGCACTGAGAACTTTATCAGCTACACATGGAGTCAGTGTAGAGTACAGAAGAGTAGGGTAGAGTAGATTCGAGTTCAGTAGAGTACAGTAGAGTACAGTACAGTAGAGTACAGTAGAGTACAGTAGAGTAGAGTACAGTACAGTAGAGTACAGTAGAGTACAGTAGAGCACAGTAGAGTAGAGTACAGAAGAGTAGGGTAGAGTAGATTTGAGTTCAGTAGAGTACAGTAGAGTACAGTACAGTAGAGTACAGTAGAGTAGAGTACAGTACAGTAGAGTACAGTAGAGCACAGTAGAGTAGAGTACAGTAGAGTAGAGTACAGTAGAGCACAGTAGAGTAGAGTAGATTCGAGTTCAGTAGAGTACAGTAGATTAGAGTACAGTAGAGTACAGTAGAGCACAGTAGAGTAGAGTACAGTAGAGCACAGTAGAGTAGAGTACAGTAGAGTAGAGTACAGTAGAGCACAGTAGAGTAGAGTACAGTAGAGCACAGTAGAGTAGAGTAGATTCGAGTTCAGTAGAGTACAGTAGAGTAGAGTAGAGTACAATAGAGTACAGTAGAGCACAGTAGAGTAGAGTACAGTAGAGTACAGTAGAGTAGAGTACAGTAGAGCACAGTAGAGTAGAGTACAGTAGAGCACAGTAGAGTACAGTAGAGCACAGTAGAGTACAGTAGAGCACAGTAGAGTAGAGTACAGTAGAGCACAGTAGAGTAGAGTACAGTAGAGCACAGTAGAGTAGAGTACAGTAGAGCACAGTAGAGTAGAGTAGAGTACAGTAGAGTAGAGTACAGTAGAGCACAGTAGAGTAGAGTACAGTAGAGCACAGTACAGTAGAGTACAGTAGAGTAGAGTACAGTAGAGCACAGTAGAGTAGAGTAGATTCGAGTTCAGTAGAGTACAGTAGAGTAGAGTAGAGTACAATAGAGTACAGTACAGTAGAGTACAGTAGAGCACAGTAGAGTAGAGTACAGAAGAGCACAGTAGAGTAGATTAGAGTACAGTAGAGTAGAGTAGAATAGAATAGAGCAGAGCACAGTAGAGTACAGTAGAGTAGACTAGAGTACAGTAGAGTACAGCAGAGTACAGCAGAGTACAGTAGAGTACAGTAGAGTAGAGTACAGTACAGTAGAGTACAGTAGAGTACAGTAGAGCACAGTAGAGTAGAGTACAGAAGAGTAGGGTAGAGTAGATTTGAGTTCAGTAGAGTACAGTAGAGTACAGTACAGTAGAGTACAGTAGAGTAGAGTACAGTACAGTAGAGTACAGTAGAGCACAGTAGAGTAGAGTACAGTAGAGTAGAGTACAGTAGAGCACAGTAGAGTAGAGTAGATTCGAGTTCAGTAGAGTACAGTAGATTAGAGTACAGTAGAGTACAGTAGAGCACAGTAGAGTAGAGTACAGTAGAGCACAGTAGAGTAGAGTACAGTAGAGTAGAGTACAGTAGAGCACAGTAGAGTAGAGTACAGTAGAGCACAGTAGAGTAGAGTAGATTCGAGTTCAGTAGAGTACAGTAGAGTAGAGTAGAGTACAATAGAGTACAGTAGAGCACAGTAGAGTAGAGTACAGTAGAGTACAGTAGAGTAGAGTACAGTAGAGTACAGTAGAGTAGAGTACAGTAGAGCACAGTAGAGTAGAGTACAGTAGAGCACAGTAGAGTAGAGTACAGTAGAGCAGAGTAGAGTACAGTAGAGCACAGTAGAGTACAGTAGAGCACAGTAGAGTACAGTAGAGCACAGTAGAGTAGAGTACAGTAGAGCACAGTAGAGTAGAGTACAGTAGAGCACAGTAGAGTAGAGTACAGTAGAGCACAGTAGAGTAGAGTAGAGTAGAGTAGAGTACAGTAGAGTAGAGTACAGTAGAGCACAGTAGAGTAGAGTACAGTAGAGCACAGTACAGTAGAGTACAGTAGAGTAGAGTACAGTAGAGCACAGTAGAGTAGAGTAGATTCGAGTTCAGTAGAGTACAGTAGAGTAGAGTAGAGTACAATAGAGTACAGTACAGTAGAGTACAGTAGAGCACAGTAGAGTAGAGTACAGAAGAGCACAGTAGAGTAGATTAGAGTACAGTAGAGTAGAGTAGAATAGAATAGAGCAGAGCACAGTAGAGTACAGTAGAGTAGACTAGAGTACAGTAGAGTACAGCAGAGTACAGTAGAGTAGATTAGAGTACAGTAGAGCACAGTAGAGTAGAGTAGAGTACAGCAGAGTACAGTAGAGTAGATTAGAGTACAATAGAGCACAGTAGAGTAGAGTACAATAGAGTACAGTAGAGTAGAGTACAGTAGAGCACAGTAGAGTAGAGTAGATTAGAGTACAGTAGAGTAGAGCAGAGCACAGTAGAGTACAGTAGAGTAGACTAGAGTACAGTAGAGTACAGCAGAGTAGAGTAGATTAGAGTACAGTAGAGCACAGTAGAGTAGAATAGAGTACAGCAGAGTACAGTAGAGTATATTAGAGTACAATAGAGCACAGTAGAGTAGAGTACAGTAGAGTAGATTAGAGTACAGTAGAGTACAGTAGAGTAGAGTGAGCACAGTAGAGTAGATTAGAGTACAATAGAGCACAGTAGAGTACAGTAGAGTAGATTAGAGTAGATTAGAGTACAGCAGAGTAGAGTAGAGTGGAGGACAGTAGAGCACAGTAGAGTAGATTAGAGTACAGTAGAGCACAGTAGAGTAGAGTAGATTAGAGTACAGTAGAGTAGAGCACAGTAGAGTAGAGTAGATTAGAGTACAGTAGAGTAGATTAGAGTACAGTAGAGTACAGTAGAGTAGAGTAGAGTACAGTAGAGTAGAGTACAGTAGAGTAGATTAGAGCACAGTAGAGTAGATTACAGTAGAGTAGAGTAGAGTTCAGTAGAGTAGAGTAGAGTAGAGTAGAGTTCAGTAGAGTAGAGTAGAGTAGAGTAGATTAGAGTACAGTAGAGTACAGTAGAGTAGATTAGAGTACAGTAGAGCACAGTAGAGTAGAGTAGATTAGAGCAGTGGTTCCCAACCCTGTCCCCCAACATTGCACGTATTCTTTGTCTCCCTAATCAAACACACCTGATTCAACTCATTAGCTCATAATCACATGGTTTAATGAGCTGATGAGTTGAATCAGGTGTGTTTGATTGGGGAGACAAAGAAAACGCGCAGTGTTGGGGGGGGGGCGCAAGGACAGGGTTGGGAACCACTGGATTAGAGTACAGTAGAACACAGTAGAGTAGAGAACAGTAGAGTACAGTAGAGTAGAGTAGATTCGAGTTCAGTAGAGTACAGAAGAGTACTGTAGAGTAGAGTAGATACGAGTTCAGTAGAGTAGAGTACAGTAGAGCACAGTAGAGTAGAGTACAGTAGAGTAGAGTAGAGTACAGTAGAGTAGAGTACAGTAGAGCACAGTAGAGTAGAGTACAGTAGAGCACAGTACAGTAGAGTACAGTAGAGTAGAGTACAGTAGAGCACAGTAGAGTAGAGTAGATTTGAGTTCAGTAGAGTACAGTAGAGTAGAGTAGAGTACAATAGAGTACAGTACAGTACAGTACAGTAGAGCACAGTAGAGTAGAGTACAGAAGAGCACAGTAGAGTAGATTAGAGTACAGTAGAGTAGAATAGAATAGAGCAGAGCACAGTAGAGTACAGTAGAGTAGACTAGAGTACAGTAGAGTACAGCAGAGTACAGTAGAGTAGATTAGAGTACAGTAGAGCACAGTGGAGTAGAGTAGAGTACAGCAGAGTACAGTAGAGTAGATTAGAGTACAGTAGAGCACAGTAGAGTAGAATAGAGTACAGCAGAGTACAGTAGAGTAGATTAGAGTACAATAGAGCACAGTAGAGTACAGTAGAGTAGAGTAGATTAGAGTACAGTAGAGTACAGTAGAGTAGAGTAGAGCACAGTAGAGTAGATTAGAGTACAGTAGAGTACAGTAGAGTAGATTAGAGTAGACAGCAGAGTAGAGTAGAGTGGAGTACAGTAGAGCACAGTAGAGTAGATTAGAGTACAGTAGAGCACAGTAGAGTAGAGTACAGTAGAGCAGAGTAGAGTAGAGTAGAGTAGAGCACAGTAGAGCACAGTAGAATACAGTAGAGTATAGTAAAGTAGAGTAGAGTACAGTAGAGCACAGTAGAGTAGATTAGAGTAGAGTAGAGTAGAGTAGAGCACAGTAGAGTAGATTAGAGTACAGTAGAGTAGATTAGAGTACAGTAGAGTAGAGTAGAGTAGAGTGCAGTAGAGCAGATTAGAGCACAGTAGAGTAGAGTACAGTAGAGTAGAGTAGAGTTCAGTAGAGTAGAGTAGATTAAAGTACAGTAGAGTATAGTAGAGTAAAGTAGATTAGAGCACAGTAGAGTAGAGTAGATTAGAGCAGTGGTTCCCAACCCTGTCCCCCAACATCGCACGTATTCAGGTGTGTTTGATTGGGGAGACAAAGAAAACGCCTAGTGTTTGGGGGGAGGGGGGGGGGGTGCAAGGACAGGGTTGGGAACCACTGGATTAGAGTACAGTAGAACACAGTAGAGTAGAGAAGAGTACAGTAGAGTACAGTAGAGTACAGTAGAGTAGAGTAGATTCGAGTTCAGTAGAGTACAGTAGAGTACAGTAGAGTAGAGTAGATTCGAGTTCAGTAGAGTAGAATACAGTTGAGTAGAGTAGAGTACAGTAGAGTAGAGTAGAGTAGAGTAGAGAACAGTAGAGCACAGTAGAGTAGAGCACAGTAGATTAGAGTACAGTAGAGCACAGTAGAGTAGAGTTGAGTAGAGTAGAGTGCAGTAGAGTAGAGTAGATTAGAGTACAGTAGAGCACAGTAGAGTAGAGTACAGTAGAGTAGATTCGAGTTCAGTAGAGTAGAATACAGTTGAGTAGATTAGAGTACAGTAGATTACAGTAGAGTACAGTAGAGTTGAGTAGAGTAGAGTACAGTAGAGTAGATTAGAGTACAGTAGAGCACAGTAGATTAGAGTACAGTAGAGCAGAGTAGAGTAGAGTAGAGTACAGTAGAGTACAGTAGAGTAAAGTAGAGTAGAGTACAGTAGAGCACAGTAGAGTAGAGTAGATTAGAGTACAGTAGAGTAGAGTAGATTAGAGTACAGTAGATTAGAGTACAGTAGAGTACAGTACAGTAGAGTGCAGTAGAGTACGGTAGAGAAGACTAGAGTAAAGAGGAGCTGTAGAGTAGAGCAGAGTAGAGTATAATAGAGTAGAGTACAGAAGAGCTGTAGAGTAGAGTAGAGTACAGTAGAGTACAATAGAGTAAAGTACAGTAGAGTACAGTAGAGAAGATTATAGTACAGTGGAGTACAGTAAAGTAGATTAGAGTACAGTAGAGTGCAGTATAGTAGATTAGTGTACAGTAGAGTAGAGTACAGTACAGTAGAGTACAGTGGAGTAGAGTACAATAGAGTGCAGTAGAGTAGAGTAGAGTAGAATAGAGCGCAGTAGAGTACAGTAGAGTAGATTAGAGTAGAGTACAGTAGAGTAGAGTAGAGCAGGGGTCGGCAAGTAACTTTGGCCGTGGGCCAATATTTTTTTTAGCCAGTAGATGGCGGGCCAGCTAGACGGAGTAGGCCTATGGATACAAATTAAACCGCTTAAAATACACTCTGTGTTCACCCGCTTTTTATATCCCGACCTGACGGGTCCGCAAAATTTAGATCTCATTTCCAGAATCTCTCATTCAAATGTCTCTAACAGAAAGAGAGAGATTAAGTAGCCTATAACAATTATAAATGCTATATAAAAATTGTGTTTTTGTGTCAATATAAATATTATTTATTACTGTCAGCAGAGGAAAAAAATGTCAGCACAGAAAAAAAAATTATGAAATATAAATAACATCAATTAAATAGGGCAAAGCCTATCACTCAAATCCCTCAAGCAACATACACACGGGTAACGCAGGTTTAAAACAATCACATGCAAATGTAAAATATGCATATTTTTAGGAACACATCTACAAAAATATGGCTGTATTTCAAGTTGATAAAATAATTAAAAATCCACATTTATTTGTGCCCACGCGCCACGCCCTCCCAGGACCTATAACGTTACTACTTTCACTTTTAAAAATTCCTCACCGCGCGTGCGATGCCGCGATCTGCAGTTGTTGAGATGGATGCTGAGGAGTTGAAGAAAAGAATAGCTAGTGGGTATTGTAAAGTTGTCGACAAAAGTCATCAAAAAATCAAGTCCAGTGTGTGGGAGAAATTTGGAGTTATCTGAAGAAAATATTGTGAAAGACTTGGTGCATGCATTTTCTTGTTGGATAGCCGCAAATGTGAACTTCATCGCTGAGGAAGCACGCAGATAACTGTGGTAACAAAGCATCAGTAAAACAACGCAACAAAGCATCTATCAAACAGTATTTTTCAAACTTAACACTGTTAAGTATGTGTGGTTTGCAGATCAGCCGCTCATGTGAGTGTTTGAACCCAAAATTGTCAGATGCGCGCGATACAGATCTCAAGTATAGTGGAATAGTTTTGTGCAGCATTTAGTGCAAATATTTTTTATCAGGTAATACATATTATTTATCAGTGTGTTATACCCGAATAAATAATAATGAAAAAAGTTCAAAAGTCGGACTGTAGGCGAATGAGACAGGAGAGCATGATTGCTATATTCACACCCTTATTAAAATGGCTGTAGGCTAATCTGTTACCACAATAGTACTTGATCTGTTTAAAATGATTTCATTCGTATATGTCTGATAAGGTGTTAAATAAAGATTCAAAATTAAAATTCGTCTATACCCGTTATTCATTCTTTCTATTTTTGATCTGAGCGCACAATCAGAAAAACGGAAAACGAGTCGTTATTCGTTTTTTTCATTTTAGTTCAGGAAATAATGGACAAACAAGTCGTTTTTTTATTTTTGTTTTTACTTTGAAAAAGACTATTGAACGAATGATACATGGCGCCTGTTTGTAAACCGTTATTGTAAAATAAAAATAGGCTGATAAAAAAAAATAAAAAAAAATAAAAACGGAATTCCAAAATTATCCGGCGGGCCAGAAAACATTGCTGGCGGGCCGCCTGTTGCCGACCCCTGGAGTAGAGTAATAATAGAGTAGAGTACAGTAGAGTAGAGTAGAATAGAGTGCAGTAGAGTACAGTAGAGAAGAGTAGAGTAATAATAGAGTAGAGTACAGTAGAGTAGAGTAGAAAAGAGTGCAGTAGAGTACAGTAGAGTACAGTAGAGTATAGTAGATTAGGGTACAGTAGAGTACAGCAGAGTAGATAACAGTAGAGTACAGTAGAGTAGATTAGAGTACAGTAGAGTAGAGTACAGTAGATTGGAGTACAGTAGAGCAAAGTAGAGTAGAGTGGATTGGAGTACAGTAAGTAGAGTACAGTAGAGTAGAATACAGTAGATTAAAGTACAGTAGAGTACAGCAGAGTAGATTAGAGTACAGTAGAGTGGGCTAGAGTACAGTAGAGTGGAGTACAGTAGAGTTGAGTACAGTGGAGTGGATTAGAGTACAGTAGAGTACAGTGGAGTAGAGTACAGTAGAGTAGAGTACAGTAGAGTACACTAGAGTAGATTGGAGTACAGTAGAGTGGATTAGAGTACAGTGGGGTACAGTAGAGTACAGTAGAGTAGATTACAGTGGAGTAAGGTAGAGTAGATTGGAGCACAGTAGAGTGGGTTGGAGTACAGTAGAGTACAGTAGAGTAGATTGGAGTACAGTAGAGTGGATTAGAGTACAGTAGAGTACAGTAGAGTAGATTAGAGTACAGTAGAGTAGAGCACAGTATAATACAGTAGATTAGAGTACAGTAGAGTAGAGTACAGTAGAATGCAGTAGATTAGAGTACAGTAGAGTAGAGTACAGAAGAGTACAGTAGAGTAGAGTTCAGTAGAGTAGAGTACAGTAGAATACAGTAGATTAGAGTACAGTAGAGTGGATTAGAGTACAGTAGAGTGGATTAGAGTACAGTAGAGTCCAGTAGAGTAGATTAGAGTACAGTAGAGTAGAGCACAGTAGAATACAGTAGATTAGAGTACAGTAGAGTACAGTACAGTAGAGTGCAGTAGAGTACGGTAGAGAAGACTAGAGTAAAGAGGAGCTGTAGAGTAGAGCAGAGTAGAGTATAATAGAGTAGAGTACAGAAGAGCTGTAGAGTAGAGTAGAGTACAGTAGAGTACAGTAGAGTACAGTACAGTAGAGTACAGTAGAGTAGAGTACAGTACAGTAGAGTACAGTAGAGCACAGTAGAGTAGAGTACAGTAGAGTAGAGTACAGTAGAGCACAGTAGAGTAGAGTAGATTCGAGTTCAGTAGAGTACAGTAGATTAGAGTACAGTAGAGTACAGTAGAGCACAGTAGAGTAGAGTACAGTAGAGCACAGTAGAGTAGAGTACAGTAGAGTAGAGTACAGTAGAGCACAGTAGAGTAGAGTACAGTAGAGCACAGTAGAGTAGAGTAGATTCGAGTTCAGTAGAGTACAGTAGAGTAGAGTAGAGTACAATAGAGTACAGTAGAGCACAGTAGAGTAGAGTACAGTAGAGTACAGTAGAGTAGAGTACAGTAGAGCACAGTAGAGTAGAGTACAGTAGAGCACAGTAGAGTACAGTAGAGCACAGTAGAGTACAGTAGAGCACAGTAGAGTAGAGTACAGTAGAGCACAGTAGAGTAGAGTACAGTAGAGCACAGTAGAGTAGAGTACAGTAGAGCACAGTAGAGTAGAGTAGAGTACAGTAGAGTAGAGTACAGTAGAGCACAGTAGAGTAGAGTACAGTAGAGCACAGTACAGTAGAGTACAGTAGAGTAGAGTACAGTAGAGCACAGTAGAGTAGAGTAGATTCGAGTTCAGTAGAGTACAGTAGAGTAGAGTAGAGTACAATAGAGTACAGTACAGTAGAGTACAGTAGAGCACAGTAGAGTAGAGTACAGAAGAGCACAGTAGAGTAGATTAGAGTACAGTAGAGTAGAGTAGAATAGAATAGAGCAGAGCACAGTAGAGTACAGTAGAGTAGACTAGAGTACAGTAGAGTACAGCAGAGTACAGCAGAGTACAGTAGAGTACAGTAGAGTAGAGTACAGTACAGTAGAGTACAGTAGAGTACAGTAGAGCACAGTAGAGTAGAGTACAGAAGAGTAGGGTAGAGTAGATTTGAGTTCAGTAGAGTACAGTAGAGTACAGTACAGTAGAGTACAGTAGAGTAGAGTACAGTACAGTAGAGTACAGTAGAGCACAGTAGAGTAGAGTACAGTAGAGTAGAGTACAGTAGAGCACAGTAGAGTAGAGTAGATTCGAGTTCAGTAGAGTACAGTAGATTAGAGTACAGTAGAGTACAGTAGAGCACAGTAGAGTAGAGTACAGTAGAGCACAGTAGAGTAGAGTACAGTAGAGTAGAGTACAGTAGAGCACAGTAGAGTAGAGTACAGTAGAGCACAGTAGAGTAGAGTAGATTCGAGTTCAGTAGAGTACAGTAGAGTAGAGTAGAGTACAATAGAGTACAGTAGAGCACAGTAGAGTAGAGTACAGTAGAGTACAGTAGAGTAGAGTACAGTAGAGCACAGTAGAGTAGAGTACAGTAGAGCACAGTAAGAGTAGAGTACAGTAGAGCACAGTAGAGTAGAGTACAGTAGAGCAGAGTAGAGTACAGTAGAGCACAGTAGAGTACAGTAAGACAGTAGAGTACAGTAGAGCACAGTAGAGTAGAGTACAGTAGAGCACAGTAGAGTAGAGTACAGTAGAGCACAGTAGAGTAGAGTACAGTAGAGCACAGAAAGTAGTAGAGTAAGTAGAGTACAGTAAGTAGAGTAGAGTACAGTAGAGCACAGTAGAGTAGAGTACAGTAGAGCACAGTACAGTAGTGAGTACAGTAGAGTAGAGTACAGTAGAGCACAGTAGAGTAGAGTAGATTCGAGTTCAGTAGAGTACAGTAGTAGAGTAAGTAGAGTACAATAGAGTACAGTACAGTAGAGTACAGTAGAGACAGTAGAGTAGAGTACAGAGAGCACAGTGTAGAGTAGATTAGCAGTGTACAGTAGAGTAGAGTAGAATAGAATAGAGCAGTAGCATAAGTAGTAGAGTACAGTAGAGTAGACTAGAGTACAGTAGAGTACAGCAGAGTACAGTAGAGTAGATTATGAGTACAGTAGAGCACAGTAGAGTAGAGTTAGAGTACAGCAGAGTACAGTAGAGTAGATTAGAGTACATAGAGCACATAGTAGAGTAGAGTACAATAGAGTACAGTAGAGTAGAGTACAGTAGAGCACAGTAGAGTAGAGTAGATTAGAGTACAGTAGAGTAGAGCAGAGCACAGTAGAGTACAGTAGAGTAGACTAGAGTACAGTAGAGTACAGCTAGAGTAGAGTAGAAATTAGAGTACAGTAGAGCACAGTAGAGTAGAATAGAGTACAGCAGAGTACAGTAGAGTATATTAGAGTACAATAGAGCACAGTAGAGTAGAGTACAGTAGAGTAGATTAGAGTACAGTAGAGTACAGTAGAGTAGAGTGAGCACAGTAGAGTAGATTAGAGTACAATAGAGCACAGTAGAGTACAGTAGAGTAGATTAGAGTAGATTAGAGTACAGCAGAGTAGAGTAGAGTGGAGGACAGTAGAGCACAGTAGAGTAGATTAGAGTACAGTAGAGCACAGTAGAGTAGAGTAGATTAGAGTACAGTAGAGTAGAGCACAGTAGAGTAGAGTAGATTAGAGTACAGTAGAGTAGATTAGAGTACAGTAGAGTACAGTAGAGTAGAGTAGAGTACAGTAGAGTAGAGTACAGTAGAGTAGATTAGAGCACAGTAGAGTAGATTACAGTAGAGTAGAGTAGAGTTCAGTAGAGTAGAGTAGAGTAGAGTAGAGTTCAGTAGAGTAGAGTAGAGTAGAGTAGATTAGAGTACAGTAGAGTACAGTAGAGTAGATTAGAGTACAGTAGAGCACAGTAGAGTAGAGTAGATTAGAGCAGTGGTTCCCAACCCTGTCCCCCAACATTGCACGTATTCTTTGTCTCCCTAATCAAACACACCTGATTCAACTCATTAGCTCATAATCACATGGTTTAATGAGCTGATGAGTTGAATCAGGTGTGTTTGATTGGGGAGACAAAGAAAACGCGCAGTGTTGGGGGGGGGGCGCAAGGACAGGGTTGGGAACCACTGGATTAGAGTACAGTAGAACACAGTAGAGTAGAGAACAGTAGAGTACAGTAGAGTAGAGTAGATTCGAGTTCAGTAGAGTACAGAAGAGTACTGTAGAGTAGAGTAGATACGAGTTCAGTAGAGTAGAGTACAGTAGAGCACAGTAGAGTAGAGTACAGTAGAGTAGAGTAGAGTACAGTAGAGTAGAGTACAGTAGAGCACAGTAGAGTAGAGTACAGTAGAGCACAGTACAGTAGAGTACAGTAGAGTAGAGTACAGTAGAGCACAGTAGAGTAGAGTAGATTTGAGTTCAGTAGAGTACAGTAGAGTAGAGTAGAGTACAATAGAGTACAGTACAGTACAGTACAGTAGAGCACAGTAGAGTAGAGTACAGAAGAGCACAGTAGAGTAGATTAGAGTACAGTAGAGTAGAATAGAATAGAGCAGAGCACAGTAGAGTACAGTAGAGTAGACTAGAGTACAGTAGAGTACAGCAGAGTACAGTAGAGTAGATTAGAGTACAGTAGAGCACAGTGGAGTAGAGTAGAGTACAGCAGAGTACAGTAGAGTAGATTAGAGTACAGTAGAGCACAGTAGAGTAGAATAGAGTACAGCAGAGTACAGTAGAGTAGATTAGAGTACAATAGAGCACAGTAGAGTACAGTAGAGTAGAGTAGATTAGAGTACAGTAGAGTACAGTAGAGTAGAGTAGAGCACAGTAGAGTAGATTAGAGTACAGTAGAGTACAGTAGAGTAGATTAGAGTAGACAGCAGAGTAGAGTAGAGTGGAGTACAGTAGAGCACAGTAGAGTAGATTAGAGTACAGTAGAGCACAGTAGAGTAGAGTACAGTAGAGCAGAGTAGAGTAGAGTAGAGTAGAGCACAGTAGAGCACAGTAGAATACAGTAGAGTATAGTAAAGTAGAGTAGAGTACAGTAGAGCACAGTAGAGTAGATTAGAGTAGAGTAGAGTAGAGTAGAGCACAGTAGAGTAGATTAGAGTACAGTAGAGTAGATTAGAGTACAGTAGAGTAGAGTAGAGTAGAGTGCAGTAGAGCAGATTAGAGCACAGTAGAGTAGAGTACAGTAGAGTAGAGTAGAGTTCAGTAGAGTAGAGTAGAGTAGAGTAGATTAAAGTACAGTAGAGTATAGTAGAGTAAAGTAGATTAGAGTACAGTAGAGCACAGTAGAGTAGAGTAGATTAGAGCAGTGGTTCCCAACCCTGTCCCCCAACATCGCACGTATTCAGGTGTGTTTGATTGGGGAGACAAAGAAAACGCCTAGTGTTTGGGGGGAGGGGGGGGGGGGTGCAAGGACAGGGTTGGGAACCACTGGATTAGAGTACAGTAGAACACAGTAGAGTAGAGAAGAGTACAGTAGAGTACAGTAGAGTACAGTAGAGTAGAGTAGATTCGAGTTCAGTAGAGTACAGTAGAGTACAGTAGAGTAGAGTAGATTCGAGTTCAGTAGAGTAGAATACAGTTGAGTAGAGTAGAGTACAGTAGAGTAGAGTAGAGTAGAGTAGAGAACAGTAGAGCACAGTAGAGTAGAGCACAGTAGATTAGAGTACAGTAGAGCACAGTAGAGTAGAGTTGAGTAGAGTAGAGTGCAGTAGAGTAGAGTAGATTAGAGTACAGTAGAGCACAGTAGAGTAGAGTACAGTAGAGTAGATTCGAGTTCAGTAGAGTAGAATACAGTTGAGTAGATTAGAGTACAGTAGATTACAGTAGAGTACAGTAGAGTTGAGTAGAGTAGAGTACAGTAGAGTAGATTAGAGTACAGTAGAGCACAGTAGATTAGAGTACAGTAGAGCAGAGTAGAGTAGAGTAGAGTACAGTAGAGTACAGTAGAGTAAAGTAGAGTAGAGTACAGTAGAGCACAGTAGAGTAGAGTAGATTAGAGTACAGTAGAGTAGAGTAGATTAGAGTACAGTAGATTAGAGTACAGTAGAGTACAGTACAGTAGAGTGCAGTAGAGTACGGTAGAGAAGACTAGAGTAAAGAGGAGCTGTAGAGTAGAGCAGAGTAGAGTATAATAGAGTAGAGTACAGAAGAGCTGTAGAGTAGAGTAGAGTACAGTAGAGTACAATAGAGTAAAGTACAGTAGAGTACAGTAGAGAAGATTATAGTACAGTGGAGTACAGTAAAGTAGATTAGAGTACAGTAGAGTGCAGTATAGTAGATTAGTGTACAGTAGAGTAGAGTACAGTACAGTAGAGTACAGTGGAGTAGAGTACAATAGAGTGCAGTAGAGTAGAGTAGAGTAGAATAGAGCGCAGTAGAGTACAGTAGAGTAGATTAGAGTAGAGTACAGTAGAGTAGAGTAGAGCAGGGGTCGGCAAGTAACTTTGGCCGTGGGCCAATATTTTTTTTAGCCAGTAGATGGCGGGCCAGCTAGACGGAGTAGGCCTATGGATACAAATTAAACCGCTTAAAATACACTCTGTGTTCACCCGCTTTTTATATCCCGACCTGACGGGTCCGCAAAATTTAGATCTCATTTCCAGAATCTCTCATTCAAATGTCTCTAACAGAAAGAGAGAGATTAAGTAGCCTATAACAATTATAAATGCTATATAAAAATTGTGTTTGTGTCAATATAAATATTATTTATTACTGTCAGCAGAGGAAAAAAATGTCAGCACAGAAAAAAAAATTATGAAATATAAATAACATCAATTAAATAGGGCAAAGCCTATCACTCAAATCCCTCAAGCAACATACACACGGGTAACGCAGGTTTAAAACAATCACATGCAAATGTAAAATATGCATATTTTTAGGAACACATCTACAAAAATATGGCTGTATTTCAAGTTGATAAAATAATTAAAAATCCACATTTATTTGTGCCCACGCGCCACGCCCTCCCAGGACCTATAACGTTACTACTTTCACTTTTAAAAATTCCTCACCGCGCGTGCGATGCCGCGATCTGCAGTTGTTGAGATGGATGCTGAGGAGTTGAAGAAAAGAATAGCTAGTGGGTATTGTAAAGTTGTCGACAAAAGTCATCAAAAAATCAAGTCCAGTGTGTGGGAGAAATTTGGAGTTATCTGAAGAAAATATTGTGAAAGACTTGGTGCATGCATTTTCTTGTTGGATAGCCGCAAATGTGAACTTCATCGCTGAGGAAGCACGCAGATAACTGTGGTAACAAAGCATCAGTAAAACAACGCAACAAAGCATCTATCAAACAGTATTTTTCAAACTTAACACTGTTAAGTATGTGTGGTTTGCAGATCAGCCGCTCATGTGAGTGTTTGAACCCAAAATTGTCAGATGCGCGCGATACAGATCTCAAGTATAGTGGAATAGTTTTGTGCAGCATTTAGTGCAAATATTTTTTATCAGGTAATACATATTATTTATCAGTGTGTTATACCCGAATAAATAATAATGAAAAAAGTTCAAAAGTCGGACTGTAGGCGAATGAGACAGGAGAGCATGATTGCTATATTCACACCCTTATTAAAATGGCTGTAGGCTAATCTGTTACCACAATAGTACTTGATCTGTTTAAAATGATTTCATTCGTATATGTCTGATAAGGTGTTAAATAAAGATTCAAAATTAAAATTCGTCTATACCCGTTATTCATTCTTTCTATTTTTGATCTGAGCGCACAATCAGAAAAACGGAAAACGAGTCGTTATTCGTTTTTTTCATTTTAGTTCAGGAAATAATGGACAAACAAGTCGTTTTTTTATTTTTGTTTTTACTTTGAAAAAGACTATTGAACGAATGATACATGGCGCCTGTTTGTAAACCGTTATTGTAAAATAAAAATAGGCTGATAAAAAAAAATAAAAAAAAATAAAAACGGAATTCCAAAATTATCCGGCGGGCCAGAAAACATTGCTGGCGGGCCGCCTGTTGCCGACCCCTGGAGTAGAGTAATAATAGAGTAGAGTACAGTAGAGTAGAGTAGAATAGAGTGCAGTAGAGTACAGTAGAGAAGAGTAGAGTAATAATAGAGTAGAGTACAGTAGAGTAGAGTAGAAAAGAGTGCAGTAGAGTACAGTAGAGTACAGTAGAGTATAGTAGATTAGGGTACAGTAGAGTACAGCAGAGTAGATAACAGTAGAGTACAGTAGAGTAGATTAGAGTACAGTAGAGTAGAGTACAGTAGATTGGAGTACAGTAGAGCAAAGTAGAGTAGAGTGGATTGGAGTACAGTAGAGTAGAGTACAGTAGAGTAGAATACAGTAGATTAAAGTACAGTAGAGTACAGCAGAGTAGATTAGAGTACAGTAGAGTGGGCTAGAGTACAGTAGAGTGGAGTACAGTAGAGTTGAGTACAGTGGAGTGGATTAGAGTACAGTAGAGTACAGTGGAGTAGAGTACAGTAGAGTAGAGTACAGTAGAGTACACTAGAGTAGATTGGAGTACAGTAGAGTGGATTAGAGTACAGTGGGGTACAGTAGAGTACAGTAGAGTAGATTACAGTGGAGTAAGGTAGAGTAGATTGGAGCACAGTAGAGTGGGTTGGAGTACAGTAGAGTACAGTAGAGTAGATTGGAGTACAGTAGAGTGGATTAGAGTACAGTAGAGTACAGTAGAGTAGATTAGAGTACAGTAGAGTAGAGCACAGTATAATACAGTAGATTAGAGTACAGTAGAGTAGAGTACAGTAGAATGCAGTAGATTAGAGTACAGTAGAGTAGAGTACAGAAGAGTACAGTAGAGTAGAGTTCAGTAGAGTAGAGTACAGTAGAATACAGTAGATTAGAGTACAGTCAAGTACAGTAGAGTGGATTAGAGTACAGTAGAGTGGATTAGAGTACAGTAGAGTCCAGTAGAGTAGATTAGAGTACAGTAGAGTAGAGCACAGTAGAATACAGTAGATTAGAGTACAGTAGAGTAGAGTACAGTAGAATGCAGTAGATTAGAGTACAGTAGAGTAGAGTACAGAAGAGTACAGTAGAGTAGAGTACAGTAGAATACAGTAGATTAGAGTACAGTAGAGTACAGTAGAGTAGATTAGAGTACAGTAGAGTAGATTAGTGTACAGCAGAGTAGAGTACAGTATAATACAGTAGATTAGAGTACAGTAGAGTACAGTAGAGTAGAGTACAGTAGAATACAGTAGATTAGAGTACAGTAGAGTATAGCTATCAGAAAGCACACTGAATTACCATTCAATTAGTTTTAGAAGCACTGTAAAGAGAAACTCCCTTTAAAGACATTCCTCGCCTGTTTATAAAGAGAAATCATCATCATCATCATCATCGTCTTCATCATCTTCATCATTGTCATCATCATCATCATCTTTATCATCATCATCTTCATCATCGTCATCATCATCGTCTTCATCATCTTCATCATTCATTTATGTAGATTAATGAACATCTATCAGTAACCATAGAAACACAGACTTCATACTGTAAGACTGACTTCAGATAAATACATATATTGATTTCAATATTCTCATTCAATACTTTCACACTAAGGATTTTACTGTATATAAGTTATAAAACATTAATGAAAAAACGGTTTTTCTCGATTGCTAAGACAAATTTCTTGAAAGCTGCTCTCCTTTTCTCTAAACTGTGAACACAAAACCCAATTTTCAAGCTACATTCACAAAACCTCAGACTCTTCTTGCAAAACCAAACTTTCACCTCAAAACAGTTCAATCTGTGCTCAAAACTGAACTATGTTGTCAAATCGTGCCCTGAGTCAATCAAAATTAAAAACACTACTGAACAGTCACTAAACACTACGTAGAAAAATAGAAAACACAATGCTCAGGACATGAAGATGGAGAAATACATGTTTATTGTTCACTGTAGACTAAATGCATGTTGCAAAACAACAAAAAAACTGTGCATTTAGCACTTGTACAAAAAGACAAAACAGAAATCTTATGCGTTTGCCACTTGTGTACAGTAAGCCCATGTAAAAATAAAGTACAAAAATATACAAGGAATACTAGGCCTACAAACAGTTAGACCAACCCTCCATTACAATACTACAGTACATTGGTACAGTAATGTACTGAAACAGATATTTACTTACAGTATACTGTGGTACAGTATATAGTATGTCATACAGTAATTGCTGTCAACATCTCTTCTCTAAATCTTCGGATTATGGTGGATACAGTGAATCTACTGATGTTTGGTTGTACACTTTGTCCAACCTCCCTCATGCTCATACCATGGACAAGAACATGTTCAATCACAGTATCTCTGATTTCATCAGATATTACTGTTCTTTGTCTTCGCTGACCACTTCGACCTCACACACGAACTCTTCCTCTCAGATTTCTATCCATTGTAGGGCCTCACAAACCAGTGCTCTCTGAACTGGCTTACTGTATATGTTCCCTCACATCATTAGCCACAAGTGTGATCAATTTTGAGTTGTTGTGTTCAAGTGGTGACACATGTGCTTTAAGTGTGTTTGACTCTTGTCACCTGTGCTTACCATTATGCAGCACGGGTGCATCACAATGAAAATGTGTTGGTAAGTTGTGTCTAAACAGGTGAAAAGTGCTTATGGTTTTGCCAAAAGAGTGATTGATTCAATCAGTGGGTTCAGGCAACTGAGCATTTGGTTCAGACAATAGGGTTTAGTGTTTTAGCAATTGAGAAAAACTGTATGAATAAATAGCTGGAAAATATTGAAATGCTGAGAATAATAATAATAATAATAATAATTCATTACATTTATATAGCGCTTTTCTGGACACTCAAAGCGCTTTACATAGAGGGGGATTACATAGAGAATACAAAGACACAATACAAAACTAAAGGAAGTAGTAAAGGTTCTGGAGGAAGGAGCGACCTCTTTCACACATTCAGTTTCAGCCTTAGAAAACGAGTGAAAGAAAGAAAGAAAGAATGAAAGAATGAATGAAGAAGAAAGAAAAAAAGAAGAAAGAAAGAAAGAAAGAATGAGAGAAAGAAAGAAAGAATGAGAGAAAGAATGATAAAAAGAAAAAAAGAATAGAGAAAGAAAGAAAGAAAGACAGAGAGAAGAAAGAATGAAAGAAAGAAAGAAAGAAACATGAATGAAAGAAAGAATGAAAGAAAGAAAGCAAGAAGAGAAGAAAGAAAGAATGAGAGAAGAAAGAATAAAGAAAGAATGAAAGAAAGAATGAGAGAAAGAAAGAAAGAAAGAATGAGAGAAAGAAAGAAATAAAGAAAGAATGAAAGAAAGAATGAGAGAAAGAATGAAAGAAAGAATGAGAGAAAGAAAGAAGAAAGAAAGAAAGAATGAAAAGAAAGAAAGAAAGAAAGAAAGAAAGAAAGAAAGAAAGAAAGAAAGAAAGAAAGAAGAAGAGAAAGGAAAGACAGAGAGAAAGAAAGAAAGAAAGAAACAAATGAATGAAAGAGAAAGAAAGAAAGAAAGCAAGAAAAGAAAGAAAAGAAGAGAGAAGAAAGAGAAGAAAGAAAAGAAAGAAAGAATGAAAGAAAGAATGAGAGAAAGAAAGAAAGAATGAGGAAGAAAGAAAGAAAGAAGAAATGAAAGAAAGAGAAAGAAAGAAAGAAAGAAAGAAAGAAGAAAGAAAGAAAGAAAGCAAGAAAGAAAGAATGAAAGAAAGAAAGAAAGTAAGAAAGAATGAAAGAAAGAAAGAATGAGAGAAAGAATGAAAGAAAGAAAGAATGTGAGAAAGAAAGAATGAAAGAAAGAAAAATGAAAGAAAGAAAGAGAGAAAGAAAGAATGAAAGAAAGCAAGAAAGAATGAGAGAAAGAAAGAATGAAAGAAAGAATGAAAGCAAGAAAGAATGAGAGAAAGAAAGAAAGAATGAAAGAAAGAAAGAGAGAAAGAAAGAAGAAGAAGAAAGAAAGAAAGAAAGAAAGAAAGAAAGAAAGAAAGAAAGAAAAAAGAAAGAAGAAGAAAGAAAAGAAGAAAAAGATCCTCGAACACACAGAGCAACACCCAACATCTGAAAAGATATTATATCTTTAACACAAAACATAAAGTGCTTTCCCCAACTGTCACTGTTGGCACAACGAGAGAATGAAAGAAAGAGAGAAAGAAAGAAAGAGGAGAAAGAAAGAAAGAAAGAAACATAAAGTGCTTTCCCCATCGCTGAACTGTCACTGTTGGCATAATGAGAGAAAGATTACTAAAGATCTGCCCAAACCCTCCTCTACACAACTGTGGATTAGTAAATATTCAGTAAACAATATAATAATAAATAATATTTACAGTGAAATATATCAATGGTTTAGTGTATTTATTCCATGATTGATAAATTATGGCTTGATGGCTGTGTTGGGTCAGGAAGTGTGCTGATGGCGCCCTCTTCTGCATAATTAGGGCCCGAGCACCCGTCCCTCTTGAAACTGTTAGGATTATTTTTTTTTTCTTTTATTTTTTCCTGCAAAGTAAGCCCCATTTTCGAGGCCGCAACATGCTCGAAAAGTCACCAAATTAAGCTGTGTCCACATATGTCAGGACTGGTGAAAAATTTTGTATTTTGTGGGTTTCGCGGATGGGCGTGGCAAAATGGCTCGCTAGCGCCACCTAGAAAATTAGAATAAATTAGCCCCTCGTCCATGTTCGCCCTACATGCACGAAATTCGGTGGGGTCGTGTATCATATCAGGACGCACAAAAAAGCCTCAAGAACCCATACCCTAGACTCGACAGGAAGTCCGCCATTTTGAATTTGGTGGCCATTTTGGGACGATTTACACACTCCGTACTTTAACGTACTCCTCCTAGGGATTTAGTCGGATCGACTTCAAATTTCTGCTGTGTAGTAACTTTGCTGTACATGCTCAGATCTGCACCAAATTTTGCACGCTTGACAAGAGTCCCGCCCTGAACACATGTACATGCCGACATTCACCCCCAGTCATAGCGCCACCTGCTTGCAACAGGAAGTGACCTTTAACGAAGCAGCCCCCGCCGCACGTTTGACCTACATGTACGAAATTTCTGTGGCACATCAACCATGTCCAGACGCACAAAAAAGCCTGTTGGAGCGATGCCCTAAACCCAACAGGAAGTCGGCCATTTTGAATTTTACGTCAAATTTGGGCTGATTTACACACTCCGTACATTAAAGAACTCCTCCTAGGGATTTAATCAGATCGACTTGAAATTTCTGCTGTGCCTTCTAAAGGTATTGACGATGAAAAGTTGTGCTATCTGCGAGTTTTCGTCAATCCGTGTGTCCGTGGCATGGCATCAAAGATCAACTCATCGCCATGATACAGGAAGTGGTTGTAACTTCAGTGTACATGCTTACAGCTGCACCAAACTTTATATGTAGGATAAGAGTCCCGCCCTGAACTCATGTACATGCCCACATTCACCCACAGTCATAGCGCCCCCTGCTGGCAACAGGAAGTGACGTATAACACCTTCATGCAGTGTCTGAAAAGCGTAGCAAATTCACAGCCGTGCTGGCAGAGCTCCAGAATATGCAACAGAATATGCGGCCGCATCACTCCCCGACGTGCTACATGTGCGAGGGCCCGCCCATCGCTGCTTGCAGCTTTAATTATTATTTTTATTTTATTTATTTATTTATTTATTTTTAGGGCCCGAGCACCCGTGCGAGGTCCCTCTTGAAACTGTTAGGATTATTAGGGCCCGAGCACCCGTGCGAGGACCCTCTTGAAACTGTTAGGATAATTTTTTTTATTTTTTATTTTTATTTTTAGGGCCCGAGCACTAAGGTGCGAGGTCCCTCTTGAAACTGTTAGGATTATTTATTTATTTATTTATTTATTAGGGCCCGAGCACTAAGGTGCGAGGTCACTCTTGAAACTGTTAGGATTATTATTTTTTCTTTTTATTTTTTTTTTTATTTTTTTTTATTTTTTCTGCAAAGTAAGCCCCATTTTCGAGGCC
Organism: Chrosomus eos; assembly: GCA_036326025.1. Classification (NCBI taxonomy): domain Eukaryota; kingdom Metazoa; phylum Chordata; class Actinopteri; order Cypriniformes; family Leuciscidae; genus Chrosomus; species Chrosomus eos. The sequence goes on from CM070840.1 coordinate 33,869,828, forward strand.
GCAACATGCTCGAAAAGTCACCAAATTTTGCACACATGTCAGGACTGGTGAAAAATTTTGTATTTTGTGGGTTACGCGGATGGGCGTGGCAAAATGGCTCGCTAGCGCCACCTAGAAAATTAGAAAAAATTAGCCCCTCGTCCATGTTCGACCTACATGCACGAAATGTGGTGGGGACGTGTATCATATCAAGACACACAAAAAAGCCTCACGAACCCTTACCCTAAACTCGACAGGAAGTCCGCCATTTTGAATTTGGCGGCCATTTTGGGACGATTTACACACTCCGTACTTGACGAACTCCTCCCAGGGGTTTAGTTGGATTGACTTCAAATATCTGCTGTGCCTTCTAAAGGCATTGACGATGAAAAGTTGTGCTATCTGCGCGTTTTCGTCAATGGGCGTGTCCGTGGCATCGATGATTCGCCATGAAACAGGAAGTTGGAGTAACTTTGCTGTACATGCTCAGATCTCCACCAAATTTTGCACGCTTGACAAGAGTCCCGTCCTGAACACATGTACATGCCGACATTCACCCCCAGTCATAGCGCCACCTGCTGGCAACAGGAAGTGACATTTAACGAAGCAGCCCCCGCCGCACGTTTGACCTACATGTACGAAATTTCTGAGGCACATCAACCAGGTCCAGACGCACAAAAAAGCCTCTTGGAGTGATGCCCTAAACCCAACAGGAAGTCGGCCATTTTGAATTTTTCGTCAAATTTTGGCTGATTTACACACTCCGTACTTTAACGAACTCCTCCAAGGGATTTAGTCCGATCGACTTGAAATTTCTGCTGTGCCTTCTAAAGGCTTTGACGATGAAAAGTTGTGCTATCTGCGAGTTTTCGTCAATCGGTGTGTCCGTGGCATGGCATCAAAGATCAACTCATCGCCATGACACAGGAAGTGGTTGTAACTTCAGTATACATGCTCACCAAACTTTACATGTAGGATAAGAGTCCCGCCCTGAACTCATGTACATGCCCACATTCACCCACAGTCATAGCGCCACCTGCTGGCAACAGGAAGTGACGTATAACACCTTCATGCAGTGTCTGAAAAGCGTAGCAAATTCACAGCCGCACTGGCAGAGCTCCAGAATATGCAACAGAATATGCGGCCGCATCACTCCCCGACGCGCTACATGTGCGAGGGCCCGCCCATCGCTGCTTGCAGCTTTAATTAGGGCCCGAGCACTAAGGTGAGGCGAGGTCCCTCTTGAAACTGTTAGGATTATTTTTTTTTTTTTATTTTTTTTATTTTTTTCTGCAAAGTAAGCCCCATTTTCGAGGCCGCAACATGCTCGAAAAGTCACCAAATTTTGCACACATGTCAGGACTGGTGAAAAGTTTTGTATTTTGTGGGTTTCGCGGATGGGCGTGGCAAAATGGCTCGCTAGCGCCACCTAGAAAATTAGAAAAAATTAGCCCCTCGTCCATGTTCGACCTACATGCACGAAATTCGGTGGGGACGTGTATCCTATCAAGACGCACAAAAAAGCCTCAAGAACCCATACCCTAAACTCGACAGGAAGTCCGCCATTTTGAATTTGGCGGCCATTTTGGGACGATTTACACACTCCGTACTTTGACGAACTTCTCCTAGGGATTTAGTCGGATCGACTTCAAATTTCTGCTGTGCCTTCTAAAGGCATTGACGATGAAAAGTTGTGGCTATCTGCGCGTTTTCGTCAATGGGCGTGTCCGTGGCATCGATGATTCGCCATGAAACAGGAAGTTGAAGTAACTTTGCTGTACATGCTCAGATCTCCGCCAAATTTTGCACGCTTGACAAAAGTCCCGCCCTGAACACATGTACATGCCGACATTCACCCCCAGTCATAGCGCCACCTGCTGGCAACAGGAAGTGACCTTTAACGAAGCAGCCCCCGCCGCACGTTTGACCTACATGTACGACATTTCTGTGGCACATCAACCATGTCCACATGCAAAAAAAGCCTCTTGGAGCGATGCCCTAAACCCAACAGGAAGTCGGCCATTTTGAATTTTACGTCAAATTTTGGCTGATTTACACACTCCGTACTTTAACGAACTCCTCCTAGGGATTTAGTCCGATCGACATGAAATTTCTGCGGTGCCTTCTAAAGGCATTGACGATGAAAAGTTGTGCTATCTGCGAGTTTTCGTCAATCGGTGTGTCCGTGGCATGGCATCAAAGATCAACTCATCGCCATGACACAGGAAGTGGTTGTAACTTCAGTGTACATGCTCACAGCTGCACCAAACTTTACATGTAGGATAAGAGTCCCGCCCTGAACTCATGTACATACCCACATTCACCCACAGTCATAGCGCCACCTGCTGGCAACAGGAAATGACGTATAACACCTTCATGCAGTGTCTGGAAAAGCATTGCAAATTCACAGCCGCACTGGCAGAGCTCCAGAATATGCAACAGAATATGCGGCCGCATCACTCCCCGACGCGCTACATGTGCGAGGGCCCGCCCATCGCTGCTTGCAGCTTTAATTAGGGCCCGAGCACTAAGGTGCGAGGTCCCTCTTGAAACTGTTAAGATTATTATTATTATTTTTTTTTTTTTTTTTTTTTCTTTTTTCTGCAAAGTAAGCCCCATTTTCGAGGCCGCAACATGCTCCAAAAGTCACCAAATTTTGCACACATGTCAGGACTGGTGAAAAATTGTGTATTTTGTGGGTTTCGCAGATGGGCGTGGCAAAATGGCTCGCTAGCGCCACCTAGAAAATTGAAAAAAAATTAGCCCCTCGTCCACGTTGGACCTACATGCACGAAATTTGGTGGGGACGTGTATCATATCAAGACGCACAAAAAAGCCTCAAGAACCCATACCCTAAACTTGACAGGAAGTCCGCCATTTTGAATTTGGCGGCCATTTTGGGACGATTTACACACTCCGTACTTTAACGAACTCCTCCTAGGGATTTAGTCCGATCGACTTGAAATTTCTGCTGTGCCTTCTAAAGGCATTGACGATGAAAAGTTGTGGTATCTGCGAGTTTTCGTTAATCGGTGTGTCCGTGGCATCGATGATTCGCCATGAAACAGGAAGTTGGAGTAACTTTGCTGTACATGCTCAGATCTGCACCAAATTTTGCACGCTTGACAAGAGTCCCGCCCTAAACACATGTACATGCCGACATTCACCCCCAGTCATAGCGCCACCTGCTGGCAACAGGGAGTGACCTTTAACGAAGCAGCCCCCGCCGCACGTTTGACCTACATGTACGAAATTTCTGTGGCACATCAACCATGTCCTGACGCACAAAAAAGCCTCTTGGAGCGATGCCCTAAACCCAACAGGAAGTCGGCCATTTTGAATTTTTCGTCAAATTTTGGCTGATTTACACACTCCGTACTTTAACGAACTCCTCCTAGGGATTTAGTCCGATCGACTTGAAATTTCTGCGCTGCCTTCTAAAAGCATTGTCGATGAAAAGTTGTGCTATCTGCGACTTTTCGTCAATCGGTGTGTCCGTGGCATGCCATCAAAGATCAACTCATCGCCATGACACAGGAAGTGGTTGTAACTTCAGTGTACATGCTCAAAGCTGCACCAAACTTTACATGTAGGATAAGAGTCCCGCCCTGAACTCATGTACATACCCACATTCACCCACAGTCATAGCGCCACCTGCTGGCAACAGGAAGTGACGTATAACACCTTCATGCAGTGTCTGAAAAGCGTAGCAAATTCACAGCCGCACTGGCAGAGCTCCAGAATATGCAACAGAATATGCGGCCGCATCACTCCCCGACGCGCTACATGTGCGAGGGCCCGCCCATCGCTGCTTGCAGCTTTAATTAGGGCCCGAGCACTAAGGTGCGTGGTCCCTCTTGAAACTGTTAGGATTATTTTTTTTAATTTTTTTTTTTATTATTTTTTTTTCTGAAGAAGAAGAAGAAGTTTTATTTATATAGCGCCTTTCCAAAGCTCAAGGTCGCTTTACATGGTACCTTTATAATACATTTAACACTGACGCACAACTTTACAATCACAAAGGACACATATAATCACATTTAGACGAAGTACAAGTTAAACAGATATGTTTTTAACTGTGTCTTGAAAGCAGTCACTGATGAAATATTTCGAAGTGAAAGGGGCAGTGAATTCCATAATGTTGGCGCATTAACACTGAATGACCTTCCACCTACTGTAGATAATCGAAAACGAGGGATGGACAGTAAACCAAGTTCAGTTGATCTGAGAGAGCGTGCAGGACGGTAGGTGAAAAGTAGATCAGACAAATACAGTAGGTTACCAACCAGAATAATACTTTCAACGCCGCCGCTTTGCCGCGGCGGTGAAATTCGGGGTGTATTTGCTGCCTTTAACCGCTAAGAGGCGCTACAATCACAGACTTTGAAAAGTGTCCGTTTATTCTCTCTATTGCGTAATCTGCCGCTGCGTCGCGGCTCATTCAGAGCGATTGAAAGCTGGTAGCAGATGCATTTAAGTGAAATGTAGTTAAAATAATTCATCACAATACTTAAATTAAATTGAATAAATAATGAAAACATTTCAATATAAAACATTGCAATAGAAACATATTAGGCTACATCAAGGCTTTGGAAGAGTATAAGACGTTGACGTAAACGTTCAGGTGGTGGCTCTGTGGTTAACGCAACGACACGGAGATCAAAGAGGCCCGAGATCGAATCTCAATATAACACCATGTTGGCCGACAGCATTAATCTTTAACCGTTCTTGATGCTTAAATAGTTGACTGTTTATTTGCGAGTTTATTAACTGTTTATTTATTTAAAGTCAAGCGTTTTTTTTTTAATAATCAATGGCATATTACAACATTGCTACAGTAGAGCTGGGGGGTTGTAAGGGGGGGCTTCTTACATTCGCTTCATAAACACACGCACACTAGCACTCACACGCAATCTTTTTTCTGCACCCGATGGATAGACTCATAATTTTCAAGCCCCACTGCCCCCCATCGCCCCAACACAATGCTAATGAAATACGCAACAAGCTTAAAATGTTCCAATTTATTGAAGTAACAAGTAGGCTAGTATCTAAATACAAACTAAACAAACAAAAACAAAAATAGAGAAAATAAAAGTGCTGCTGTGTCAAAATGTTAAAAAAGAAAAGAAGAGAAATCCATATGGCAAGACAAAAAAATTAAAAAATTCAAACAGACATAACATAGGCTAATGTGTTTGATATGGGATTAAAATTATGGGCAGTGCATGAGATATAAACTAATGATTAATTATGTCAAAATTCCTTTGTTCCGATCAGAGCATTTCTGGATATTCCTCAGCTCGCTCATTCCGCTCAGGGTCGCGCGCTCAGGCTGTCTCCGACTAGTTTTTTTCTAGTCAACTAGTAGCCTAGTTGTTTATTTAAGCCATCAGTGGACAAATCACCCCTTTATATTGATTTAATAACTTAAATAGGCTATACAGGGTAATGAGTGAGTGTTATAAAGCTGCACTCAAGCGCACGAGCCGGAGACAAAAATAGCAAGGAGACATTTAATTGTTTATTAATAAACTGGTGTTTTCTGCGTCGCTGCAAAGATGAAGATGCGATGTAGACTCGCCATGACGAATAAAGATATAAAGGCATAAAAAGGAAAAGTTCCTCCCGTTGGCGCGCCCAACCTGTCACTTCTCTAGGCTATTTCCCACCCATAGAGGGGCGCGCCCCACACTTTGAGCGGCAACTACCATCTGTAGTTAGGGGGATCTAGCCGGTGTTCTGTCTCTCCCTCTCTCTGCCGTGCAAGCGGCCGCGCGCTACACAGTTTGAACCTACAGTCTATGGTTTGAACTTACATATTCACGTAGCCTTTCGAAAACAGGGACATTCATTGTCCCGGGAGAGTGCTTAAATTTCCCGGGACAGGTTGTTAAAAAGAAGGACAATCCCGGTAAAACCGGGACCGGTGGCAACCTAACTTGCATTTATTTATTTCCATGCAAAAAAGAAACACACAATCTTATTCTTGCTACATTTTAAATTTGTTTTGCCAAAGAAATTGCAGCTAAATTAAACGAAACGGTACAAATCGAAAATAGTCCAAAGCAACATAAATTAAAGACATGAGTTTTGCCTCTCTCGCGCTGGATCTCAGCAAGTTTATTTAGTCTCCCTTGCTCAAACATTCTTAAACTCTACAGAACCAGTTGAAACAACTGGATTGAACACTTCAATTTAAATTTGTGTGTGAAAACACCTTAAATAGGCTACAATAAATAAACAACAATATTTATAATTTAATCAAATATGGGGACACATCGAGAGATGTAGCCTATACTTAAAATAATTTTGCCTTTGCCATCGGGCTGGCTATCCGACACTCTCCATATGAATGAGGAACATTAACACCTATTGTCTCTCCCTCCAAACCCCCCACAGGCTCTCTGAGTCTGAGTCTGACTTAAAATAAGGAGAAGTCGCAATTCACACTTAAATCGCTCTTCTAGCATTAGGCTATTAAAGTGTTGATAATGAAAGAATTAAATGATTTAAGCTACATGTGGTATTTCTGTCATAAAAGTTTATTACTAAATATTTTCATTATTTAAATAATTTAAGAAATAAAACTGGTTTGGGCCACCTTTTTCCAAGCAAAACTAAATATAGCCTAATCTTCAAACGCATGTTCATTTTGTTGTCATGAACAAAATGCTCAACTCAATATTAAATTCTACAGGGATCTTTGGGTCCAGGCATGCAAAATGTGAATTAGTTATTTTTTAAATTATTATTATTCAAATAAATATCGGTGCTTCGTGGTAGCCTACTGCTGATAAACTAAATAACATTTAGATATTATGAACTTTAAATGAAACAATATAGCAACACTTCGACGAATAAATGATTTGATCTGTTTTTACATTTTAATTCATTAATGCGATTTAGTCTCTACATTTAGCCTAATTAAACGAGATTTTCACCTTGTCATTTTCTCATTGCGAGGCGCTCACAATCACATCATAAACATATTTGAGCAGATTCTCTGTACCTCTCGTTTTCATATGGATTACATAATCAGATAACATTTATTAACCTAAATATTTAGACATTTAAAGGCTTTAGACATAGCCGATTTCCTATCTTGACTGATCTGAGGCAAGTGGCTTTCGGTTAATTTTTGTGACGCGCAGTTCCCGGAGACCGAGAGAGACGACATATAAACTTTTGTCATTAGCCTAAAAAAAGTTTACAGTTTTGAACGATGTAGGCTACTGTATTCTTATCTGTATGACCAAAAAAAATCACGTAGGCCTATAGCCTATTAAGTTATTTTAGCTGTTATGAGAAAAATAAATCAAATGAACGCGCTGCCTCGTTTGTCGAAAACTTTACTTAAAACCATGTTTTTAAAAACTCTATGTAGGTTATAGGGAATAAAACAAATATAGATATATATAGGCCTATATATCTTTTTTTTATACAAAACTGCTTTTGAACAATTGGTATTATTAGCTACAGATCTAAAGTCGTTCTGTTGGATAGCCTATTTGTTCCTTAGTGTAAAATGGAAATGCATGGTAATATTATTTTATAAATATAAGCAAAAAAATATGTGGTGTAACAGAGGTTTAGAACTAAACAAATCTGCATTAATAGCCTAAAAATATATAGATTTTTTACAGAAGTCCATGTTTTTTCGGGATTTGAACGCAGGTCTGCCGATTGATAAACCGTCAGCTCTACCACTCGGGCATGTCGAAGCTCACTAAGAAAAGCCCAAACGCTTATACAGTGTGTGTTCGCTCAAATGAGTGAGAATGTTTTGTTGTTAGCCTACTGTGAGTGTAGCCTACTTTACATGAATAAAATAGACCTTTTACAGTTTTAAAATATGATATCCTATCTGTATGACCAAAAATAACGAAGTAGGCTATAGCCTATTAAGTTATTTTAGCAGAAAAATAAATTCAAGTGAACGCGCTGCTGCGTTTGTCGAACTTAATTCAGTGGCAGAAGAAAACCCCATTTTAGAATACGCACTAGGCGTGGTGTGTCAAAATACTTAATTATAAACTTCAATATTTCGTTCAAAACCACATCAAAACGCTTTGTGACATTTTAAAAAGCAGTGAATGTATGAATGCCACTGGAACCAGGATCGTAACTGAAATGCGCTGCATGTTATCTCTCAATACAGGAGCAGAAGCGCTGGTTCAGATTTTATTGTTTGTTGTTTAAACGTGCGTGTTTTAGGCTATATTTAAAAATATATATACTATATTTGATAAGGTCTATTTAGGGTATTCGCTATAGCCTACTGTGGAGGGGGGAAATCACCCACCGGCAAATCGCACCTTGCTTAACCATGTTTTTTAAAATTATTTCTGAAAGAATTCCAGTCCTGCTGTCTGCTGTCCTGTCCGTGAAGTTTTTTGTTTGTTTGTTTGTTTATTTTTTAACAGAACTGTTTTTGAAGAAGTAAATTTAGTCAATCTGTTGGATGAGATTTGTTCCTTAGTGTAAAATGGAAATGCATGGTAATTATATAAAAAACATATTTATTCGGGTTTCGAACCCGTGTCTTTGTACTGCTTAAACCTTCAGCTCTACCACTCGACCACAAGTTGGGCTGTTTAAGCGTCAGTGTGCCCACAAACGACTGATGCACTCTTCAATCTTCTCATTCCTCAATAGTTTAGCATCATTGATTGCACCTAATTTATTTTCACTGACTGCGAGATAGGCCTCTTTTAAATTTTGATTCATAAAATGTTCTGCTCTAAAAGTTTGCTATATTCTATTTAAAATGTAGGCTACTTTTACATACGTTTTGCTTTCGCTAAATGTCCCTTTGCGCCACCTGGCGGTCATTTCGCGAATGACTTAGAAATGCGACTGGGTTTTTTTTGCCGCGGTGAATTCACCGCGGCAGACGCCGCGGCGGCAATAGGCATTCTGGTTGGCTACCTACTGTATGGGGGTGCAAGACCGTTTAATGCCTTATATGTTAAAAGCAATACCTTAAAGTGGATACAAGATGAAACAGGTAACCAGTGAAGGTCATGAAGCACCGGAGTAATGTGAGCAGAACGCCTGGTGGAGGTGAGAACTCTTGCTGCTGAGTTTTGGACGTACTGTAATCTTGCAATAAGTTTTTTGGGAAGGCCAACAAATAAAGCATTGCAATAATCCAGACGTGATGTGATTGATGCATGAATTAAGAGTTCGGCGTCAGCTAAAGTGAGAGATGGTCTTAGACGAGCAATATTTCGAAGATGAAAGAAAGAGTTTTTAACAATGAAAGAAATATGAGAGCCAAGCAAAGTTCACAGCCACTGAAGTTTTTTTTTTTTCTTTTTTTTTTTTTTTCCTTTTTTTTTCTGCAAAGTAAGCCCCATTTTCGAGGCCGCAACATGCTCGAAAAGTCACCAAATTTTGCACACATGTCAGGACTGGTGAAAAATTTTGTATTTTGTGGGTTTCGCGGATGGGCGTGGCAAAATGGCTCGCTAGCGCCACCTAGAAAATTGAAAAAAATTAGCCCCTCGTCCACGTTCGACCTACATGCACGAAATTTGGTGGGGACGTGTATCATATCAAGACGCACAAAAAAGCCTCAAAAACCCATACCCTAAACTTGACAGGAAGTCCGCCATTTTGAATTTGGCGGCCATTTTGGGACGATTTACACACTCCGTACTTTAACGAACTCCTCCTAGGGATTTAGTCGAATCGACTTCAAATATCTGCTGTGCCTTCTAAAGGCATTGACGATGAAAAGTTGTGCTATCTGCGCGTTTTCGTCAATGGGCGTGTCCGTGGCATCGATGATTCGCCATGAAACAGGAAGTTGGAGTAACTTTGCTGTACATGCTCAGATCTGCACCAAATTTTGCACGCTTGACAAGAGTCCCGCCCTGAACACATGTACATGCCGACATTCACCCCCAGTCATAGCGCCACCTGCTGGCAACAGGAAGTGACCTTTAACTAAGCAGCCCCTGCCGCACGTTTGATCTACATGTATGAAATTTCTGTGGCACATCAACCATGTCCAGACGCACAAAAAAGCCTCTTGGAGCGATGCCCTAAACCCAACAGGAAGTCGGCCATTTTTAATTTACCATCAAATTTTGGCTGATTTACACACTCCGTACTTTAATGAACTCCTCCTAGGGATTTAGTCCGATCGACTTGAAATTTCTGCTGTGCCTTCTAAAGGCATTGACGATGAAAAAATGTGCTATCTGCGAGTTTTCGTCAATGGGCGTGTCCGTGGCATCGATGATTCGCCATGAAACAGGAAGTTGGAGTAACTTTTCTGTACATGCTCAGATTTGCACCAAATTTTGCACGCTTGACAAGAGTCCCGTCCTGAACACATGTACATGCCGACATTCACCCCCAGTCATAGCGCCACCTGCTGGCAACAGGAAGTGACCTTTAACGAAGCAGCCCCCGCCGCACATTTGACCTACATGTAAGAAATTTCTGTGGCACATCAAGCATGTCGAGACGCACAAAAAAGCCTCTTGGAGCGATGCCCTAAACCCAACAGGAAGTCGGCCATTTTGAATTTGTCGTCAAATTTTGGCTGATTTACACACTCCGTACTTTAACGAACTCCTCCTAGGGATTTAGTCCGATCGACTTGAAATTTCTGCTGTGCCTTCTAAAGGCATTGACGGTGAAAAGTTGTGCTATCTGCGAGTTTTCGTCAATCGGTGTGTCCGTGGCATGGCATCAAAGATCGACTCATCGCCATGACAAAGGAAGTGATTGTAACTTCAGTGTACATGCTCACAGCTGCACCAAACTTTACATGTAGGATAAGAGTCCCGCCCTGAACTCATGTACATGCCCACATTCACCCACAGTCATAGCGCCACCTGCTGGCAACAGGAAGTGACGTATAACACCTTCATGCAGTGTCTGAAAAGCGTAGCAAATTCACAGCCGCACTGGCAGAGCTCCAGAATATGCAACAGAATAAGCGGCCGCATCACTCCCCGATGTGCTACATGTGCGAGGGCCCGCCCATCGCTGCTTGCAGCTTTAATTTTTTTTCTTTTCTTTTTTTTTTTCTTTTTTCTGCAAAGTAAGCCCCATTTTCGAGGCCGTAACATGCTCGAAAAGTCACCAAATTTTGCACACATGTCAGGACTGGTGAAAAATTTTGTATTTTGTGGGTTTCGCGGATGGGCGTGGCAAAATGGCTCGCTAGCGCCACCTCGAAAATTAGAAAAAATTAGCCCCTCGTCCATGTTCGACCTACATGCACGAAATTCGGTGGGGACGTGTATCCTATCAAGACGCACAAAAAAGCCTCAAGAACCCATACCCTAAACTCGACAGGAAGTCCGCCATTTTGAATTTATCGGCCATTTTGGGACGATTTACACACTCCGTACTTTGACAAACTCCTCCTAGGGATTTAGTTGGATCGACTTCAAATATCTGCTGTGCATTCTAAAGACATTGACAATGAAAAGTTGTGCTATCTGCGCGTTTTCGTCAATGGGCGTGTCCGTGGCATCGATGATTCGCCATGAAACAGGAAGTTGGAGTAACTTTGCTGTACATGCTCAGATCTGCAGCAAATTTTGCACGCTTGACAAGAGTCCCGCCCTGAACACATGTACATGCCGACATTCACCCCCAGTCATAGCGCCACCTGCTGGCAACAGGAAGTGATCTTTAACGAAGCAGCCCCCGCCGCACGTTTGACCTACATGTATGAAATGTCTGTGGCACATCAAGCATGTCCAGACGCACAAAAAAGCCTCTTGGAGCGATGCCCTAAACCCAACAGGAAGTCGGCCATTTTTAATTTACCATCAAATTTTGGCTGATTTACACACTCCATACTTTAACGAACTCCTCCTAGGGATTTAGTCCGATCGACTTGAAATTTCTGCTGTGCCTTCTAAAGGCATTGACGATGAAAAGTTGTGCTATCTGCGAGTTTTCGTCAATCGGTGTGTCCGTGGCATGGCATCAAAGATCAACTTATCGCCATGACACAGGAAGTGGTTGTAACTTCAGTGTACATGCTCACAGCTGCACCAAACTTTACATGTAGGATAAGAGTCCCGCCCTGAACTCATGTACATGCCCACATTCACCCACAGTCATAGCGCCACCTGCTGGCAACAGGAAGTGACGTATAACACCTTCATGCAGTGTCTGAAAAGCGTAGCAAATTCACAGCCGCACTGGCAGAGCTCCAGAATATGCAACAGAATATGCGGCCGCATCACTCCCCGACGCGCTACATGTGCGAGGGCCCGCCCATCGCTGGTTGCAGCTTTAATAAGGGCCCGAGCACTAAGGTGCGAGGTCCCTCTTGAAACTGTTAGGATTATTATTTTTTTTCTTTTTTTTTTCTTTTTTTTCCTGCAAAGTAAGCCCCATTTTCGAGGCCGCAACATGCTCGAAAAGTCACCAAATTTTGCACACATGTCAGGACTGGTGAAAATTTTTGTATTTTGTGGGTTTCGCGGATGGGCGTGGCAAAATGGCTCGCTAGCGCCACCTAGAAAATTAGAAAAAATTAGCCCCTCGTCCATGTTCGACCTACATGCACGAAATTCGGTGGGGACGTGTATCCTATCAAGACGCACAAAAAAGCCTCAAGAACCCATACCCTAAACTCGACAGGAAGTCCGCCATTTTGAATTTGGCGGCCATTTTGGGACGATTTACACACTCCCTACTTTGACGAACTCCTCCTAGGGATTTAGTTGGATCGACTTCAAATTTCTGCTGTGCCTTCTAAAGGCATTGACGATGAAAAGTTGTGCTCTCTGCGCGTTTTCGTCAATGGGCGTGTCCGTGGCATCGATGATTCGCCATGAAACAGGAAGTTGGAGTAACTTTGCTGTACATGCTCAGATCTGCACCAAACTTTGCACGCTTGAAAAGAGTCCCGCCCTGAACACATGTACATGCCGACATTCACCCCCAGTCATAGCGCCACCTGCTGACAACAGGAAGTGACCTTTAACGAAGCAGCCCCCGCCGCACGTTTGACCTACATGTATGAAATTTCTGTGGCACATCAACCATGTCCAGACGCACAAAAAAGCCTCTTGGAGCAATGCCCTAAACCCAACAGGAAGTCGGCCATTTTTAATTTACCATAAAATTTTGGATGATTTACACACTCCTTACTTTAACGAACTCCTCCTAGGGATTTAGTCCGATCGACTTGAAATTTCTGCTGTGCCTTCTAAAGGCATTGACGATGAAAAGTTGTGCTATCTGCGAGTTTTCGTCAATCGGTGTGTCCGTGGCATGGCATCAAAGATCAACTCATCGCCATGACACATGAAGTGGTTGTAACTTCAGTATACATGCTCACAGCTACACCAAACTTTACATGTAGGATAAGAGTCCCGCCCTGAACTCATGTACATGCCCACATTCACCCACAGTCATAGCGCCACCTGCTGGCAACAGGAAGTGACGTATAACACCTTCATGCAGTGTCTGAAAAGCGTAGCAAATTCACAGCCGCACTGGCAGAGCTCCAGAATATGCAACAGAATATGCGGCCGCATCACTCCCCGACGCGCTACATGTGCGAGGGCCCGCCCATCGCTGCTTGCAGCTTTAATTTAAATTTTTTTTCTTTCTTTTTTTTTCTTTTTTCTGCAAAGTAAGCCCCATTTTCGAGACCGCAACATGCTCGAAAAGTCACCAAATTTTGCACACATGTCAGGACTGGTGAAAAATTTTGTATTTTGTGGGTTTCGCGGATGGGCGTGGCAAAATGGCTCGCTAGCGCCACCTAGAAAATTAGAAAAAATTAGCCCCTCGTCCATGTTCGACCTACATGCACGAAATTCGGTGGGGACGTATATCATATCAAGACGCACAAAAAAGCCTCAAGAACCCATACCCTAAACTCGACAGGAAGTCCGCCATTTTGAATTTGGTGGCCATTTTGGGACGATTTACACACTCCGTACTTTTTATTTATTTTTTTTATTTTTTTATTTAACCTTTATTTAACCAGGTAGGCACATAGAGAACTCATTCTCATTAAAAACGGCGACCTGGCCAAGATAAAGCGTCAAGGTGCAGACAACAAAAAGTTACACATAATGGACAAAACAATGGGTCAAGGATACGATCAGTTATACAATCACGAATCCAGTCTACAACATAATTCCAGAAACAATACCTAGGCAAGTGGCCTAGTATGGCAGCAATACAATACAATACAAGAATAGAATAAATAAATAAATTAATAAAAAAGACGATAAAGTAATGCATTACACCGAGGAAGAATGCTGACACTAACAAGAACAATGGTGTGACAGTAGGTTGGAAATCAATCTTTTGAAAGAGGATAACGGGACAATAGATTCTAGTCTTAAAGATTTTTGCAGATCGTTCCAATCTTTTGCTGCCGAAAACTGAAAAGAGAGTCTGCCAAAGGAGGTACGGACTTTGGTGGTATTCAACAGGATAAACCTACTTGAACGCAAATTGCGAGAAGGAGAAGCTACAGAAATTAAATTTCTTAAATAGGTAGGGGCTTTGCCTAAGAGAATTTTGTAAATGAAGAGAATCCAGTGTGTTTGACGTCGAATGTGAAGGGAGGGCCAACCAATGAGTGTGTAAAGGTTACAATGATGAGTACAAAACGGAGCGTTAATTGCAAAGCGGATGGCAATATGATATAATCCATCTAGCTTTCTGAGTAGAGTGTTTGAGGCTGATCTATAGACCACATCACCAAAGTCTAAGATGGGAAGTATAGTCATATTCACAAGGGCATGTTTAGCTGGAATAGTAAAGGAGGCCCTATTACGAAAGAGGAAGCCGATCCTTGATTTTATTTTAGATTGGAGTTTATTGATGTGGGTATGGAAGGAAAGTGAAGAATCTAACCATATCCCTAAGTATTTATAAGAATCTACGAAGTCCAGTGCAGACCCATCAAGGGTAGAAATGATTTTTGTACAAGGAGGTCCAGAAAAAGAACGATTAAAAATCATACACTTAGTTTTGCCAGAGTTTAAAAGTAAATGGAGACCACGGAATAAATGCTGTATGCTATCAAAGCTCGCTTGGGGTTGTCTAGCACAGTGTTCATAGTTGGGCCAGAGGTGTAAAGAATGGTGTCATCTGCATATAGATGTATCATAGAATCTCCTACAGCTAGAGCAACATCATTAATGTAAATAGAAAAGAGTATCGGCCCAAGGATAGAACCCTGTGGTACCCCTATAGAAACAGCCACAGGACTAGATAGCAGACCCTCAGATTTAACACACTGAAATCTATCTGTAAAATAGTTATTGAACCAGGCGAGGCATTGATTTGAAAGACCCAGACTCTTTAGCCTACCAATGAGAATATTGTGGTTGACGGAGTCGAAAGCCTTAGCCAGGTCTATGAAAACTGCTGCACAATAATGTTTACCGTCAATAGCAGATATGATGTCATTCATGACTTTGATTGTGGCCGAGGTACACCCTCGGCCAGCTCGAAAGCCAGATTGCACATCGGAGAGACAATGGTGGGATTCGAAATGAGTAGTGATCTGTTTATTGACAAGGCGTTCAAAGACCTTGGAGAGACAAGGGAGAATAGAGATGGGTCTATAGCAATTGGGGTCTAAGTTGTCTCCCCCTTTAAAAAGAGGGATTACAGCAGCGACTTTCCAATCTTTAGGAATATAAGAGGTGTCAATGGAGAGGTTAAAGATAGCGGTAATAGGTGAAGCAATAATAGGAGCTGCTATTTTTAAAAAGGAAGGGTCTAAATTGTCCAGCCCAGCAGATTTTAAAGGATCAAGATTTTGCAATTCCCTTAAAACATCAGCAATCTGAATATGGGCAAAGAAGAAAGATGGTGGGGAAAGGGATGGCATATGTATAGTAGGATTTATAACTGTAGTTGAGGCTACCAGGTGGAAAGCGTGTCTAACCATAGCAAAGTGTTTATTGAAGTTCTCTATAATAGTGGGCTTATTAGTGGTGACGATGTTTTGAAATCTTAAAGCGGTGGGCAGCTGAGAAGAGGAATTTTTACCTTCCATGGACTTTATTGTGTCCCAAAACTTTTTAGTGTTTGTGCCACAGGAAGCAAATTTTTGTTTATAAAAGCTAGATTTAGCATTTCTTACTGCCTGTGTATATCGGTTCCTAGCCTCCTTGAATAATTGCAAGTCATAGGGGTTTTTCGAGGTTAATGCAGCACGCCACATGGTGTTTTTATGTTGGCTTAGATTAGTTAAGTCTGAAGTATACCAAGGACTGTATCTGTTCTTAGATCTAAACTTTTTAAGTGGGGCATGTTTATTTAGACTGGCAAGGAAAGCATTCTTAAAGAACAACCAGGCATCCTCCACATTTGGGATAAGGTAGATATACTTCCAGGGCACCCTGGCTAAATCAGATAAGAAAGCTTGCTCATTAAAGTTTTTTAGGGAACGTTTGATAGTAATAAAGGGAAGCCTTTTGATAGCCGATCCATTATACATACATGCAATAAGACAGTGATCACTAATGTCCTGGCAGAAAACAGCAGAGGAAAATTTAGATGGTAAATTAGTTAGAGCAATATCAATAAGGGTGCTTTTTTCTGGTGATTTTGTGTTATATCTAGTAGGTTCATTGATAATCTGCGAAAGATTTAAAGCATCAAATTTGGATAATAGGTTATTAGAAGGGTTACGCATATCATAATTCAAGTCACCTAACAATAAAAACTCTGAGGATAAGTGGGGAGCAATTAGTTCGCAAATGGTATCAAGGGCACAATTGGGAGCGGAGGGGGGTCTGTAACAGACGGCTACGGTTAGAGATTTATTTTTTGAGCAACAGATCTTTAGCAATAGAAGCTCAAATTGTTTGGGAATGGATTTGGATAAGATGACTGAGCATTGCAAATGCTCCCTACAATAGAGCATAACTCCGCCTCCCTTGGAGGACCTATCTTGCCGATAAATATTATAGTTTGGAATAGATACATCAGAGTCTTTGATGGAATTTCTAAGCCAAGACTCTGATACAGCTAGTATGTCAGTTTTGGCTGCATGCACAAGGGCGGTAAATAGATCTAATTTAGGAAGAAGGCTTCTAATATTAATGTGCATAAACCCAAAATTTTTGCGGTTGCAGAATTCTGTATAGGAAAACCCATTAGTGATGGGACCAGCATAATTGACAAATGGGCCGGGGTTAGATTCAATATCTGTCATGATGAAAAAGGCGGAAGCAATAGTGCAGATAACTCGTTTATTAATTAAGAAATGAACAGTCACAAGAGCGTTTGGTGACGCCGGGACAAGATGGTCAGAGTCCAACAGGTGAGTGCTGAGGTGACGAAGAGTGGTGGTGAATAATCCAAACACGAACAGAAACCGGAACCAGGACAGGAACGAACCGCAACACAACTGGGATGACAGGAACAGGACCAAACACGAACGAGAACATCAAACAACAATCTGACAAGGAGAGAAGAATGCAGTGAGTATTTATAGGAGACTAGATAGGATGCAGCTGGAGGGGAGATTGATCAGCTGATCGCTGATCAAGTGCAACAAGCCGTCACGCCCATAATCACACACGCCGACACACACATAACAACAACTACACGAGACAAGAAGGAAACAATGAATTTATGAACCGTGACAGTACCCCCTCTCCTAGAAACGCCTCCTGGCGTTCCCAGACTCCCTTACCTGTCGATTGTAATCATCGATAAGAGAGTGATCCAAAATGTCTCTAGCAGGTACCCAACTTCTCTCCTCTGGACCGTAACCTTCCCAGTCCACCAAATACTGGAATCCGCGTCCCCTCCGCCTCGAGTCCAGAATACGATTAACCGAATATGTGGGTTCCCCTTCTACGAGTCGCGGCGGTGGGGGAACCGGGACTGGCGGATTAATGTGTGAACGAAACATGGGTTTAATTTTAGACACATGAAAGACGGGATGTATCCTCCTGTACACTGGAGGAAGGTTGAGGCGGACTGCCACCGGACTAATGATCTTGGCGACAGTAAACGGGCCGATAAATTTGGGAGCAAGTTTATTAGAGACGGATCGGAGAGGAATGTTCTTGGTAGAAAGCCACACTTTTTGACCAACGACGTATACGGGGGGCCTAGACCGGTGGCGATCGGCTTTGGCCTTGGTGCGCGCTCCCACTTGGAGTAGAGTCTCACGGGCTCGAGTCCAAGTGTGATGACACCTCTGGACGAAGGCGTGGGCGGAGGGAACCGCGACTTCGGATTCCAGGCTAGGAAAGATAGGTGGCTGGTAACCTACACTACACTCAAACGGAGACAGGCCCGTAGATGACACTGGTAACGTATTGTGGGCGTACTCCACCATAGACAGTTGTTGGCTCCAGGAAGAAGGATTCTTGGAGACCAAACATCGTAACGTTCTCTCTAAATCCTGGTTGGCTCTCTCAGTTTGACCATTGCTCTGGGGATGGAACCCTGAGGACAGACTAACCGTCGCACCTAGTAATCTACAAAATTCTTGCCAAAATTTGGACACAAATTGGGGTCCTCTGTCGGAAACCACGTCTGTCGGGAGGCCATGTAAGCGAAAGACGTGATCCACGACGGTCAACGCTGTCTCCTTGGCTGAGGGTAATTTGGGCAAGGGAATGAAATGGGCCGCCTTCGAGAACCTGTCCACCACGGTCAAAACTACCGTGTTCCCTCGAGAGGGTGGGAGGGCGGTTACAAAATCTAGCGCAATGTGGGACCAGGGTCTCGAAGGGACTGGCAGCGGTTGAAGTAACCCATCAGGAGGACGATTGAAAGTCTTACCAATGGCACAAACTGAGCAAGCCAAAACAAAATCGTGAACATCCTGAGCCATAAGTGGCCACCAGAATCGTTGCTTGACCAAAAACTTAGTTCGACTGACTCCTGGATGACAAGCCACATTGGAGCAATGCCCCCACTGAATGACGTCGGACCGTAATCCCTCCGGTACAAACAAACGGTTCGGTGGGCAACCGGGCGGAGGCGTTACCCCTTCTAAGGCCTTCCTGTCCTTCGATTCGACCTACCATACGAGAGTGGAGACAAACATAGTCTCGGGTAAAATACACTCGGGAGTAGACGGGCGTTCAAAAATGCGCGACAAAGAATCAGGTTTAATGTTTTTGGAACCCGGGCGGTACGAGAGAGTAAAATCAAAACGTCCGAAAAAAAGTGCCCACCGAGCCTGCCTGGAGTTCAATCTTTTAGCAGTCTTAATGTATTCCAGATTCTTGTGATCGGTCCAAACGATAAAAGGTACCCCCGACCCTTCTAACCAGTGACGCCATTCCTCCAATGCTAACTTGACTGCCAACAACTCTCTGTTACCAATGTCATAGTTGCGTTCGGCAGGAGATAAACGATGAGACAAAAACGCGCATGGATGCATTCTGTCGTCTGTGGAAGAACGCTGGGAAATCACTGCGCCTACCCCCACCTCTGAAGCGTCGACCTCCACCACGAACTGACGTGATGTATCAGGAGAAACGAGAATGGGGGCTGAAATAAACCGGCCTTTGAGTTTAGCAAACGCAGCTTCCGCTGCGTCTGACCACCTGAACGTCGTTCTGGGGGAGGTCAAAGCGGTCAGAGGCGAGGCTAGTTGGCTGAAATTGCGAATAAACCGCCGGTAAAAATTGGCAAACCCCAGAAACCTCAGTAGGGCCTTACGGGAATCTGGACTTGGCCAATCCACCACAGCCTTAACCTTCTCAGGATCCATACGTATACCCTCAGTCGACACAATGTATCCTAGGAAAGGGACAGACCGTGCATGAAACTCGCATTTCTCCGCCTTGACAAAAAGCCCATTCTCTAGCAACCTCTGAAGCACTCGTCGAACGTGCTGCACGTGTTCCTGGAGAGAAGATGAAAAAAATCATTATGTCATCCAGGTAAACATATATGAACTGATCAAACATATCTCGCAGCACGTCTTTGACGAGCGCCTGGAAGACTGCTGGGGAGTTGGACAGCCCGAAAGGCATAACCAAATATTCAAAATGACCCCTGGGGGTGTTAAAAGCAGTCTTCCATTCATCCCCCTCCCTGATGCGGACCAAATGATAAGCGTTACGTAAGTCCAATTTAGTAAAGACAGATGCTCCCTGCAACCTCTCGAAGGCTGAAGACATCAACGGCAAAGGGTAGGTATTCTTTACCGTGATGTTGTTCAGCCCTCGGTAATCAATACAAGGTTGCAGGGATCCATCCTTCTTCTTCACAAAAAAGAACCCCCCCCCGCTGGAGAAGAGGAAGGGCGGATGAACCCCGTTGCTAGAGAATCAGAAATATATTTCTCCATAGCCTCCCTCTCGGGGACAGAGAGCGAATAGAGTTTGCCTTTAGGCGGAGACTTACCTGACAATAAATCTATGGCACAGTCATAGGGACGATGCGGAGGGAGAGAAGCAGCACGAGACTTACTGAACACTTCCTTCAGGTCTAGATACTCCGTGGGCACGTTAGATAAATCCATTGCCTCCTCCTGAAAGACAGAGACAGAAACAGACGAACAAGCAGACACAAGACAGGACTCATGACATTTACTGCTCCACTCCAATATTGCTCTCTGCAGCCAGTCTATTTTAGGGTTGTGTTTGATGAGCCATGGGTGCCCCAGCACAATGGGTGCAAGAGGGGAATCCAGAACATAAAATGAAATAGTTTCCGAATGGTTGCCAGAAGTAATAAGCGTGACGGGTCCGGTGATAAGAGAGATGGTGGGTAGGTCTTGGCCATTGAGTGCGTGGACTGATATCTTGTGTGTGAGGGGTAAAACAGGAACTTGAAGTCTACGTGCAAATGAATGGTCCATAAAATTACTTTCGGCTCCTGAGTCCACCAGTGCTTGACAATTGTGATCGTGAGTTGACCATCTTAGTCTTCCCGGGAGGAGAGTAGATGTAGATGAGGTCTTCGCAGCGGAGATCCCACCCGACAGTAGCCTCATACTTACTGCCGGGTTGTGCCTTTTACTGGGCAGTTATAGGCGAAATGGCCCGAGGCCCCGCAGTACAAGCAGAGCCCTTGGGACCTCCGCCTTTCCTTCTCCTCCCGAGAAAGCCGAGCTCGCCCAACCTGCATGGGTTCGTGATCGTAGACGGGGCTGACCGCGTCCCCGCCGCTGGACCGCTGACTCCCGACATCCTCCAGCGGCCGACTGGGTAGTCTCCACCGTTCCACTCTGGTCAGACGAGCATCAATTCGGAGGGCCAGGTCCACCAGATCATTCAGCGAAGTGGGAAGGTCCAGGGCATAAATCTCCTTCTGGACGCGGTCAGCCAACCCATGCAGGAATACATCCCACTGCGCCTCCTCGTTCCAACGGCACTCAGCCGCCAGGGTTCTGAATTCAATAGAATACTCCGATACCGATCTTTCCCCCTGCTTGAGTTCGGTGAGCATGCGAGCTGCCTCTCTCCCGGCGATGGCTCTGTCGAACACCCTCTTCATCTCGGCGGCGAGTGCCTGGAACGAGGCGCAACAGGAATCTTGGTTCTCCCACACCGCCGTCCCCCATAACGCTGCCTTCCCCGTGAGCAGCGTGAGCACAAAGGCTACCTTCGCCTGTTCGTTGCAAAAGGTTCTGGGCTGCAATGAAAAATGCATAGAGCACCGAGTCAAAAATGCCCTGCAGAAATTTGGCTCACCGGCATAGGATTGAGGAACAGGTAGGCGGGGTTCCGATTGCAGAGCGTTCTCCGGTGGTGTGGGGGGAACGGGCGGTGTGGGCGATGCAGTGGGAGCTCGCAGATGTTGTAGTTGCTGGGTGAGCTCGGACACCTGCGTCACCAAAGCTTGCACGGCATGAGCAGTGTCGTTAAGACCCTTTTCCTGGTTGTCCATGCGTCTAATGCTGGTGTTCACAAAATCCCCCAACGCTGACGAACTACCCGCTGCTTCCATCCGAGGGTCAGATTGTTCTGTCATGATGAAAAAGGCGGAAGCAATAGTGCAGATAACTCGTTTATTAATTTCATAAATGAACAGTCACAAGAGCGTTTGGTGACGCCGGGACAAGATGACCAGAGTCCAACAGGTGAGTGCTGAGGTGACGAAGAGTGGTGGTGAATAATCCAAACACGAACAGAAACCGGAACCAGGACAGGAACGAACCGCAACACAACTGGTATGACAGGAACAGGACCAAACACGAACGAGAACATCAAACAACAATCTGACAAGGAGAGAAGAATGCAGTGAGTATTTATAGGAGACTAGATAGGATGCAGCTGGAGGGGAGATTGATCAGCTGATCGCTGATCAAGTGCAACAAGCCGTCACGCCCATAATCACACACGCCCACACACACATAACAACAACTACACGAGACAAGAAGGAAACAATGAATTTATGAACCGTGACAATATCCCCTGAAGAACTAAGTAAAAGTAAAATAAGTATGCGGCCGAAGCTATTGAAAATTGGGCGCCTAATACGATGAGCATCGTAAATAGGCAAGGTAAATAACTTAGTAGAATATAGTATATTAAGGGCACAATGGGTGGACAGTGAAATTATAAATTGAATATGCTGGGGAGGTAGGCCTAACCATTGGGTAATGAAGAAAGAAGTGTCGTCTCTAAAAATAGGTGGATCAGTCCGGGTTGTGGAAAAAGTGGGGGGAGAGTGAAAGAGTTAAATGAGATATATTGAGCTGAGCTTAACAAATTACAATGTAACAAAACAATACAAGCTAAATATAGACGGCTCATATTGTTAAAAATAAAAACAATGCTAAAAAGTTTAAACAGAATTTAAACAGAAAAATACTGAGCAGTACTTAATGAAAATAGAGAATAATTAATTGCCAAAGACCAAAAGCTAAAATACAAAGATGGATGAAGTTAGAAAATATCCACCACTATAATAAAATAGTATTAAAAAAATAAAAAATAAATCACAAAGTGGTAAGATAGAATACTAAAATGGATAAAATAATAACAGAAAAATACACGTTCCAATTTAGTGAAACATGACACTACACAACATCAGTTAACACTATGGAAAAAGGAGAAGTCGGACATGCAGAGAAGTACCATATAATCCAATGAAGGCCTTGGTGGCTATGGATGAATTGACCGTATCGTGAACAGATCACGTAACGGAATGCAGTCAGTCTGAAGCAGAGAAGAGATGCAGAAGAGGTGAGAAGAACCGTCTTGTGCTGTAGAATTAGTACCCTGTAAGCAGTATAGAGCAATGCTAGCAGCCTTAGTCCTGATGGATGCTACATAAACAAAATGCCCCAGCCAGCCGGGAAGCAAACAAGCTCCGGTGCTCGCCCGTACTGACCACTGTCAGCTGCCGATAACTCGAACGACAACAGGGGTAGTCCAGTGTTCACAGAATAGAACAGAGTTAGTGCAAAGTTGAAGACAACAATCCTGAAATCCAATATAAGCCCCGATGGCTGTGGGTGAAAGGACCGTAAAATAAACGGATCACACAACAGAGCACAGACAGTATGAGGCAGAGATGAAGTGGAGCAGAATCGACTCGTACTATAGACTGGGCACCCAGATAGCGGTGTGCAACACAACACACCGCTACGTAAACAAAGGCCCCAGCCAACCGGAAGACAAGCTAGCTCCAATGCTAGTTTGTACTGACCGATGTCAACAGCCGTTAGCTCCAGCGATGTTAAGAGCAGTCCAGTGTTCGCAGAAAGGAACAAGGTTATTGCAGAGTTGAGAACAACAGTCTATCAGTCCAATGAAACCGCAGATGATGTGGAGCACCCGAGCTTAGCCTGCGACCTGGCCATGAAGTGCGGCTAGCAGACAAGTCGTAAATAGGACCCACTCTTAAGTCACAGAACACTCACTTGGGTCGAAGTACAGATCGGCTCATAACAATAATACTGTTGACCGTCACATGAGGCGAGAGGTGAGTAACAATGTAGACAGGATAGTCACACAGAACAATAACAAACACGTCTGCAACTCAGTCCGCCATCTTGGAAAAAAATGTATACTTGCATGGCGTTTGCAGTGAAAGCATTTCTTGAAGTTCCTGAAAATGGGTCTTAATGGTTCCGTGAATGTCAAACGTTGTAGTTGCAACCGTTAGATGAAGAAGATAAGATGAACTTGCATGTTCGACTCTGTTCTGTTTGAAAGTTCTCTCTCTCCATGAGCATATGGCTGGTTGTGAGTCAAGGCCTGCTGCCCGGGGGCCTGCTGAGGCCACGCAAGGCCAAGAGGCACTTCGACGAACTCCTCCTAGGGATTTAGTCGGATCGACTTTGAATTTCTGCTGTGCCTTCTAAAGGCATTGACGATGAAAAGTTGTGCTCTCTGCGCGTTTTCGTCAATGGGCGTGTCCGTGGCATCGATGATTCGCCATGAAACAGGAAGTTGGAGTAACTTTGCTGTACATGCTCAGATCTGCACCAAATTTTGCACGCTTGACAAGAGTCCCGCCCTGAACACATGTACATGCCGACATTCACCTCCAGTCATAGCGCCACCTGCTGACAACAGGAAGTGACCTTTAACGAAGCAGCCCCCGCCGCACGTTTGACCTACATGTACGAATTTCTGTGGCACATCAACCATGTCCAGACGCACAAAAAAGCCTCTTGGAGCGATGCCCTAAACCCAACAGGAAGTCGGCCATTTTGAATTTTACATCAAATTTTGGCTGATTTACACACTCCGTACTTTAACGAACTCCCCCTAGGGATTTAGTCCGATCGACTTGAAATTTCTGCTGTGCCTTCTAAAGGCTTTGACGATGAAAAGTTGTGCTATCTGCGAGTTTTCGTCAATCGGTGTGTCCGTGGCATGGCATCAAAGATCAACTCATCGCCATGACACAGGAAGTGGTTGTAACTTCAGTGTACATGCTCACAGCTGCACCAAACTTTACATGTAGGATAAGAGTCCCGCCCTGAACTCATGTACATGCCCACATTCACCCACAGTCATAGCGCCACCTGCTGGCAACAGGAAGTGACGTATAACACCTTCATGCAGTGTCTGAAAAGCGTAGGAAATTCACAGCCGCACTGGCAGAGCTCCAGAATATGCAACAGAATATGCAACAGAATATGCGGCCGCATCACTCCCCGACGCGCTACATGTGCAAGGGCCCGCCCATCGCTGCTTGCAGCTTTAATTTTTAGGGCCCGAGCACTAAGGTGCGAGGTCCCTCTTGAAACTGTTAGGATTATTTTTTTTTTTCTTTTTTTTTTCTTTTTTTTTCTGCAAAGTAAGCCCCATTTTCGAGGCCGCAACATGCTCAAAAAGTCACCAAATTTTGCACACATGTCAGGACTGGTGAAAAATGTTGTATTTTGTGGGTTTTGCGGATGGGCGTGGCAAAATGCACGAAATTCGGTGGGGACGTGTATCCTATCAAGACGCACAAAAAAGCCTCAAGAACCCATACCCTAAACTCGACAGGAAGTCCGCCATTTTGAATTTGGCGGCCATTTTGGGACGATTTACACACTCCGTACTTTGACGAACTCCTCCTAGGGATTAAGTTGGATCGACTTCAAATTTCTGCTGTGCATTCTAAAGGCATTGACGATGAAAAGTTGTGCTATCTGCGCGTGTTCGTCAATGGGCGTGTCCGTGGCATCGATGATTCGCCATGAAACAGGAAGTTGGAGTAACTTTGCTGTACATGCTCAGATCTGCACCAAATTTAGCACGCTTGACAAGAGTCCCGTCCTGAACACATGTACATGCCGACATTCACCCCCAGTCATAGCGCCACCTGCTGGCAACAGGAAGTGACCTTTAACGAAGCATCCCCCGTCGCACGTTTGACCTACATGTATGAAATTTCTGTGGCACATCAACCATGTCCAGACGCACAAAAAAGCCTCTTGGAGCGATGCCCTAAACCCAACAGGAAGTCGGCCATTTTTAATTTACCATCAAATTTTGGCTGATTTACACACTCCGTACTTTAACGAACTCCTCCTAGGGATTTAGTCCGATCGACTTGAAATTTCTGCTGTGCCTTCTAAAGGCATTGACGATGAAAAGTTGTGCTATCTGCGAGTTTTCGTCAATCGGTGTGTCCGTGGCATGGCATCAAAGATCAACTCATCGCCATGACACAGGAAGTGGTTGTAACTTCAGTATACATGCTCACAGCTGCACCAAACTTTACATGTAGGATAAGAGTCCCGCCCTGAACTCATGTACATGCCCACATTCACCCACAGTCATAGCGCCACCTGCTGGCAACAGGAAGTGACGTATAACACCTTCATGCAGTGTCTGAAAAGCGTAGCAAATTCACAGCCGCACTGGCAGAGCTCCAGAATATGCAACAGAATATGCGGCCGCATCACTCCCCGACGCGCTACATGTGCGAGGGCCCGCCCATCGCTGCTTGCAGCTTTAATTTCTTTTTTTTTTTTCTGCAAAGTAAGCCCCATTTTCGAGGCCGCAACATGCTTGAAAAGTCACCAAATTTTGCACACATGTCAGGACTGGTGAAAAATTTTGTATTTTGTGGGTTTCGCGGATGGGCGTGGCAAAATGGCTCGCTAGCACCACCTAGAAAATTAGAAAAAATTAGCCCCTCGTCCATGTTCGACCTACATGCACAAAATTTGGTGGGGACGTGTATCATATCAAGACGCACAAAAAAGCCTCAAAAACCCATACCCTAAACTCGACAGGAAGTCCGCCATTTTGAATTAGGCGGCCATTTTGGGACGATTTACACACTCCGTACTTTGACGAACTCCTCCTAGGGATTTAGTCGGATCGACTTGAAATTTCTGCTGTGCCTTCTAAAGGCATTGTCGGTGAAAAGTTGTGCTCTCTGCGCGTTTTCGTCAATGGGCGTGTCCGTGGCATCGATGATTCGCTATGAAACAGGAAGTTGGAGTAACTTTGCTGTACATGCTCAGATCTGCACCAAATTTTGCAGGCTTGACAAGAGTCCCGCCCTGAACACATGTACATGCCGACATTCACCCCCAATCATAGCGCCACCTGCTGGCAACAGGAAGTGATCTTTAACGAAGCAGCCCCCGCCGCACATTTGACCTACATGTACGAAATTTCTGTGGCACATCAACCATGTCTAGACGCACAAAAAAGCCTCTTGGAGCGATACCCTAAACCCAACAGGAAGTCGGCCATTTTGAATTTGTCATCAAATTTTGGCTGATTTACACACTCCGTACTTTAACGAACTCCTCCTAGGGATTTAGTCAGATCGACTTGAAATTTCTGCTGTGCCTTCTAAAGGCATTGACGATGAAAAGTTGTGCTATCTGCGAGTTTTCGTCAATCGGTGTGTCCGTGGCATGGCATCAAAGATCAACTCATCCCCATGACACAGGAAGTGATTGTCATTAGCAACAACTAAGAGGAAGTCAGATATTTTGGTTTGAATATGTGACCCTGGACCACAAAACCAGTCTTATGGGTCATTTTCCTTAAATTGAGATTTATACATCACATGAACGCTGAATAAATAAGCTTTCCATTGATATATGGTTTGTTAGGATATGTCAATATTTGGCCGAGATACAACCTTTTGAAAATCTGCAATCTGATGGGGCAAAAAATCTAAATATTGAGAAAATCGCCTTTTAAAGTTGTCCAAATGAAGTCCAGCTACGCATATTACTAATGAAGGGAAATAAATAAAATTTACACCATTGATTTACCACAACTAAACCTTTATTCACACAAAAAATCTCATTAAAATAGCATTATTTGTAATGCGATCTGGTCAAACCCATCGGCTGTCGCGCTGCACGGTTTCAGTATAAGGTCTAAAAATAGATCGAATGTCAGTTTTTTGTCAAAATTGGGTTTTCATAAAATTATTATTCTATAACATCTTGTCTATCCTCTTTGAATCCTCTTTCAAGTTTAGTGCAGAAAAATTGCGATTTATAGTGGCAAGCTGAAAAGACTGTCTTACTTTCTCTTTAAGAACACGCACAGAGAGAGAAAAAATCGACATTTTAATCAATGAAAGAAATAAAAACAGATTTGGGAAACAGATTATCAAAACCTGTAATAGGCTATGTCAAATTTCACCATGTGGTGGCTTTTCCCAGATCGCATCACATTTCACCAGGAACATATAAAATTGAAGAGATCCACACAACACACATTGATCGAATTCGTCGTCTTCCAGGGCATATTATTTGCCAAGCCGGTCTCTGGACATTCTGTATCATCTTCCCAATCATTTGCGAAAAAATAATTTACTATGTTCGTTACATTATTGCTGTCATTAAAGTTTAAATTGAGCAAACGCGCTATCTCAGAATCCATGGCTTGCACCGTAACCATTGCGGATTGTGTACACTGTGCACGCGAAGAAGTCGCCAGCCAATGAGAGGCGCTGTAGCAGGCCGTTGCTAGGAAGAAAACGTTTTTTTTTTACACGAGAAAGTTTTGTTTTAACGCTCTCTATTGGCTTACTGCTCTAATGACGTTGTGGAGAGTTATGAAACCGAAAGCTGGAAATCTAAGCTTGACAACGATACCAAACTTAGCAGCGAGCGAGTTTTTTTAGGCGTGTTTTCTGACTTTTTTTGCGCGATTTTGCTGCATCCACTCACAAAAATATTTTTTATATATATTTACGGTAGGAAATTTACAAAATATCTTAATGGAACATGATCTTTACTGAATATACTAATGATTTTGGCATAAAAGAAAAATCGATCATTTTGACCCATACAATGTATTGTTGGCTGTTGCTAAAAATATACCCGTGCGACTTACGACTGGTTTTGTGGTCCAGGGTCACATATGGTCATTTCTCTCTGAGCCTACGTCTCTGTGCCTGCTGTCTGTGTGTGTGTGTGTGTGTGTGTGTGTGTGTGTGTGTGTGTGTGTGTGTGTGTGTGTGTGTGTGTGTGTGTCTATGAGTGTGGGAGGGGGAGGGGGAGTGTGGCTAGATTATCCATTTCACTGCTGTGTGGTTTGGCCTTCATTAAAAAAGAAAATAAATGTCTTAAGCCTTGTATTTTTTTAAATACGTTTTTTTAATAAAGTAAAGGCATATAACAGACATGCTGCATTTAATTTTTTTTTTAAAAACATTGTTTTTTATGTTTTTCAAGCCATTTGATTTATGAGGACTTTTGAAATGTCCTCATAAACCACCCATAAGTTGTAATACCAGTGGAATACACATGTCATTATACAAATTTGTGTCCTCATAAATCACATAAACCAACACACACGCACGCACGCACGCACGCACGCACGCACGCACACACACACACACACACAAATTGAGGGTGGGTGGTAATGGTATATTTAAAAGTGCATAATTGTAATATCTGCAAGGCACCCCTAGTCCAGTCTTATTAAATGTATGCTTCATCTTTCATTTTAATTTGTAAATTTGATCAATAAATTCAATTATTTAGAATAATAAGATACTATGGCTGTTACCCTAGGTAGGGCTGATCAAAATAAATCATTTACATTGAAAAATAACAATGCATTAAATGATGTTATGAGATTTTTTTAAATATGAGTCAATTAAAAATCGTTGGAAAGAATGATACTTTTAAACATAACACTAAACCGTCACTAGGTGTCGCCAGGCTACCGTCTTAATGAGCGAGTCATTGATTCATTCGACTGAGTCTTTCATGAATGAGACAGATGTATGGATTGGTCATTGAATCTTTGCGTAAACCAATTTGTCCAAAATGTGACCCTGCCTGTGAACCCCCGGCTAAAGTCGCAGAATCTAATTATGAGTAAAAGAGCGTCAACATAGTCATAGCCATAAAAATGACAAAAATAGGTCATTGTGTTTATTGTTGTAAATGATAGATTATTCCAAGGGTTTTGAGATTCAATACTCAAATTTTAATTTATAACATGATAAATACTAAAATTAATGATTTTATTGACACTACGTTATACTTTTGCGCAACAAAAAAAACGGACGCGGCCCACGCGGGCTTCATAAACATTGATTTCAATCGTCTCCGGGTTTATTTTTCGGCGCAACAACACTTTCTTATTCTTATCATTCAGTTCAGGAACTTCTTTTTGACTTATTTTCTATTAGAAAGAGTAAACAGACCTTAATATCAATCCGCACGAGCGGCAATCAGGTCAACACAATGAAGAAAAAAGAAAAAAAAAGCGACTTCGGCCGGGTTCAGGGATGTCTGAGGAGATTTTTCGTGTCATCGCCAAACATTAACTTAAGAACAGCTTATGTGTTTTGTAGCTCACTATTCTGCCAATAATTTAATTTTATTTGCGTCATATAAGTGTCAATAATATAACTCGTTTGCTGGAGTAACTGTTAACTGCGTCGTTTTGACATCTGATATGGCAGCACCGAAGCATGAGCAGGAACGTACAATAGCTGATTGCTTAACAGCTTGTTAGATATTAATCTCGGTGGAATTGCCCAAATTACGATTTAAGGGGTTATAGCGGATTATTTTCTGGAGGATATGGTGATGAGGAACAGGACACATTCTTTGACGGTAAGTTTTTCTCATTATATATATTTTAAATGCTGAATATGTAATATACTGTCAGTGTTCAGCCAATGTAATGCTAACACAGAATTCATCTTGTGATGCAAACATATAGTGGATTTAAAATTTTATTACATTTGTTGGTTGGAATTGAGTCAGTTTAAATTAATTACGTTTATGATGTTTATTTGGTTGATTACACTCTGAATTGAAGCCATGGTCACATAGCCACCTCTTTTGTCCCTATGCCCTCCCCTCAATTAATCCAATCCAGTCTGATATTTTCATATAAAATGCTTCATTATCCATTTTAAATGTGTATTTAAAATTGATAAATCCCCCCACCCCTCATGTTTAGTTCTCCATTTGGGTCTCTTTCTTTGAATTGAAAAAATTCTCCTCGTTTTTTCAGGCAGTGACCAAAATGATGAGGACGAGCCCAGATTTGGTGGTTGAACCTCAAGCTATTAGTCTGGCGAATCTGAAGAGGGAACACCAACAAGAATAATTTGCTTCTAATGCTGGAAGTCCAGATGTGAAACTGAAAATAAGTTTCTCTTGCAACTGCAAGTATTTCAATGCTGAAAAGTGTTTTTCAAGGAGGGAGAGTTGCTGTCACTCAGGAGGATGAGTCATTTGGAGATGGACAATACTGTACTTGACATGGTAGTTTTAGCTCAAATACGAAGTCACTTGCACTGTGGGGAAGAAACCGATAAATCAAAAAAAGGATCTCAGACTTTTGTGAATAGAATCTATGAGATTATTAAATATTTTGCATCTAGACAATTTTAGAATGTGTACAAAATTTGAGACTGATCTGTTAAAGGGATAGTTCACCCAAAAATTAGAATTCTGTTATTATTTACTCAGCCTCATGTTGTTCCAAACCAGTATGAGTTTCTTTCTTCTGTTTAACACAAAATAAGATATTTTAAAGAATGTTGGTAGACAGTTGACGGCACCCATTGACTTCCAATGGGAAGTCTTCCCCCCTACTATAGAAGTCAATGGGTGCCGTCAACTGTCTGGTTACCAGCATTCTTTAAAATATCTTATTTTGTGTGTTACACCGTGGCCCAGTAAGAGAATGAGATTTTCTACCGAAATGTTACATGTTAAATAATTGATATTGATATATTATTGATATTATATTTGCACTGATATTTCATTTTACTAATAAAGTTATACAAATCATTCAACTGGATTGACATGGTAATTGTTGCTACAATCAAGCTCTTGTGGTACCCCCATTTGTTTAACTGTTTTATTGCTTTTAGCTTTTTGGGCATGCGCATCATAATAAATAGGCCTGTTTTACAAAACTTTATGAATTTTCCCAAAAATGTGTCATATATCACTAAAAAAGGGAGAAGCTCAGCTTTAATGTAGTATATGGCACATAAAGTGGTGCCACCGGCTTTATATATATATATATATATATATATATATATATATATATATATATATATATGAAGCGATGAAGGGCCAAAGCCGGCGGTACCGCCACCCTGGTGCACAGGGTTGCGGTGCCACCGGCTTAATAATAATAAACTTTATTTTATATAGCGCCTTTAAAAAGTAGGCTATCTCAAAGCGCTTCACAAATATAGAAACATAATAAAACATACAATTAAACAAACAATGCATTAGTAATTGCTGACAGAGAGACGAAATAAAATACAAAATAAAAACATTATGAAGTATAGGATTAATAATAATAATACAACAATTATCTAAAAGCTACCCTAAACAAATAAGTTTTAAGTGATGATTTAAAAACACTAAGCGATTCTGCTTGCCTAATCTCAATAGGCAGGGAATTCCAGAGTTTTGGAGCATTTGACGAAAATGCCCTATCACCCATCGATTTTAGTCGGGTATGCGGAACAATTAAAAGGCCAGCTTCCGAAGAACGGAGATCACGTGCTGGTGTGTAGGGTGTTAAAAGTTCAGTTATATAATGAGGTGTCAGTCCATGCAAGGCCTTATAAGTAAGCATTAAGATTTTAAAATCAACACGGAATCTGACAGGGAGCCAGTGTAAAGATTCCAGTACCGGAGTAATGTGATCCCTCGTCCTGTTTCCAGACAGAATTCGAGCGGCAGAATTTTGTACCAACTGTAGTTTGTTAAGGGTAGCTTTTGAAACCCCAGCCAACACAGCATTACAGTAATCGATACGTGAAAATACAAAAATGTTGATTAGCTTTTCAGCCACAGGGAGAGACAACATGGGACGCAATCTGGCTATATTTCTGAGATGAAAGAATGACGTCCTGACAGTGCTCTGAACATGAGGAACAAATGTCAAATTATTATCAAATATCACCCCCAGATTTTTTAATTTAGTCTGAAATTGAAGTGTAGAACCTTCTACACTAAAAGTGGGGGAACCAGCCTTCCGTAGCTGATGAGGTGAACCAATGAGCATTACCTCCGTCTTGTCACTGTTTAGGAATAAAAAATTTCTAGACATCCATTCTTTTATCTCAGAAATACAAAAAGAAAGATGAGACACAGCCACATCTACATCAGGTTTTGAATGTATATAAACCTGGGTGTCATCTGCATAAAAGTGAAAACTGAGTCCAAGTGATTTTAAAAGTTGGCCAAGAGGATAAACGTATATGTTAAAAAGTATAGGGCCCAGGATAGAACCTTGAGGGACACCAGAATGCACTAAACCAATAGCAGACCTGAAACCACCCATAGCAACAAACTGCTTTCTATCAGAAAGATAGGACTTAAACCAGCTTAGTGCAGTATCAGAAACACCAAAAACAGATTCTAACCGAGCAAGTAAAATATTATGATCAACAGTGTCGAAAGCGGCACTAAGATCAAGAAGAATAAAAATAGAGAGACTGCCGGAATCAGAAGCGATTAACAAGTCATTAGTAACCTTAACTAATGCTGTCTCAGTGCTGTGTAGTTTACGGAATCCTGATTGAAGGGGCTCATAGAGATTATTTGCAGCTAGATGGGAGTGCAATTGAATAGCAACAATTCGCTCTAAAATTTTGGCAAGAAAAGGAAGATTAGAAATGGGGCGGAAATTATTTAGATTGTCAACGTTTGTGTCTTTTTTTTTGGTACAGGAGTCAAAGCAGCAGTTTTAAATGTTGTTGGCACCACACCAGTGCACAGAGAATCATTTATAATATTCAGTACAATAGGACATAAACTAGCAAAACATGATTGGAACAGACAAGTTGGTACAGGATCAACTATGGAAGTGGCAGCTTTCATTTTTGAAACCTCATTACAAAGAGAATGAAGGTCCAATATGGAAAAATTTGATAGGGGGGTACCAGAAAATTCAGGAGTGATTGTGAGAGAAGAAGGTGAAGGAAGAGTAGAAATGATACATTTACGGAGGTTTTTGGCTTTTAGCTTTGAGCTAAAAAAATTAAGAAACCTATTACAGAGGTGAGACGAAGCTGGAGCAGTTGAATAACTGTTACATTTAAGGAGTTTGTTAATAGAGTTGAACAATTGTCTTGGGTGGTTCTGAAAAAAAAAAAAAAAAAAAAAAAAAGTCGAGCTGATCTGCGCATGCGTGTGCGGTCTGTGTTTGTGTTTGGAGCTCCGTCGATTTGATTTATTAATCCTTGATTTTCTTCTTTACCACTCAATTATAAACAGGCACTTTCTATTTTTATATCATGTGAACTTATCCTCGATACTATTCCTTATAAAAAACAATCGGATTGCTTTGATATCGCTACTTAGATCCAACTTTCCGAATCTCGGCTACTAGCCTTTAGCCCGCTAGCATTTCACGCGTGGCCTCGAGCGTCTCATTTTAGACCCGTTTCTCTGAAAGCTTCTCTGAAAGTACAGACACACGTTGATTGTGCTTAGAGCCTGCATCAACGGGGCATAAGCACATGCGCGTGCGGTCTGTGTTTGTGTTTGGAGCTCCATCGAATTGATTCATTTATCCTTGATTTTCTTCTTTACCACTCAATTGTAAACAGGCACTTTCTATTTTTATATCATGTGAACTTATCCTCGATACTATTCCTTATAAAAAAAAAAACAACAACAATCGGATTGCTTTACTGTTTA
Organism: Chrosomus eos; assembly: GCA_036326025.1. NCBI lineage: Eukaryota > Metazoa > Chordata > Actinopteri > Cypriniformes > Leuciscidae > Chrosomus > Chrosomus eos. The sequence goes on from CM070840.1 coordinate 33,904,323, forward strand.
CTATTACTACTAATTTACTGTTCATCTGTTAAAATGGCGAACATATCGGATGTGTGTCTAACGTTACCTCTGAGTGCAGGTGAGGACACATTCGAGCTGATTTCGGTACGATTGGAGCTGGAGTCGGTGGAGAAGCAGATTCGTGTTCTGCTGGAGAAGCAAGCCGAGCTGCGAGATCGGCGATCAGCGCTTGAAACATCACGCGCCGATGCTCACAAGTCAGTGGTTAGTAACTTTGTGACTTTGACTCCGACTTCGTCTACTCCGTGCGTTTCTCTGCCCAGGAGGACGCGATCATCTCTGCCTTCAATCACTCCTGCACCCTGGGTCACGACACGAGCCAGGACCAGAGCAAGAACCTCTCCGCCCCTCCCGGTCTTCGAGATCTCCACCCGGAACCGCTTCTCCCCTCTTCGCGAGTCGGAACGCGACGACGCCGTGATCATCGGCACTTCCATGGTCCGCCATGTCCGTGCTACCTCGGGTAAAGGTAAGGTGCGCACTCACTGCTTTCCTGGTGCTCGTGTTCTTGATGTCGCTGCGCAGGTTCCCGAGATCCTGAACGGTGACGAGCGCGTCGGAGCTGTCGTGCTGCACGCGGGGACGAATGACATCAGGCTGCGGCAGACGGAGGTTGTGAAGAAGGACTACAGGAGCCTGATCGAGACGGTACGCAGCACATCGCCTAGAGCAACGATCGTCGTGTCTGGACCGCTTCCCACGTACCGACTTGGACAAGAAAGGTTTAGTAGATTATTTGCTTTAAATGAATGGTTAATGTCATGGTGTAATGAACAGAAACTGCTCTTTGTAAATAATTGGAATCTGTTTTGGGAGCGACCTAGGCTCTTCCGTCCTGATGGTCTGCACCCCAGCAGAGTCGGAGCGGCTGTTCTGTCGGACAACATCTCCAAGACGCTACACACCATCTGACTAGTAAGTCAAAGTCCAAATCATAGTCTTTGCTGTCCCAACTTAATTGATATAAGTACCAATGTAGAACATTATATAGAAACTGTGTCTGTTCCTCGCTTAGTGAAGCCAAACAACAAATCTACTGTAAGATCTAGCAAGAATATTATTGTAATTAAACCAGAAAATCTAAATATCAGTGAACAAAAACAATTTCTAAAGCTAGGTCTTCTAAACATTAGATCGCTCACACCTAAGGCGGTTATTGTAAATGAAATGGTCACAGATAATAATTTTGATGTTCTGTGCCTTACTGAAACCTGGCTTAAACCAAATGATTATTTCGGTCTAAATGAGTCTACTCCACCAGGATACTGTTATAAGCATGAGCCCCGTCTGATCGTTCGTGGCGGCGGTGTTGCAACAATCTATAGAGATATTCTTAATGTTACTCAGAAAACTTGTCATAGGTTTAATTCGTTTGAAGTACTTGTGCTAAATGTTACGCTCTTAGATGTAAGAAAGAAATCCTTATTATCTCTAGCCTTGGCCACCGTATATAGACCTCCAGGGCCATATACTGATTTCCTAAAAGATTTTGCAGACTTTCTCTCAGACCTATTGGTCAATGTCGATAAAGCAATAATTATTGGCGACTTTAACATACACGTAGATAATACAAATGATGCGTTAGGGGCTGCGTTTACAGATCTATTAAACTCTTTTGGGGTGAAGCAAAACGTCAGTGGTCCCACTCATCGTCTAAATCATACACTAGATTTAATTATTTCATATGGAACCGATCCAACCGATATAGATATTATACCGCAAAGTGACGATCTCACTGATCATTACATGGTAACTTGCATAATACGCACTGCTGAAATTTGTCATGTTGCACCACGTTATCGACCAGGCAGAACAATCCTTCCAACCACTATAGATAGGTTCTCAAATAGCTTACCTGATCTATCTCAGCTGCTCAGTAAACCCAAACAATCAGATGAACTAGAGGAAATGACTAGCAGTATGAGCAACATTTTCTCTAGTACACTAGATATTGTTGCACCAATTAGATTAAAAAAGGTTAGAGAGAAAACTAAAACACCATGGTACAACAGTGCTACGCATGCCATCAAGAGAGAAACTCGTAACTTAGAGCGTAAATGGAAACGAACTAATTTAGAGGTCTTCAGAATTGCGTGGAAAGACAGTATGTCACGTTATAAAAGGGCTCTAAAATCAGCCAGGGCTGAGCATATCCGCAAACTAATTGAAAATAACCAAAATATTCCAAGAATTTTATTTAACACCGTGGCTAGACTAACAAATAATCAGACATCTCCAGAGCAAAATATTCCGTTACAATATAGTAGTAATGATTTTATGAATTACTTCAATGAGAAAATAGAAAGCATCCGAAACACAATTGTAAATGTACAATCCTCTATGGTGTCTTATGACTCGGCCTCAATTATGGCCCCTCTAGAACAACTACACCCCCTTTACAACTATAGGACAGGAAGAACTAAATAAACTTATCATTGCATCTAAACCAACAACATGTTTATTAGATCCAATACCCACTAAACTACTTAAAGAAGTGTTACCTGTAGTGGAAGAGCCTCTTCTCAATATTATTAACTCGTCTTTATTTTTAGGTCACGTTCCAAAAATATTCAAGCTGGCAGTAATAAAACCTCTCATTAAGAAACCGCAATTAGATCCAAATAACCTAGCAAATTACAGACCCATCTCAAATCTTCCATTTATGTCTAAAATACTAGAAAAAACTGTGTCCGCTCAATTGTACTCTTTCTTGCAAGAAAATGATATCTACGAAAAATTTCAGTCAGGATTCAGACCGCATCATAGCACAGAAACTGCGCTAGTTAAAATTACAAATGATTTACTCTTAGCCTCTGACCAAGGCTGTATCTCAATACTAGTTCTACTTGATCTTAGTGCTGCATTCGACACTATAGATCATAAAATACTCTTAGATCGACTACAAAACTACACTGGTGTTCAGGGACAGGCATTAAGCTGGTTTAGATCGTACTTATCAGACCGTTACCATTTCGTCTGTTTAAATGGGGAAAAATCAAAGATAACATCAGTAGACTATGGAGTGCCGCAAGGATCTGTCCTAGGCCCTCTGCTATTCTCAATATATATGCTGCCACTTGGTAATATTATAAGAAAACATGGAATTAATTTTCACTGTTATGCTGATGACACTCAATTATATATCTCATCACGACCAGATGAAAACACTAACTTATCTAACTTGACAGAGTGTCTAAAAGATATAAAATGCTGGATGACGTGTAATTTCCTGCTATTAAATTCAGATAAAACGGAGGTATTACTTATTGGTCCAAAAAACTACCCACAAAATCCCTTACAATACAACTTTAATTTAGAAGGATGTCCTGTTACTTTATCCACTACAGTAAAAGACCTGGGTGTTATACTAGACCGCAACTTGACTTTCGAAAATCATATATCATATGTTACAAGAACAGCCTTTTTCCACCTTAGAAACATTGCTAAGCTACGTAACATGTTATCTGTTTCAGATGCAGAAAAGTTAGTTCATGCATTCATGACCTCGAGACTAGATTACTGTAATGCTTTATTAGCTGGTTGTCCTGCATCCTCAATAAACAAGCTTCAGTTAGTGCAAAATGCAGCCGCTAGAGTTCTTACTAGATCAAGAAAATATGATCATATAACACCAATTTTATCATCTCTACACTGGTTACCTATTAAGTTCCGTATCAATTACAAAGTATTACTATTGACTTATAAAGCTCTGAATGGTTTAGCTCCTGTGTATTTAACAGACCTTCTATCGCCCTACAATCCATCGCGCTCTTTAAGATCACTAAATTCGAGGCTTCTGGTCGTTCCTAGGATATATAAGTCTACTAAAGGAGGGAGGACGTTCTCACATTTATCTCCTAAACTCTGGAATAGCCTTCCTGATATTGTTCGAGACTCAGACTCGCTGTCCCAGTTTAAAACTAGATTAAAGACGCATCTCTTTAACCAAGCATTCACTTAATGCTTACCTTTTATACTACTTCTGAATCAGTTCGAATGCATTAATATTATGAACATCAGCTATGCTAATTATTTCCCATCTGTCTTTCTGCTGTTATCTCGGGACGCTAGTCCCGAGGTAAATAGCGTTCGTCAGCTCCAGTTTGTATCCAGCCTCTCACGAAGACTTCAGATGCCCCAACACCTGTGGAGAGACGACTAAACGCCTGTGGAGAGACGACTAAACGCCTGTGGAGAGACGACTCGACGCCTGTGAAGAGACGACTAAACACCGGCGATATGTTATGCCTAAATTTATACATGATTAACTAACTGTATTTTTCTTTGTACATTTCTGAAATACTTTCTGTAAAGCTGCTTTGAGACAATGTGTATTGTGAAAAGCGCTATACAAATAAACTTGAATTGAATTGAATTGAATTAATACAATTCAATATGTATATCCCACATTTCATGGTGCAGTTCATATTACTAGGCTAACGTTACAGTAAAACCATGGTAAATGATGGGAATTTGTTGATGGAAAATCTTTCTGACTGTATAGTTTTCCAAACAACCCTTAATAGCCGACTTCCTGTTGGGCTGGGGTAAAAAGTAAGAGCATGAAGTATATATGAACCGATGAGATCTATATGTGTACTGAGTTTCATATTATTACATGCAAGCGTGTTTGATTTATGGACCAAGTGTTCAAACCCCGTTCCAGGGGGCGCTGTCGAGCCCCCCTGCCACCCCCGGGTACCAGCTTCAGCCCGGCCCTGATGGCCGCGGGTTCTGAGATGTGTGCAAAGTTTCAAGAGTTTTTGAGCACGTTAAGGCCCCCAAAAGTGGCCAAAAGGTAGTAAAATAATAATAATAATAATAAATATAAATATAGCTGCGAGCAGCGATTACGGGCCCAAGCCGGTGGCACCGCAACCACTGGTGCACCAGGGTGGCGGTACCGCCGGCTTTGGCCCTTCATCGCTCATATATATATATATATATATATATATAAAGCCGGTGGCACCGCCACCCTGGTCCCTTTAGGGTTATTGTGCACGACGTGACACAAAATATCTGCTCGCTATCTGCCGAACGGCTCTGGTAGTTTCGCTTCAGCACTTATGATGTTGTAGAAATAGTGTGCTCTGGTTGGTCTGGATTATTCGGGATTTTTTAATTTATACAGAAATAAGTTATTTATAATTCAGATGAGAATAAAGTTAGTGTTGATTAAAATGAAGGAAAATAAATATATTGATCTGAAATATAGCACATTAATTTTAAATGTATTTAGGTTCAATTACCAAACATACAATCTTAATTTAATTTACATTTACATTTACATTTATTCATTTAGCAGACGCTTTTATCCAAAGCGACTTACAAATGAGAACCATAGAAGCAGTTAAACTAACAGCAGGACAACAAAATGTAAGTGCTATAACCTTTCCAGTTTAATCCAACGTAGAATCCGTAAAATTCTCTTTTTTTTTTTTTTTTTTTATATAACAGAAAGGAAGAGAAGAGAAAGTGTTAGTATTACTGGAACAAGTGCTGCCGAAAGAGATGCGTCTTCAACCGTTTCTTGAAAATGGCTACGGACTCAGCAGATCTGGTTGAGTTAGGTAGGTCATTCCACCAGCAGGGAACAGTCATGGTAAAGGTCTGAGAAAGAGATCTTGTGCCTCTTTGACGTGGCACCACAAGACGACGTTCACTTGTAGAGCGTAAATTTCTGGATGGGACATAAGTCTGAAGTAATGAGTTTAGGTAAAAGGGAGCAGAGCCAGTGGTTGTTCTGTAAGCAAGCGTCAGTAACTTGAATTTGATGCGAGCTGCAACTGGCAGCCAGTGCAATTTTGTGAGGAGAGGAGTGACGTGTGCTCTCTTCGGCTCGTTAAAGACCACTCTAGCTGCAGCATTTTGGATTAGCTGCAGAGGTTTGATCGTGCAAGCTGGAAGACCAGCCAGGAGAGCATTGCAATAGTCCAGTCTGGATAGAACAAGCGCTTGAACAAGGAGTTGTGTAGCATGCTCTGATAGGAAGGGCCTGATCTTCCTAATGTTGTACAAAGCAAATCTGCAGGACCGGGCAGTTTTAGTAATGTGGTCTGTGAAGTTCAATTGATCATCAATAACAAATCCAAGGTTCCTGGCTGACCGTGATGGAGTTATGGATGACGGGCCTAGTTGAATAGTGAAGTTGTGACAAAGTGTTGGTTTGGCCGGGATAACAAGTAGCTCAGTCTTCGCAAGGTTAAGTTGAAGATGGTGGTCTTTCATCCAGTCAGAGATGTCTGTCAGGCAAGCTGAGATGCGAGCAGCTACCGTCGGATCATCAGGCTGGAATGAGAGGTAGAGTTGTGTATCATCCGCGTAGCAGTGATAGGAAAAGCCATGTTTCTGAATCACAGTTCCTAGTGATGTCATGTAGATGGAGAAGAGAAGTGGTCCAAGCACTGAGCCCTGAGGCACCCCAGTAGGTAGATGTTGTGACTTCGACACCTCACTCCTCCACGATACCCTGAAGGACCTACCTGAGAGGTAAGACTTGAACCATTGGAGTGCAGTTCCCGAGATTCCCTTCATCTTTAGGATTGACAGGAGGATCTGGTGGTTAACTGTGTCAAAGGCAGCAGACAGATCTAGCAGGATGAGAACTGAGGATTTGGAAGCTGCTCTTGCCAGTTTCAGGGCTTCGATTACTGAGAGCAGCGCAGTCTCAGTTGAGTGTCCACTTTTGAAACCAGACTGATTGTTGTCCAGGAGGTTGTTCTGTGTGAGAAAGGAAGAGATCTGGTTGAAAACAACTCGTTCAAGTGTCTTCGCGACGAATGCAAGAAGGGATACCGGTCTGTAATTATCCAGATGTGCTGGATTAAGAGTAGGTTTCTTAAGCAGTGGGGTTACCCGAGCCTGCTTAAATGCTGTGGGAAAGGTACCAGTGTGAAGAGAGGTGTTTATGATGTGAGTGAGTGCGGGTATGACTGAGGAGGAAATGGCTTGAAGTAGGTTAGTAGGAATAGGATCAAGCGGACAGGTAGTAGGGCGATTGGAAAGGAGTAGTTTGGATACTTCTGCCTCTGAAAGCAGAGAGAATGAGGGTAGAATGTGTGTGTAAGTTGGTAAAATGTGTGTGTCAGTTTGTGGATTGTTAAATTGGCCGCTGATGGTAGATGTTTTATGAATGAAGAATGTGGCAAAGTCGTCAGCTGTTAGGGTTGATGAAGGAGGAGGAGGAGGAGGGTTGAGAAGAGAGGAGAAGGTTTTAAAAAGCATGCGAGAGTCAGAAGAATTGTTAATTTTGTTGTGGTAGTAAGTCATTTTAGCAGTAGAGACATTAGCAGAGAAGGAGGAGAGGAGGGATTGATAAAGACCAAGGTCAGTAGGATCTTTCGATTTGCGCCACTTCCTCTCTGCACCCCTGAGTTTAGAACGATGTTCACGGAGAACATCGGATAACCAGGGGGCAGAGGGTGTGGTGCGGGCTGGCCTGGAAGAAAGTGGGCAGAAGTTGTCCAAGCAGTGTGTTAGAGTGGAGAAAAGAGAGTCAGTTGCACTGTTAGTATCAAGTGTTGAGAACTTGTCAGGTGGAGGAAGTGTGGATGAGACCAAAGAGGATAGGCGAGAGGGTGAGAGTGAGCGTAGGTTTCGCCGAAAGGTGACCTGTGGAGGAGTGTGTGTTGTGTTCTGAGGTAGGTTGAGGCTGAGAGTGAGGAGGAAGTGGTCTGAGGTGTGCAGTGGAGTGACTAGTGTATGGTCAGTGGAGCAGAGGCGTGTGTAAATAAGGTCTAATTGGTTACCTGATTTGTGAGTAGCTGCAGTAGATACTCGTTTGAGGTCGAATGAGGCAAGCAGGGTGTGGAACTCAGCAGCCTGACGTTTTTCTATGTGGATGTTGAAGTCACCAAGAACTATGAGGGGAGTACCATCCTCAGGGAAGGATGAGAGTAGCACATCAAGCTCCTCCAAGAAACTGCCAAGCTGACCTGGGGGACGATAGATAACTACAAAATGGATTTTTATTGGACTAGTGATGGTGATTGAATGTGATTCAAATGAGTAGTGGTCACAACGAGGTGGTAAAGGATCAAATTTCCAATCATTTGAGATGAGCAGACCAGTACCTCCACCCCTTCCAGTCAGGCGAGGGGTGTGAGAGAAAGCGAAGTTAGTAGAGAGGGCAGCAGGTGTGACAGTGTCCTCAGGTCTGATCCAGGTCTCAGTCAGGGCCAATACGCATAGACCTGAATGACTAGAAATAGATGTGATAAAGTCAGCTTTGTTTACAGCAGACTGGCAATTCCAGAGACCAATAGGAAAAGAGAATAGAGTACCAGAAGAAGCCGGAAACCTACGCAGGTTGTTAGGATTGTACTGCCTCCTACGTGTGACTTTTGATTTGCGTATGTTAATAGTAGGAATTTGAAAACACATAGTGTAAGAGAGCTCACAAACAGAAAAATTAGTAGAGAAATTGTTTAGAAGAGAAAGGAAAAAAAACAAATAATACTCAAGTGCCTTGTCGGTGTCCTTGCTCGGTGGAGTCGCGTAGGTAGAGTCGATGGTCTTTACACTCCTTGGTCTTCACACGATGAGGGCTTCACACACGGGCTGCCGCGACCGCTGCCGCGAAACAGTAACCAATTTATACACGCCTAATACCTCGTTATTGAATACAGCAGGCCACGCCCTGCTACTTAGTGAAGCGTAACTCCAAAAGCGCTTTACCACGGTAAACAGTGTAAACCAAACAAAGTTTCCTAGCAACGAATATCCACGCTAAAATATAATGAGAAAAGTAAACACTTACAGATTGATGTACTCTTCTGTTGCTCCACTGCTTCTTCTGACAAGAGCTAGTGAATATCTGTAATAAGTACTTTAACTGGCTTTGGCCACGCCCTGCTACTTAGTGAAGCGAAACTCCAAACGCGCTTTACCACGGTAAACAGTGTAAACCAAACAAAGTTTCCTAGCAACGAATATCCACGCTAAAATATAATGAGAAAAGTAAACACTTACAGATTGATGTACTCTTCTGTTGCTCCACTGCTTCTTCTGACAAGAGCTAGTGAATATCTGTAATAAGTACTTTAACTGGCTTTGGCCACGGCCTGCTACTTAGTGAAGCGAAACTCCAAACGCGCTTTACCACGGTAAACAGTGTAAACCAAACAAAGTTTCCTAGCAACGAATATCCACGCTAAAATATAATGAGAAAAGTAAACACTTACAGATTGATGTACTCTTCTGTTGCTCCACTGCTTCTTCTGAAGTTTGCATTGTTTGCAATTTAAAGCAAACAATGCATTTAAAATATATGGGTTGTATGCACATTTATTATTATTTTTTAATAAAAAAAAGATATATATCCAAAAAGACAAGGCCTTAAAGGGTTAAACTCTTGTCACTGTAACAGACACAATCTCTCTCTCTCTCTCTCTCTCTCTCTCTCTCTCTCTCTCTCTCTCTCTCTCTCTCTCTCTCTCTCTCTCTCTCTCTCTCTCTCTCTCTCACACACACACACACACACACACACACACACACACACACACACACACACACACACATACACACACAAACACACATACACACACACGTCAAGTCACTTACTGTACATTTTAGATGCAATATTGAATAAGCAGAAAAATCTGATTTTCTGCTCTGAAAATATAAATAAGCATAAAATTTGAATAAGCACTTTGAATATTCTAAACAGAATAAGCACTAGTCGCTAATGTATAAGTACTAGTACTTAATGGAATAGATAATAGTATCTAAAAAATAAGTACTAGTAGCATGAAAATAGAGAATAGTAGGTTAAAATGATTAAATGTTAAAACTGCTTGCCATATTGGCTCAGAGAGAGAGAGAGAGAAAATGACATTTTAGATACTAGTAGCTATTAATAGATACTAGTATTTATTCAATAAATACTAGTACTAAGTCATTAGATACTAGTACCTATTAAAGATACCCGTACTTATTCATTAGCTACTAATACGTATTCAAAAGAATATCTAAAGAATAAGCACTAGTATCTAAAGAATAAGTACTAGTACTTAATGGAATAGATACTAGTATCTAAAAAATAAGAACTAGTAGCATGAAAATAGAGACTAGTAGACTTGATTGATGATTGATGATTAAATGTTAAAACGGCTTGCCATATTGGCTCAGAGAGAGAGGGAGAGAAAATGACCATATTCAAACCAAAATATCTAACTTCCTCTTGGTCTGAGCTAATGACAGTTAATTAGAAAGTTGTCCGGCTTGATCTGAACAATATGCATACCTGTGTCTGTCGAGTTTCATGCAATTTCAAGCATGCTAAGAGTCTCAAAAGCATCAAACAAGAATATTAAAGTATACATATATATATATATATATATATATATATATATATATATATATATATATATATATATATATATATATATATATATATACATATATATATATATATATATATATATATAGAGAGAGAGAGAGAGAGAGAGAGAGAGAGAGAGGGAGAGAGAGAGAGAGAGAATTTACATCTGATATGCGTTTCAAAATTGGGCGGGGCAAAATGGCTCGATAGCGCCACCTATAAAGGTTCAACGGAGTGCGCCTCGCGTTACGTTTCACGTACGTGTACGAAATTTGGTACATACATGTAATGGCCCAATGCCTACAAAAAAGTCTCTTGGAGCGTATCCGTAAACACAACAGGAAGTCAGCCATTTTGATCTTCCTCTGATTTTTGTGCAGTTTTTGCCATTTTCAGGCCTCGCACTTTAACAAACTCCTCCTACAGTTTAAATCTGATCATCTTTAAATTTGGTGAGTGTAATCTTAAAGCCTTTGCGACGTTAAATTGCAAAGATCTTGAGTTTTCGTGGAAGGGCGTGTCCTCGGCGGCCTGACAAATTTCGATGTTTCGCTATGAAACAGGAAGTTGCTGTAACTCAGGCAAACAATGTCCAATCTGCCCCAAACTTCACACGTTTGATAAGAGTTATGTCCTGAACACATGTGCATGCTGATATTCAGTTACAGTCATAGCGCTACCTGCTGGCAACAGGAAGTGACATGTTTAATAGTGTTGTGGACTACTAATAACATATAAAAAAAGTGCCAGCAAGTGTTAAACATGCTAACAACATACTAGAAACATGCTAAATAATGCTAGCAAACACTTAGCTAAGTGCTAAAGCATGCTAATGCAATGAAAGAGGAAGTTGTTGTTACTCAAGAAGGCAATGTCGAATCTGCCCCAAACTTCACACATTTGATAAGAGTCATGGCCTGAACACATCTACATTATAATTTTCTGTTAATTTTCTGTTATAGTAATAGCGCCACCTACTGTCAACAGGAAGTGACATGTTTTACACTGTGATGCAGTACTAGCAACATAGTAAAATATGCCATTGAGTGTTCAACATGTTAGAAACATGCTAAAGCATGCTAGCAATACTTAGTTAAGTGTTAAATCATGCTATTAATGCCATGAAACAGGAAGTTGTTTTAACTCAGGCAAGGAATGTCCAATCTGCCCCAAACGTCACACTTTTGATAAAAGTCCTGCCCTGAACACATCTACATGACAATTTTCAGTTATAGTAATAGCGCCACCTACTGTCAACAGGAAGTGACATCTACAATGTGATGCAGTTCTAGCAACAAATTTAGATATACCATTGAGTTCCAAGCATGCTAGAAACATGCTAAAACATGCTAGCAACACTTATCTGAGTGAAAACACATTGTATAATCCCCATAATAAAGGACATTTTTGTAACTGTCATTGACATACTCCTCCTATATTTACCTACATAAATGCACATTCCCCTCCATGCTCTGTCTTCCTAAAGCCACTGGGTGGCGGTGGCACGGGTGCGAGGGCCCTTTCATCGCTGCTTGCAGCTTTAATTGTATTTAATAAATTCCAATGCCGTCACATGTAGGTTGTTTTGAAAAGACAAAGAACAACAAGCGCACCATTTACGATTATGTGTGTGTGTGTGTATAATGACATGTGTATTACACTGGTATTACAACTTATGGGTGGTTTATGAGGACATTTCAAAATTCCTCATAAATCAAATGGCTTAAAAAACATAAAAAAAACAATGTTTTATTAAAAAATTAAAAATGGAGCATGTCTCCTGTGATGGGTAGGTTTAGGGAAAGGGGCTGTAAGAAATTATAGTCTTCTCCGATCCAACTTCCACTCCAATATAGATATATTGAAATGTTTCCTTCACTTAAAAGAGCTTATTTATCATAGAATTAATTCCTTATAATCTTAAAAGTATCACAGAGTCACGTTTATTACCTATAGCGTGGGAATGACAGTGGGTATTCAAGAACCATCTTGATTAGAGAGCTTCAAAGAGATGTTATCACCTTAAACATTTGGCCGTATCACTTTACATTTAAGACAGAGTTTCAGCTCCACGCTGAGAGAGAGGACGAATTTGTTATTCTAAATTTACATTTAAGAGAGAACTTCATTTACATGCTGAGGGGAAAGACGGAGGGAATACGGTTTAAAATGTTTGCGCTGGGATGAGTTCGGGGTTCATTCTGACGCCGGTGAACCCAAGGTGCTTTGTGTCCCTTGCCACTGCTATGCTGTAATAAACTTCATTTTTGAGATCTTCGACATCCACATCATTTTTCTTACAGGGCAGTGTAGGGGGATAGAATATATAGTTTGTCCAGTATAAAAACCATTACGCCTATGGAGAGTCCTCATAATGCTTTTGCACCAACATGTGTGTGTGTGTGTGTGTGTGATGATCACTCACACATATTATTACCGTTCAGAAGCAGACCATATGATCAAAGCTTAAAGATCAGACAAACTACTAACAAATTATACATATGATTCTTCTTAAATCCACTAAAGATGAGTCAGTGTGGTGTTTCCCAGAGGCTTCAGCGATAACGATCCGGTTCAGTTTCTCTGTTGCTTTAAATGCTGGAGCTTTCCAGCAGGATGGATTCTGATTGGCTGTCAGAGTTTCATCGTTTATCAGGCATTCTGGATATCGTTCGTTATCGTTATAGTTGTGCTGTATACTCATTTAGAATGATTTATACAACTATATGGTTATCATTATTGTTATAGTTCTCGTCATTGGTGTAAACGGGTCAGTAAGGGTTCAAATGCTTATTCTGCATAACTACGTTTTCAGATATTTAAATAACATCTATAGCATTTTCTCTCGTCAGCTGCATTAATATTCAACATGTTATTTAGAGACAGGGATATGTTTGGTCTAAATAGTCATTGAATAGTAAGTACTAGCATTTGGGTTTAAATTTTTTAGATTAGTAAAGTTTAACTAAATACTAGTCACTTATGAAATTTGGAACAAGTACATTTATATGTCGGTACTAATATGTAATGGTTAGAACTATTGAATAGTGACTAGTCACTATTGTAATAAGTACTAGTAACTTTTGTAATACTATTATACAAGCAACAAAAATAATAAGTAAATAAATTATAAAAGGCTTGTCCTACAGCGTGATTCTAAATGAGCAAGTAAAGTGTTTTACACCACATGATTGTCATGATCACCGGTGAAGCGTTATACATCATCTTTATTGATGAACTATCAAACTCAAACCCTGCGGTGTGAAGAAGCGCTCGACTGCAGGATGGACACAGTGCTGATATTACAGGGCTTACAAGCAAAAAATACAACAAAAACATTCTATGAACATTTTGTATTTTGTTTCATGCTAACTGAAATGATGAAATGCTTCGTAATGATTCTGTGTTATTTGCCATTCTTTAAAACCTTGTTTTAGCCCAGAAAACCTTAGAAATCATTTCTAAATCATTCTGTCATTTTGGGAAAGCAATCTCATCGATCATTGAATATCTGATTACAGCAAAACTCAGTTTCACCCAACAATCAAATTCTTCAATCATTGGGACTTACATGATGTGACTGCGGGAGCAAAGCATTACTTTTACTGTATGTAGAAGGTGATGATGATCCATATAATCCATATGTTGATATTTTCCTGTTGTATTATACTTCACAAGTCTCATACAACAAGAAACACAGTGTTAAATATAAAGGATACTAATGTGTATATCTCAGTCTTTACTGTCACTTTTAAAGTTTCAGATTGGTAAGAATTTTTAATGAAGCCTTTTCTGCTCACCAAGGCTGCATTTATTTTATCCAAAATACAGCAAAAACAGTACAATATTTTCACATAGTAAACTATGGAAGCTTGTTTCCGCCACAAAATAAAACATTTAAAAAGATTATTGCGACTTTTTATCTCACTATTGTGAGATATAAACATGCAATTCTGACTTTTTATTTCTCGCGATTGCGAGTTTATACACAATTGTGACTTATATCACGCAATTCTGACTTTATAACTCGCAATTACGACTTTTATCACACAATTCTGAATTAATTACTAATTACCTTTTTTATTTTTATCCTGTCCCGGAAAACAAGCTTCCATAGAAAGCAGATTAGGCTGCATGGTAAATGACGTAAGCGTGATCTGGTCCAGAACGATATATAAGGGGACAATCGCGCCAGGGCTCGGGACAAGACAACCGTGCCTGAGTACACCCTTAGCTTGCAATAATATTTCACAATACAACTCTTTTACTGTATAAATGCAGTCTTGGTGAGCAGAAAACACTTCTTTTAAAAACATCTTATCAATCTATAACTTTTGAACGGTATCCTGAAGGCATTGTAGTAAAAAATGACATACAGTATGGGTTAGATAAGACATGGTGCACACTGTCACAGACTGACATTCAATTCTTGAGTCTATTTCTGTCATTTTCACTTTTACTTGGTTTGCAACCCAAATTTGTGCAAAAATACAACACAAATACAAACAGACACAAGAGATTTAGGACCACAGCTGGCCAGCAGCTGATTAGTCGGTGAAGCTTTGATACCCGAGCTGCCTCATCAGGAACCCACAGGTGTGCTCTATGAGTCTGATGTCTCTCCTGGGCAGGTTTCGCCTCCATATGTTGATGTTGGCTGGTGATATGTCCCCTTCATACATCAAGTTATACAAGTTTGTGGAGGTGGTGAACATGAGCTGATTCAGGGCCGAGGGAGATACGGGGACTCCGAGGAAGGAGTGTATCTTCTCGGCTGTGTCCTGAGGATAATCAACAACATCCTCAAACCTGACCTGAAGAAAGGACTCTTCGGATAAGCTGGACGTGACTCTGAGGACGGCGGCCGTGTGGGCGAGCCACAGGTGGGCCAGCAACAGCACAGGATCGGTCTCTGAGCGAGATATGAGGAGCCACAGCGCTCTGAACTCGGCTGCAAATGCGCTCGGACACCCGTCACTAACCGGATCTTCTTTGAAAAGGAGGGCTAGGTGCTGAGGAATGTTCTTGAGCGTGTAAAGGCTAGGCTTGCTATTATACAGCATCAGATAAACCCACGCACGAGGGTCCCTGATGACGTAGATGGCCCTCAGAGATGGGCCGAGGACTTCTTGGAGAAAGGGCAGCTTTAGAGCCCAGCTGCCGCTGCACAGGTTGAGGACGACACGGGCATTAGGGTAGTCCACCGTGTGTCTCCTCAACTCCCTCACATACTCCACATCCCTGTCCACTCGCACACGACCTTTCATTTCAGCCCTGGACTCTCGTCTCCTCAGTCTCTTCCTCTTGTCCTGGGAGAGACTGACTCTTTGGGCCGGTTTCATGTGGCTGGTGTCATGGAGTGGGATATTTTGCAGGAATAAGTGTGTGTTGTGGACCAGTGAATGTAGCCAGCCCTGAATCATTTTAAAACGCCCATACTGTGCTTCTGAGCGTGTCCACTCACAAGCATCTACTAAAGAGTCAAACTCAAACTCTGTTTCAGGTATATCCAAGTGTTCTGTGGGGATGCGTAGGTAGACGAAGTCTGTGTTGTTGTAGAAAAGGTGCTTGAGGATGTCGGACCCGGAGCCAGGCAGCGAGGTTATCACTACAGTGGGGAGAGGGAGTTGATGCTGGTCATAAAGTGTCATTTGTTTGCTAAGCTCAGGGTCTGTGGCGGATCCGTGCCACTTTACTCCACACAGGAGCTGATCGCAGCTGTTGGAGACGAACAGGAGCTCGCTTATCCACAGCATTAAGACAGAAAGCAAAGCGTAACGCATCAGTCTGCTAAAGCAAGCGTAAAACTTGCGCTGTAGGGTCAGGAAAACAATCGCCACACACAGTATTACCCCAGCTGCAACATTCACCGTAACTCCAAAGTCAAACAGATGATTGTGTAACTTGGTCTGTTTGGGCACAAGCTGTGTCCCCAAGCCAAAGCGGACTATCTGATGTCTGTCTTCCACCTTAGCGTAACCCCCAAACCCCAGATAGCTTGAACGGGCCCCAATGTCTTTGTGATTGGTTACTATCGAAACTATTTTCTCAGTATTGTTGATGGTGAGAGAAAGTTTGAGCCCATTCTTACTGCTCTCAATGAACCTACAGTCGGAAACTTTCACATAAGGCCCATGCATCACGTAAGCCATTCTACTGACTGAATCAGTGAATGGAAAGGAGACGTTGATAAACTGTGTCCACCTCTTTTTAAACTCTGCCTCCTGCTCAGCCTCCTGTATTTGAGTATCAGGACTGTGTCCCTGACTGTCAAACCAGAACATCTTGTAATGAGCATCCCAGACGTCCATCAGCGCCCCATTGTACCTCTCTGAGAAACTATAGGGCACATACTTAAAGTCGATATCCAGGTTGTGAAAGAACGCACTGGCCATGTTCACTGGAGAGTCGTGTCTTTTCTCAACATGGTCGACCACCAGGAGAGTCTGTGAGTTGAGGAGCACCAGGGCTCGGTACACACTCTTCAGTCTCATGGCTGAGGAATACGCAGCGGCTGCTTCGCCGCTCACGAACATGGTGTCTCCGTGGGCAGAAGCGGCGACCAGCTCTCCTGCCGAGTCTCCGACCCCGCCGTCGGTCCAGCGCAGCCACTTCGCACATTCGCCAAGCTGACCTTCCCAGGGGATGTTACACTGGCTTGTCGGGGAAGGGCTGAACACTAACACGTTGTTTAGGAAGCTGTATTTGGGGCCGTATAAAGCCTCGGAAACAAATACTTGTCCATTAGGGGCGAAAGTGAATGAGTTTTGGTCGGGGTGCTCGTGACCAGGGTTGAAGCTGTTCCAGCCGTTCACCCATGAGTAAGGCTTAGCATGGACGATGTCAAACACTGCGCGGCCACCCAGCTTTCCAGATTTAAATGAGACAAAGGTGTTGCCCTGAGCCACAGATAAACCCGCGCCGTACGTCACCACGCCCCAGTTGGAGAATATGTGCATCTTGGCCTTACTGTGACCGTAAGGGGGTTGTGGCGTGAGGTCGGCATTATACCAGATAAACTCTGTGTGAAGCGTCGTCCAGCGCTGGGCCAAGGACTGACCCATGGGACCGTCTCTAGGCCTGTGCTTCCTAATCTGCTGTGCCAGCCAATTCCCTGACCCGTTTTTGATCACAAAAGTATCTAAAAAGACTAACTGGCTCTCTGGTCCATAGAACCAGTTATAGTTGGAGTCCCCTATACCAACCGTTCTCTGGAACCCGGGAAGCAACGTGGCGTAATAAAACCAGAAGTGAGTGCGCAGCCAGTTGTTCTGTGTGTTGTCTATGTTGAAGTGGCGCTGCGCTAGGAAAACATACTGCGTAACAGACTTAGCTGTGTAGCTCCCGTACGCAACTCCCTCGTCCAGAGAGCCGTCTACAACATGATTTAACAGAAACATTGTTTTCTCCATGTACTTTACAGAAACCTGTTTCCAAACCATGGACTCAGTGATGTCATGTGCGCCCACCACTATTGCTCCGGTCAGAATAGCCAGAATATTAGTGGTTTGGTGGTTCTGAAGGAACTGTTTCCCCCAGCCCCGGTACTTCGATGCCTCGTACAGCTCTCTGGTTTCAGCACTAATCTTCTTTAAGTACAGGTCTCGGCGCTGCTGGTCCAGGAACGAGTAGATGAAGTCAAAAGCAGTAGCAAATCCAGTGAGCGAATGAGCCATTGGAACTTCATCATTGGGTGCACTGGTTACTCTCCAGTCCGGATATTCCGACATTCGGTCCATGAACTTCATCAGGAAGAGCAGGGCAGAGGAGTCCTCGGGATACAGTAAACAGTACAGGGCCAGCGCTGGGAGGTTGTTTCCATAAATCTCATTCCATTTGCTGGTGAACTCCTCATGCTTTGTGGGTGGCATGTAGAGCGGGCCGGTCGAGAGCATCGTCATCACTGCGGTCCGGAGGACTCTAAAAATCTGACTATGAGTTGTAGTTGACCTTTGTCTCAACAGTGGTATATCATCTTGGTTAAAGTACAAGTGAGGATGAAGATTAGAGGCTTGGAGTTTCCGTAGCTCCGCTGGGCCTTTCTCGTTGAGCTGGAACTCTCCAAACTCACTAAAAATATCTTTTCCTGAGGCATTAAAGACCCCGGAGAATGCAGGTCCCACTGCTAGAAATAGGGACGCTACAAATGTAGGCCACGCTATGGACCTCAGAAGCACCGTCCACAACATGCTTCTGTTCGTCAGGTGTAGTGCTGGCTATAGCGCTTCTGGTAAGATCAGAGGGAGTTTCTTCATGGCATACATTCAGCTGTTATTGACTGTTATCTTTGGCCTCCACAGCCTGATACGCTGCTGAAAAATAGAAACAAAATATGAGTGAAATTTTTGCAATTCAACAATATTAAAAAACAATGTGATGTTGAAGGGGTTATGACAGGGGAGGGTGATATGACCCAAATCCTATATTGTATATTTTATTTACACCATGTTAGATAGCAGTTTAATTCCACAATTTTCCACACCAATTTCAACATTACAGCAAAAACTACACTAGACTAAACAATGTAGGTAAAAAGTCCATTATTGAAGTAAATAGTCAGTAATAAAACAACAGAAGCAAATAACAAACAATACGATGGATAAATTCAGTAGAACAAAATAAATACATACAAAATAAATGAACAGTGCTTTAAGTATTTCAGGTCGCTCTTGCATTCAAGTAAGAAATTCTACAGGAATTGATAAAAGCTGCATTATTTTCTCTGTATGAATACAGTGAGTTATTTCTCTGCTCCTGGAAATGGAAACCCATGTCTCTACATCAGAGGGATCAATAATAAGAAAGAGCTGAGGGTTATTATAACGAAGCACCTGATCACAGTGTAGGATTGTGTTTGTTCAGCACAGACTGTTTATGAACCATGAAGAAGGCTTTGCAAATAACCTGTCGTTGAAGGATAACTGATCCTGGACTGACGGCAAACTGCGGCTTTCATTCTAATGTTTCATTCTGATCTGCTGATGAAATATTTATGGCTTTTGAGTCAGAATCTGCTGACTTTCAGTGTTATTGGTGTTTGTTTCGGGTGTATAAGCAGACTGTAGTATTTGTACTTTAGAGATGATCAAGGTCAGTGTATTTATGGCTGTATTTAAGCAGTAGCAATTATTATTCACCATCGTTGGGTTAAAAATGAACAAAGACATTTGTTTTCCCGTTACAGCTCCCTCTTTCTTACCAAATTAACCATTTAGAGTTCCTAAAGCCAGTTAAACTAAAGCCAGTTAAACTAAAGCCAGTTAAAGTAAAGCCAGTTAAACTAAAGCCAGTTAAACTAAAGCCAGTTGTCCTGATGTTTAAACAGGTTTGCTGATTGGCAGTCTGATGATTGGCTACATACAATTATAAAAAGAACATCATTATAATTGTGTGTTTGGGACATGGCTTTCAATAAGGAGACTTTTGCTTTTGTAATCAGGCTCTCAAAAATTGCATAAAATTTTGGATTTACTTTTATCGGCCAATATATCAGTTATCAGTTTTCAAATATAAAGAATCATTAGTTATCATCGGTGCTTCCCTAATATATTATGTGTGGTGTGTGTGTGTGTGTGTGTTTAAACATCTAAACCAATAGACCTTGATGGCAATCAGCACCTTTGAGAATATAGAAACAAAAATGACCTCCTTTTTTCTTTAATTAAGTGCATCATGGGTCTCCGAAGTGCATGCACTGTGTGAACACACGAATCACACTATTTATACTACAAAGCAGCACAGAGTAGTGCATAAGTGTGCAAACTGGGACACAATTTAGTTTAACTAATTGTTAACATAATGCTATTAGAATATAGACAAATTCTGGATATGCTCAAACTGCTTATTTCCTTTGTTGATATTAGTAGCAGGGGCTGTAACAGACAAGAAATGTACAGGATTTTTGTTTTTATTCTATTATACTATTAATTTCTTCGTGATTTCATAATTTCTACATGAATATGATGAAGGGTCTGAAAACACCTCCACGTCATGATCCTTCATTTCCCATGCAGCCAATCAGAACACTGCTGTTTACACTGAAGTGCAGCTCGAAACAGAGAAAATGGATGTATGACTAAATAAATGTAAAATATTCCTGTCATGACCCCTTTAACAGCAGTCTGTGAACTTACATGAGGTACAGAGCTCAGGAAATGTCCATCTGAGATCAGCAGAGTGAGATGAAGAGGAATGGTGTGTAATAATGAGGTGCGACTCGGTAATCCATTCATTTGTCAGAAAAATCCGACCTAGTTGTCAGTAATCCATTAAACTGAGCTGTCAGGCGATGTGTGTGCGCGTGTGCACGAGCATCTGCCCATCATCTTCATCATCATCATCATCATCGATCCTCCATCGATCACTGACCTCTGATCAGAACACACACATACACACACGCACGCACACACCACACACACACACACACACACGACGGGACCACGATCACTCAGGATCGGGTCTGTGTTCCTCAGGAGTGAAAACATGTCGGCGCCTGTTATCCGCCCGCGGGCGCGCGCATTCGCCGTGCACTGCAGACAGATGTAGAGAAACAGCGCAAGTTAATGGAAAGTTCGAGTAGAAATGGAGGAAAGGCACAATCCACGGCATCTTCAATCACGGATATTCCAGTGTCCGCTAATAATCCTCAGAGATGAGAGTTCTGGCGTGTGTGTGTGTGTGTGTCTGTTAACGCGGGATCTCATCGAGCCTGATGTTCTTCTGCCATTAGTGTCTGCGGCTCCGTCTGTCGTTACCATAGCGACCGCTGACAGTAGAGGGCGCTCTCACACACACACACACACACACACACACACACACACACACACACACACACACACACACACACACACACACACACACACACACACACACACACACACACACACACACACACACACAATAGAAAATTCATATATGTATATGACACAATATTACCCTAACCCAAAATAACACCTAGATACAAACAAAAAACAACAAATAAACACCCTTTTATAAAAACTCCAGAGGATTTTGGACAAGAAGAACACAAATGCAGAGATGAATATAACATTTACTGCTCATTTTCACAGGTTACACTCTTAAAGTGATCATGAAATCAAAATGGTGTTTATTGTAAAAACAGTGTTAAAATCATTAACTTCGTTATTTTTTTTAAAAAGTAATCCGTTATTTTAAGGAAAGGAAAATCCCGACTGCGGCCTGTTTTTTGTCCGACAGTAGTATGCCTAGGTCTACTGAGCCACCTGCGGATCAGCGGAGCCGAAGCGCTGTAATCATAAAGTCAATGGCTGTGATACGTCTGTGGAGACACGTGTCTTACATCTCTGCGTCTTTTTCCTGCCGCCGTGCAGGCCCAGATGGCAGCCTGTATGATTGTGATTAGCATGCCTATTATAAAGAAACAAACCTTTTACTATCATGTCCATTGATTTTGATTAATATGCACGAGGAAGAGAGCAAGACAGCGCTTGTGTTGTGTGAAGACGTGAGAGTGCGCGCGCGCCGCGCGGCCGGGGCGCTCTCTCGCTCTCTCTCTCTCTCTCTCTCGTTTGCGCCCTGTCAAAGCAACACTCACCGATCAAAAAAGGCTTTGGCGGGACAAAAATTTGCTTTGGCGGCCGCCAAAAAGCGGACGATCCGACGGGTTTTAGAAGATTAAATACAAACCGAAACTAAAAAAACAGACCCGGCCTCTATTTGAAACCGGCCTTTATTTACCCAAACCTGTCGAGACAGGCGTCTATTTGGGACTCGGCTATTATTTATATTTATATATAAAGATCGTTGCCGTACTTGCATCACTCCTCCTATAGTCCCTATGGCCACTTGGCCTGCGTGAATGCAAATGGGAAAAAAAAAGGTTTTGAGGGAGAGTAGTGTTGTGGAAATTTTAATATTGGCTGATTAATGAATATTGCTGAATACAGGAATACATTAAGGAAAGCTGAAGATGAGTTAGGAATACAAAACGGAGAGCCTTTTTGTGTTCCTGGTGTTATATTTGTGATGTTAACCTGTTCTGAGGGTGGGGGACAGGACATGAAAGAAAAACACAGAAGAATACAGGGGGTCGTTAAAATGACCTTTTGTCTCCTCAGAAAACAAGAAACAATTTGGTTTGTCCTAGGGGGTAGAAACCGGCCCAACTAGGGAGGGGTCTTACGCAAAGAAGTGTATAAATGCTTTGTATTTTGTGAGATAATTAGGTTCTCCTTCCCAGAGCCAGCTTTAATAAACCTTTTCATCTTTAAAACAATTTGCCTCTTGAAAGTTCCTCTTATACCTTTGATGCTCTTTTCATTAATCCTAAAAATTGGTATTACAGTAGTAATAATTCGTTGCATTTATATAGCGCTTTTCTAGGTACTAGTAATTAATAGATCTGTTTAGAAGTGGACTTTTTCTATAACCACGTTTTGCTTGGTCGACCCCCCGCACGGACGTACGCATGCAGTGCGTTTATTTTTGGTAACGCATGAGTACTCTAACGCGTTACTTTTATGAATAGATAACGCTGTAACGTAACTGATTACTTTTAATTGATGGTAACGTTGTAACCTAATTAACTACTTTCCAAAGTAACTATACCCAACACTGTTTGTAAATGATTTATGGGTGCACATCATCCTTAGCCGTGTTTCCACTGTCGGGCCGAGCCGTGCTAGTGTGTGTCAGGGCCAGTCGCGTCTCCGCTGTCACTCCCGGGGCCTGATCGCTGTTACTCGGGGCCAACGGCAGGAGTTCTGGCCCGGCGAACACCTTGGATTAAAGCGGGCCAGCTCGGGCAAGAGGCGTGCTCAAGGTAAAGGCGGAGTTTATCGTGTTAAGGAAAGTAATGATCTGAGGCAAGATGCACATTTCACTTTATTATATCACGCAAAATAATCTCTGCTGGAAATGGAGAATCGGCTGTGCTGGTCTGAAGATACTGAAGCTCTTCTGAGCATTTGGGCAGAAGAAAGGGTACAACGTCAGTTTGATGGCGTGTGCAGAAACGAGGACGTTATAAAATACATCGATGCTGAACTTGCTAAGCTAAGCATTCAGCGAGCAACGCTTCAAGTTCGGGAAAAAATTAAAAAGTTGCGGGCGCAGTATTGTACAAGGCGATTAAAGCACACAATGGACAAAGCGGAGCTCAGAGAAGAGGAACTCTCCATGGTTCGACTTGATGGACGGTGTGCTGGGTCACCATCGGTGTGCTGGGTCACAGTGTGCTGGGTCACCATCGATGTGCTGGGTCACCTTGTGCTGAGTCACCATCGATGTGCTGGGTCACCTTGTGCTGGGTCACCATCGGTGTGCTGGGTCACAGTGTGCTGGGTCACCATCGGTGTGCTGGGTCACCGTGTGCTGGGTCACCGTCCCTCTGTTAGTGGCAACTCGCAAAGACAATCGGGACACTACTGCAGCCACGTATGGTTGTATGAGGTTTGGTCCAGAAAGGCGTGTTAGGGGCGGGGTTTAGGGCAACGCTGCGGGGCTACTGGCTCGGCAGTGGAAACGCGGCTATTGTGTTAATAATGTTGAATGAGAATAAGTTCCTCTTGCAGCATCTCTTCTCTTCTCTGATGACGAGGGCGGGGCTATAACCTGTCACTCACATGAGATCAGCCAATAGCAAACCACAACCATCCAATCATTTCCTCACAATCAAGCCCCACCCACAGACACAATCAAGCCCCGCCCACATGTGTTCTTGATCTGGAAGTGTTTCTCTCGATATAAGACACAATAGAGGAGAAAATACCAGCGCTACTTCTGTTTCAGGACGAGTTTAAAGAGCTGTCATGTTCTATTGCAGCTTCCTCTGGTTGTGTGTGTGTGTATGTGTGTAACAGCATGTGGTGATATTAAGTCAAGTCAAGTCACCTTTATTTATATAGCGCTTTTTACAATACAAATTGTTTCAAAGCAGCTTTACAGAGATAACAGGAAAACAATGTTGTAATAGTATTGTTCAATTCAAAATTAAATGTCCCCAACTAAGCAAGCCAAAAGCCAATGGCGACAAAGGCGAAGAGCGGCGACAAAGGCGACAGTGGCAAGGAACCAAAACTCCATCAGGGACAGAATGGAGAAAAAAACCTTGGGAGAACCCAGGCTCAGTCGGGGGGCCAGTCCTCCTTTGGCCAACGAATGAACAGTGTATAATGTCAGGAGTCAGATGTGATCAGAACTTTCACGATATTTATCCAGTTCATCTGGTTGGGTTGGGTCATCCCGCCGGTGAGGAGATGAGTGTGGTGAGGTGTCCATGGGCCTTCACAGCCCTGATAATGCGTGTCGTCGTGTCCATGTGATGGTCCTTTATCAGATCTGGATATGCCCTGGATCCGGCGGTCTGTGGTAAACCTCGGGATAAACAAAGAGACTAATATTAGCGTAGACGCCATCCTTCTTATGATGTACAAAGTACATCAGGAATTATGGGAAGTGTTCCCGGTTCCGGCTGATCTAAACTATGCAGTCTAACATTGAATTATAGAAAGGGTCGTGTGTGTGTGAGCGACAGAGTCTCCGAGTCGTGTGTGTGAGCGACAGAGTCTCCGAGTCGTGTGTGAGCAACAGCGTCTCAGAGTCGTGTGTGTGTGAGCGACAGAGTCTCCGAGTCGTGTGTGAGCAACAGCGTCTCAGAGTCGTGTGTGTGTGAGCGACAGAGTCTCCGAGTCGTGTGTGTGAGCGACAGCGTCTCCGAGTCGTGTGTGAGCGACAGCGTCTCCGAGTCGTGTGTGTGAGCGACAGCGTCTCCGAGTCGTGTGTGTGTGAGCGACAGAGTCTCCGAGTCGTGTGTGTGAGCGACAGAGTCTCAGAGTCGTGTGTGTGAGCGACAGCGTCTCAGAGTCGTGTGTGTGTGAGCGACAGCGTCTCCGAGTCGTGTGTGTGTGAGCGACAGCGTCTCCGAGTCGTGTGTGTGTGAGCGACAGCGTCTCCGGTGAGGTCGTGGTGTGTGTGAGCGACAGCGTCTCAGAGTCGTGTGTTTGAGCGACATCGTCTCCGAGTCGTGTGTGTTTGAGCGACATCGTCTCCGAGTCGTGTGTGTTTGAGCGACAGCTTCTCAGAGTCGTGTGTTGTGAGCGACAGCGTCTCAGAGTCGTGTGTTTGAGCGACAGCGTCTCAGAGTCGTGTGTTTGAGCGACAGCGTCTCAGAGTCGTGTGTTTGAGCAGCATCGTCTCCGAGTCGTGTGTGTTTGAGCGACATCGTCTCCGAGTCGTGTGTGTTTGAGCGACAGGGTCTCAGAGTCGTGTGTGTGAGCGACAGCGTCTCCGAGTCGTGTGTGTGTGAGCGACATCGTCTCCGAGTCGTGTGTTTGAGCGACAGGGTCTCAGAGTCGTGTGTGTGAGCGACAGCGTCTCCGTCTCGTGTGTGTGTGAGCGACAGCGTCTCCGAGTCGTGTGTTGTTGACGACAGCGTTCGAAGTGTGTTGGACACGTCTCCGAGTCGTGTGTGGTGTGAGCGACAGCGTCTCAGAGTCGTGTGTTGTAGCGACAGCGTCTCAGAGTCGTGTGTTGTGAGCGACAGCGTCTCAGAGTCGTGTGTTTGAGCGACAGCGTCTCAGAGTCGTGTGTTGAGCGACAGCGTCTCCGAGTCGTGTGTGTGTGAGCGACAGCGTCTCCGAGTCGTGTGTGTTGAGCGACAGCGTCTCCGAGTCGTGTGTGTGTTGAGCGACAGCGTCTCAGAGTCGTGTGTTGAGCGACACGTCTCCGAGTCGTGTGTTGAGCGACAGCGTCTCGGTGTGTGTTTGAGCGACAGCGTCTCAGAGTCGTGTGTTGAGCGAGCATGCGTCTCAGAGTCGTGTGTGTGAGCGACAGCGTCTCCGAGTGTGTGTGAGCGACAGCGTCTCCGAGTCGTGTTTGAGCGAATCGTTCAGTCGTGTGTTGAGCGAAGTCTCGAGTCGTGTGTTAGCGACAGCGTCTCGAGTCGTGTGTTTGAGCGACAGCGTCTCCGAGTCGTGTTGTGTGTTGAGCGACAGGTTCGAGTCGTTGTGTTGGAGCACAGCGTCTCGGTCTGTGTGTGTGAGCGACAGCGTCTCAGAGTCGTGTGTGTGAGCGACACGTTCAGAGTCGTGTGTGTGAGCGACAGCGTCTCGAGTCGTGTGTTTGAGCGACAGCGTCTCCGAGTCGTGTGTGTGAGCGACAGCGTCTCCGAGTCGTGTGTTGTGAGCGACAGCGTCTCCGAGTCGTGTTGAGTGTGTGAGCGACAGCGTCTCCGAGTCGTGTGTGTGTGAGCGACAGCGTCTTAGAGTCGGTGTGTGTGTGAGCGACACGTCTCCGAGTCGTTGTGTGAGCGACAGCGTCTCAGTCGTGTGTGTGTGAGGACAGCGTCTCAGAGTCGTGTGTTGTGAGCGACAGCGTCTCGAGTCGGTGTGTGTGAGCGACAGCGTCTCCGAGTCGTGTTGTGTGAGCGACAGCGTCTCCGAGTCGTGTGTGTCGTGTGTTTGAGCGACAGCGTCTCCGAGTCGTGTGTGTGAGCGACAGCGTCTCATCTGTAGTCGTGTGTGTGAGCGACAGCGTCTCGAGTGTGTTGGTGTTTTGAGCGACAGCGTCTCCGAGTCGTGTGGTGTGAGCGACAGCGTCTCAGAGTCGTGTGTGTGAGCGACAGCGTCTCGAGTCGTGTGTGTGAGCGACAGCGTCTCCGAGTCGTGTGTGTGAGCGACAGCGTCTCCGAGTCGTGTGTGTGGTGGACGACAGCGTCTCCGAGTCGTGTGTGTGAGCGACAGCGTCTCCGAGTCGTGTGTTTAGCGGCGTCTCCGAGTCGTGTGTTTTGTACGCGACGGGTCTGAGTCTGTGTGTGGTGAGCGCAGCGTCTCGAGTCGTGTGTGTTGAGCGACAGCGTCTCGAGTCGTGTGTGTGTGAGCGACAGCGTCTCCGAGTCGTGTGTTGTGAGCGACAGCGTCTCGAGTGTGTGTGTGAGCGACAGCGTCTCGAGTCGTGTGTGAGCGACAGCGTCTCGAGTCGTGTGGTGTTGAGCGACAGCGTCTCCGAGTCGTGTGTGTTGAGCGACAGCGTCTCAGTCGTGTGTTGTGAGCGACAGCGTCTCAGAGTCGTGTGTTTGAGCGACAGCGTCTCAGAGTGTGTGTGTGAGCGACAGCGTCTCCGAGTCGTGTGTTTGAGCGACAGCGTCTCAGAGTCGTGTGTTTGAGCGACAGCGTCTCGAGTGTGTGTGTGAGCGACAGCGTCTCGAGTGTGTTTGAGCGACAGCGTCTCGAGTCGTGTGTTTGAGCGACAGCGTCTCAGAGTCGTGTGTTGAGCGACAGCGTCTCGAGTCGTGTGTGTGAGCGACAGCGTCTCGAGTCGTGTGTGTGAGCGACAGCGTCTCGAGTCGTGTGTTTGAGCGACACGTCTCGAGTCGTGTGTGTGAGCGACAGCGTCTCGAGTCGTGGTGTTGAGCGACAGCGTCTCGAGTCGTGTGTTTGAGCGACAGCGTCTCGAGTCGTGTGTTGAGCCGTCTCGAGTCGTGTGTTTGAGCGACAGCGTCTCAGAGTCGTGTGTTGAGCGACAGCGTCTCAGAGTCGTTGTGAGAGTTAGGTTGTTGAGCGACAGCGTCTCGAGTCGTGTGTTTGAGCGACAGCGTCTCGAGTCGTGTTTGAGACGAGCGTCTCGAAGTCGTGTGTTTGAGCGACAGGTCTCAGAGTGTGTGTTGAGCGACAGCGTCTCGAGTCGTGTGTGTGAGCGACAGCGTCTCCGAGTCGTGTGTTTGAGCGACAGCGTCTCGAGTCGTGTGTTTGAGCGACAGCGTCTCGAGTCGTGTGTGTTGAGCGACACGTCTCGAGTCGTGTGTGTGTGAGCGACAGCGTCTCAGAGTCGTGTTTTGAGCGACAGCGTCTCCGAGTCGTGTGTTTGAGCGACAGCGTCTCGAGTCGTGTGTTGAGCAGGTCTCGAGTGTGTGTTGAGCGACAGCGTCTCAGAGTCGTGTGTTTGAGCGACAGCGTCTCGAGTCGTGTGTGTGAGCGACAGTCTCGAGTCGTGTGTTTGAGCGAGCGTCTCGAGTTCGTGTGTGTGAGCGACAGCGTCTCGAGTCGTGTGTGTTGTGAGCGACAGCGTCTCGAGTCGTGTGTGTTGAGCGACAGGTTCCGAGTCGTGTGTGAGCAGCGTCTCGAGTCGTGTGTGTGAGCGACAGCGTCTCCGAGTCGTGTGTTTGAGCGACATCGTCTCAGTGTGTGTTTGAGCGACAGCGTCTCGAGTCGTGTGTGTGAGCGACAGCGTCTCGAGTCGTGTGTTAGCGACAGCGTCTCAGAGTCGTGTGTTTGAGCGACAGCGTCTCGAGTCGTGTGTGTGTGAGCGACAGGTCTCCGAGTCGTGTGTGTGGAGCGACAGCGTCTCCGAGTCGTGTGTGGTGAGCGAAGCGTCTCGAGTCGTGTGTGTGGCGACAGTCTCAGTGTCGTGTGTTTGTAGCGACATGTCGGTTCGGTGTGTGTTGTGTGAGCGACAGCGTCTCCGAGTGTGTGTGTGTAGCGCAGCGTCTCAGAGTCGTGTTTAGCGCACGTCTCGGTGTGTGTTGTGAGCGACAGCGTCTCGAGTCGTGGTGTGTGGCGACAGCGTCTCCGAGTCGTGTGTGTTTGAGCGACAGCGTCTCAGTCGTGTGGTGTGTGTGACGACAGCGTCTCAGAGTCGTGTGTGTGTTGAGCGACAGCGTCTCAGAGTCGTGTGTGTTGAGCGACAGCGTCTCGAGTCGTTGTGTCGACGGTTATCTTGTTGAGCGACAGCGTCTCGAGTCGTGTGTGTTGAGCGACAGCGTCTCAGAGCGTGTGTTTGAGCGACAGCGTCTCAGAGTCGTGTGGGGTGATGGCGACAGCGTCTCGAGTCGTGTGTTGTTGAGCGACAGCGTCTCGAGTCGTGTGTTTGAGCGACAGCGTCTCGAGGTTGTGTTTGGGGTTTGAGCGACAGCGTCTCCGAGTCGTGTGTGTGTGAGCGACAGCGTCTCAGAGTCGTGTGTTGAGCGACTCGTTCTCAGAGTCGTGTGGTGTTGAGCGACAGCGTCTCAGAGTCGTGTGTTTGAGGGCACGTTCGAGTGTATGTGTGTGAGCGACAGCGTCTCGAGTCGTTGTGTGTTGAGCGACAGCGTCTCAGAGTCGTGTGTTTGTTTGAGGACACGTCTCAGGTGTGTTGTGTGTTGTGAGCGACAGCGTTTCAGAGTCGTGTGTTTGAGCGACAGCGTCTCGAGTCGTGTGTTTGTGAGCGACAGCGTTCAGGTCGTGTGTTTGAGCGACAGGTCTCCGAGTCGTGTGTTTGAGCGACAGCGTCTCAGAGTCGTGTGTTTGAGCGACAGCGTCTCCGAGTCGTGTGTTTGAGCGACAGCGTCTCCGAAGTCGTGTTGTTTGAGCTACAGCGTTCGAGTCGTGTGTTTGAGCGACAGCGTCTCAGAGTCGTGTGTTTGAGCGACATCGTCTCAGAGTCGTGTGTGTGAGCGACAGCGTCTCCGAGTCGGTGTGTGTGAGCGACAGCGTTCTCGAGTCGTGTGTTGTGAGCGACAGCGTCTCCGAGTCGTGGTGTGTGAGCGACAGCGTCTCCGAGTCGTGTGTGTGAGCGACAGCGTCTCCGAGTGTGTGTGTGAGTTGTGTGTTTGAGCGACAGCGTCTCCGAGTCGTGTGTGTGAGCGGCAGCGTCTCTACGAGTCGTGTGTGTGAGCGGCATCGTCTCCGAGTCGTGTGTGTGAGCGACAGCGTCTCCGAGTCGTGTGTTGTGAGCGGCATCGTCTCCGAGTCGTGTGTGTGTGAGCGACAGCGTCTCAGAGTCGTGTGTGTGAGCGACAGCGTCTCAGAGTCGTGTGTTTGAGCGACAGCGTCTCAGAGTCGTGTGTGTGTGAGCGACAGCGTCTCCGAGTCGTGTGTGTGTGAGCGACAGCGTCTCCGAGTCGTGTGTGTGAGCGGCATCGTCTCCGAGTCGTGTGTGTGAGCGACAGCGTCTCAGAGTCGTGTGTGTGAGCGACAGCGTCTCAGAGTGGTGTGTGTGGTTTAGCGACAGCGTCTCCGAGTCGTGTGTGTGAGCGACAGCGTCTTCGAGTCGTGTGTGGTGAGCGATGTTGAAGATTTTATTATTTACAAAACAAGTAATTTAGCCTTATAAGAATACACCATTATTTCTCTATGTCTTTGGAGTGACTTTGAAAGACTGCAAGGCCTTAAATGCTGGGGTGACTGTAAGAGGAGAAGGCTGAGACAACAGAGTGTTATTTCAGTATGTCACATGGTGCAAAACCTTCACCCAAAATCTATCTATAGGGTGTGTTACCTTCTATGGAAGATGATGTATGTATTTAAACTCTGAACCCAAAAGACTCGAGAGCGCCAGTGGGCCGGATGGCCAGAGCGCTCGGCTTTGTTTGAGCGCCGTTCTATGGAACGGAGCGGCGTTCCAGAATAAAGTCTAATTGTTTCTGAATCAAAGATCTCTGCGAAGTTATTTACAGAAAGTTTAATCCATTCAAATGGCGCCAACGTGGGGCTGGTTCAGGAGCTGATGATGCTGAACTGCGGGGCTTTGCTGGACGAGGAACACAAACTAAAGGTAAGCAGTTTTGCTTGGGGGTTTGTGTTTTTCGCCCAGACATTTGCTCCTTGCGGTAAGCCCTTTAAAAGCTTCTCCAAATTTAAAGAACTAAAAAATTGAAGATCTTTGATTTCCAGAAACAAGTGCATGCATTGTTGTTGATGATGTCGAGTGAATGTAAATGTGATGTGATGTGAGTAATAGCGCGGCGGAGCTCGGTGTATTTGCTAGTGCTCATATAATTCTAGGTGGATTGTTTGATCACTGGTGCTGCTGATTTAGCGCAAAAAGTTTTTGTCATACGTACGTACGGATGTGAGTTTAATGATAAGGCTATCATTTTCTGATTAAGGCTAATCAGTGTTTATGTTTAGAACTTGTTAAGGCTAACAGGTTTAATGACAAGGATGTCATTACTGATAAGGTTATCAGTTGTTTATCTGTGTTTCTTATTAAGGATAATGGGATAGCATGTACACAGATAAGGCGTTGTCATAGGTATGACAATGGGCTGCTCAGGAGAGCTAAAGTAAATCGCAGAGGTCTGTGATAGTTTAAAGTTGTTTTTCATTGTGTCGAAGGAAGTGCAGCAGTGAATCTTTTAATGTATTTCTTCTAAAATAATTTAGTAAAACTGACAGAAGAGCTTGTGTGTGTGTCTAGGATCCTGTGGTGTGTGTGTGTCTGATTGTGACTGGGTAAAAATAGGTGCGAAGGAATGTGTGTGAGCTTGAGGGACAAGCATGAATGATAGTATTAATCGTAAAGGAAATAGTGAAAGAAAACAATTGTTTCAAGATATTAATCTTGCAGATTATTGTAGTATGAAATAAGATTAAAGTTATAAAATATATATTTAATGAATAAATATAATGAAAGATATTAATAGATAAAAGAAAGAAAAATGCACGTGCTTAATATATTATATCTTATATCTGAAGACGTCTAAAATTTGTATCTCATTATCCCTGAAGACAAAGTGAGAAAAAGTCCCCATTGTAAGATTAAGTTTGTGCTAAGAAAAAATAACTTGTGTGCTAAAAGTGAACAGGATTGGGTGACCAAGTTTCAAAAGTCATACATAATTTACAGCAATCTTAGAACTGTAGTAAATGGGAATTGTTGAAAATGACTGAGGAAAAAGTTTGTTCACCATGAGAGATTATTTTAAGCAGCATGCATATAGGAAAAGATTGAAGGCTGATTTTATGATAGGAAAAATTATTTAATTGGATTATACTAAGATAATTAAAGTTAGATTATTGAAATAGCTTGCTTTCCTGCAAAGAAGAATTGCTTTACTAAAAAACAGAATGGAAGAACTGCGGTTGTCAACCAGTGATTTTTATAAATAACTAGTGAAAAAGATGGTTAAATCCTTTGGATAATTTTTGGGAATATAGATAAAGAGCTAATAGTTCAAGGACAGTTTGAATTATTTTTTGGAAAAGTTCAATTTGATTCATGCAGTTCTCTGAGTGTTCAAATTACAGATGGCTTCAGTGACAGTGTCGAATGGAAGCAACAAGAGGGCAAAGGTCAGAGACACAGAAAGAGAACCTGCAGTGAGAAGAAGAGTGTGTGAGGGGTTTCATCTCCCTCCTGAAGAAACTTTCTGCAAACTCAACATGAAGAAAGACTGAGTAAAGCTGGAAAAGGTGAAACTTTCACTATTTCACTAAAGACTTTTTCCTCAGGACAAAGAGGAAAATCCTGAGATGCAAAGCTGTGGCAATCTCTATCAACGCCTAAACTCAGAAGAGGCAGAGAAACAGCAGAGCCTAAAGTCCAGTCTGCAACACCAAGACCTTTGAGTGACAGTTGAGACATGCAGAGCGAGAGCCATGCAGCTTCAAGAGACAGAGATATCTAAAAACAGAGAAACTGACTGACACCCTTCCCGTACGAACAACACAGGTGTGTCAAACTCCAATGATCACTCAAAAGAGACTGCTTCAAATTTAGTGAATTATTAGATTAACTTTATTCATTCTGATTATTCACTGGTCTCATAAGCACTTCTTTATTCTCTGCTAACCCTCTCTGCTCTGTCAGTAGGTGTACAAGTCCAGCCCTATAAAAAAGAAAAGAAAGCTTTCTGAAAGAGAAAAGTGTGTGCTAAAATTATCGAACAATTAAAACGGAGGCTGGATTTGGTATAGTGAGGGCTATTAGATGAAACAAATATAGGGCAAAAAGCATGATATAATTATTATATGGCAAAGAAAAGAGACACAATATGTCAAAGAACGATACTTATTGTTGGCAAAACAATGATACTGGTCACTCCATTTTGTTTTTGATAATTTACTAGAGATAGATTGGAGAAAAAATTACTCCAAAAGTCCAAAATTATGAAATCACAAACGTTGTAAAAACTGGGATAATGAGAAGACAAATGTTATTGGCCATGGATCTGAGATTATGCAGAGATCTCCAATTTTCTTCTTAAAACAGCTCATGAGCAAAAAACCAAAAGAATAGGAAAAAATTAGACCAACAAATGAGAAAAGAACAAATGCATTTGAAAAAATACAATTGACAGGCCTATGATTCTAAAATCTTGAATCTATTAGAGTTTATAAAAGAAAAAAGATATTGAATCTATTAGAATTTGTAAAAAGAAAAAAGGGTTTATAACAATGGTGACTAAAACCTTACAACCAAGGACACTTCTCAGCGCTGACATTTTTGTGGACATAGCTATGGTGACCTGACTGGACCTTGTGGCAAAATTTAGACCACAACCTGCAAGAATGCTGGCCAGCTCGTAGGACAGCGTGTGTGGGAATGACTGAGTATGAACGGAGAGAGAGAGAGATGGTGAGGAAGAGACACTAAGGCAAATCAATTATTTTGCCAATACAGCTGTATTGAAACTATAACATGTGGGCCCACAGGGCAAATTATGCCCGATAAAATAATGACCATGGATGGATTTGATTAAATGTCCTGGTTGGAACTATAGTGGCAATAGAAAAACAAAAAATTGAAAAACCAGTGCCATAATTGTGCAGCGCATAACATCTGACTTTCTTTGCAGCATAACATGTTTGACTTTCTTTACAGCATATCAAGAGGAGCTGATCTTTGTCAAAAGTATGAAATATTGTCTAATAACTTTGTCTTGTAACAAAGTGAGTTGAGTGTATCCAGATGCATAATAAACAGTGTGCTGATAGTGGAACTCAAGATAAAGAGATAACTGAAGTTGAATTGACTAATTGTAAAAGTACAGAGGAAATTATTATGAGAAAAATGTAAAGAAATTGCAATTATAATGATAAAGAGCTGAACTATATGAAAAACAATAGGAATATATGGAGTAAAGCACTGCTGTTAATGAAAGCAGAAAGGACACCACTCAGCCCACATGACCTTTTTACAGGGAACACCAGAAGGACAATGGAACAGATGAGCAAAGGATTGAAATTACATGTTGTCACTAACAAAAATAATTAAGCTTTAATTTACAGATAGCAGCAGCTCAATTCCAGGTCGGTTTCTGGGACAAGGCTGAAAAATAATAAATAAAAAGAACCATTGACTGTGTTTTGTAATTTCAGAAGAGGTGGTCAACAGGGTGACACTTGACTCCATACCTCTCGACTTAAAATACACCAACCGACTTCAGCAACCCCCCAAACAGGGAGTGAGGGCATGGGCAAGGACAAGCTGACAATGACCAAAAGTCCATTGCAAAGGCACCATCACCTGGCCAAAGCTGTAAAGATGACAAGACAGCTAACAGAATGATCAAATCATGAATGTAAAGAAGACAAGCTTGACCAGAAACACAAGAATGAGAAAAGCTGTGCAAAGAAGAAGACACGCACCAGAGATGAGTAAAAACCTCAAACAAAAGTCAACTTCAACCAAATTTTCCTATGATTGAATGTTCAGCCCTTGAATAAAAGTCAGTAACAACTTAATAATAACCCCACCAAAATAGAATAAAATGATTAAAGAGAAAAATATATTAAAGCAACGTAAAAACAATGATAATGACAAGTTAAGAAAATAAACTAAAATAATGATAACAATTAATTTAAGAAATTAATATAGCATAGTGGGAATTAATTAATTCATGAAGAAAAATAAAATAATAGTTTTAACTAAAAAGAACTTTGAAGTAAATCTGAATGGGTATTAAGATGCAATTGACAAGGATATACAACAGTAGTTTAAGGCTACAATTGAAATTGAAGCAAGTATTAACTTTGGGTATTAACAGATTTTAAAGATTTTAATTTATAAGATTATGAATTGATTCAATGTGCTATTGACTAATTATAAAATTAAATCAAATAGTGTTTATAGAAAGTTTATAGACTTACAGGAAGAAATTGAAACAATAACAAACAGGACCTTCTAAACAATCTAAATTGCACCAGAGGGGGGGTCCAAAAAATAAATAAAGTGTCATTCACATGAAGCATAGATTATTGAACCAACAATACTTTTGAATATTCTTAATCCAGATGCGTAATGGTATTAAACCAGTACGCAGAGGGGGGAGGTTATAATATAATATATAATATTAAAATTAAAATGAAGAAAAATTAAGGCAAGACAAAATTAATTAAGAATAATGATTTTAAATTAAAATGAAGTTAAAATAAAAGGCATTTTTGCAAAGTTTTGTGAAATATTGTGGCAAAAACAAAGTTAAGAAAAGAACAGTGACAAAAATAGGCCATATGTCAGTATCAGAAAGACTATTAAAACATTTGGTAATGGATTATGTGGACATGATATAGATGGGTAAAAGCAATGAAATCAACAGATTTCATTGAGGAGGGTCAGGAACAGAGGAGGGTCAGGAACAGAAATCAAATCTCTAATAGAGAAGTAATCCTTAGATTGGAAGTCTATCAGAAATAACGTCAGATAAAAAGTCAGCTAAACAGAAGTATTGAAGATTAAAAATAAGTTGCATACAAACACAAGGACGTTTTGATAATAAAGAAAAGTTTTAATAATAAGGAAGTTATAATGCTAATGGTTTAAATGGTTGATATAAAAACTTTTAGATTGTTAGAGATACAGAAAAAGAAATGAACATATAAGGAATATGTAAGAGTGCAAAAAGTTGTTCTCTAGAGTTATTTTTCTAATTGTCTAAAGAGTTTATTGAATGACTTTTATGAGGCAAATGTAACATTTCTCTGAGGCTTAGTTAGAGTTTATGAGACATACCGATAATTAGTTTACTCATGATAGTTTATTTAGAAATTAGTAGAAAAGAAGAAAAAGTATTCAGTTAAGGGAGTCTTGAACTGAAGAGCTACAATGAGAATAGGAAGCAACACGCGAGATTAAAAAAGTCAAAATGGTATTTATTGTTTAAATTGGGTAATAAAATAGACAGAATGGGAAATGTAAATCTTTGACAACACGAAACATAGAGTGATTTATTGAATAGAAAGGTACACTACAATGTTCTGTTCATTCATCAGCTAAAATTGACTGACTAAAAGAGGGATTCTTTGAATTTAAGAATTGATATTCTTTGATAAATGTGATAAAGATTAGAGAGTTATTTTTACCCAGTTATATTTTGAATTAAGTAATATGGATCATGCAAAACTAAAATGCATAATGAATAAATTAGACAACTATAATAAACAGAGATTTATTATAATGCTTTGTCTGGATTAGGAGAAAAACAATTATGTGAAAAAGTAGAATGACTTATTTTAGGAGATCATTGTTGCAGTTTACTAAATAATATTGTGCACGAAGGAAAATTTAGCGATTACGATTAAGTTAAAGAAAACTTAAGAGCAGAAGTTAAGGAAAACTTAATGTAAAGTTTAGAAAATTATGAGCATAACTAGGCTCAAATAGGAATGTTTTTAGTAATGTTATATTGAAAGTGGGTTATTATTCTGTTGTGTACTTGTATATTAAGATCACTAATTGGAAAATCACGGTTAAACGAATGGAAATGCAGAAAAAAGGATAATGAAAACTAATTTGAGAGGGCAACCAAATTGATATCTACAACCCTGGATGTTGATTCAAGTACCTCAAGAAGGTGGACGAAGAAGATGATGATGCGTAAAGTGTCTGGGTCGAAAAAGTCTACACTGCAAGAACACTTTTAACAGTATAAGAGGCTTTATGTGTGACATACTCTACATAACTGTGTCAATAACATGCAATGCTGGAACAAGTGTACACACACTTATAACAATGTCTTATTCTTTGTTTAATTTTAATTAAGGAGTAGAGAATCTTTTACTCTCTCGATTAAAGGAAAGAACGAAAAAACAACTAAAAGAAATAAAAATGTATGGAGAGAGATGTTTGGTTCTCATGCTCCGCCGGAGTGTGGTGGCTTAATCCAGTAATTGGAAAAGAGAATGGGTGACTCAAATTGAGTCACTAGGTAGCATAACTGAAGGAGCTGGATTTTGAAATTACACTCGGGAAAATGATAGTGAATGTGGGGCTTATAAGCCCCAGAGGAGGGAATGTTGAAGATTTTATTATTTACAAAACAAGTAATTTAGCCTTATAAGAATACACCATTATTTCTCTATGTCTTTGGAGTGACTTTGAAAGACTGCAAGGCCTTAAATGCTGGGGTGACTGTAAGAGGAGAAGGCTGAGACAACAGAGTGTTATTTCAGTATGTCACATGGTGCAAAACCTTCACCCAAAATCTATCTATAGGGTGTGTTACCTTCTATGGAAGATGATGTATGTATTTAACTCTGAACCCAAAAAGACTCGAGAGCGCCAGTGGGCCGGATGGCCAGAGCGCTCGGCTTTGTTTGAGCGCCGTTCTATGGAACGGAGCGGCGTTCCAGAATAAAGTCTAATTGTTTCTGAATCAAAGATCTCTGCGAAGTTATTTACAGAAAAGTTTAATCCACTTCAGCGACAGCGTCTCCGAGTCGTGTGTGTGTGAGCGACAGCGTCTCCGAGTCGTGTGTGTGAGTTGTGTGTTTGAGCGACAGCGTCTCCGAGTCGTGTGTGTGAGCGGCAGCGTCTCTACGAGTCGTGTGTTTGAGCGACAGCGTCTCTGAGTCGTGTGTTTGAGCGACAGCGTCTCCGAGTCGTGTGTGTGAGCGACAGCGTCTCTACGAGTCGTGTGTTTGAGCGACAGCGTCTCTGAGTCGTGTGTTTGAGCGACAGCGTCTCCGAGTCGTGTGTGTGAGCGACAGCGTCTCCGAGTCGTGTGTGTGAGCGACAGCGTCTCCGAGTCGTGTGTGTGAGCGACAGCGTCTCCGAGTCGTGTGTGTGAGCGACAGCGTCTCCGAGTCGTGTGTGTAAGCAACAGCGTCTCAGAGTCGTGTGTGTGTGAGCGACAGCGTCTCAGAGTCGTGTGTGTGAGCGACAGCGTCTCAGAGTCGTGTGTGTGAGCGACAGCGTCTCAGAGTCGTGTGTTTGAGTGACAGCGTCTCAGAGTCGTGTGTTTGAGTGACAGCGTCTCAGAGTCGTGTGTGTGAGCGACAGCGTCTCAGAGTCGTGTGTGTGTGAGCGACACTTTTTGTTTGTGCATGTATACTTTTTGTTCCAAAGGATGCTCCATCATGCATCTGGACCAACAATAGAATATTGTCCATACCTAGACAATTGCCTGCCGGTCCCACCCTTCAGCACCCTCTGATCTATCTCACTGATAGTGCTCAGCAACATACATCTAATTTGAATCTCTCATGTCATCATTTGCACTTTTGAACTGTCGATCAATATCGGACAAAGCCCCTTATCTCAATGAAATGATTACTGACAATAAGCTTGACATTTTTCTTCTCACTGAAACTGGGCAAGTTCCTGAAGATTTTCTACAGATGGATATAAGTATCTGTCTAGACCTCGACTCCATGTCCCCAAACCCGGCCCGACACATTAGTGTAATTATGAGCTCGAGCACGGTTTAAACACGACTATTTTTAAATACGTGGGTCGTTATAACTGACGTGCTCAACTACTTTCTTATATTACTTTCTCCCGACCGCAACATTTATGTTTTGTCCCGCACCCACCCGCAAAAAACTTTATTTCTGTACCTCCAAATACTTTCAAGTTAGCCTATGTGTCGCCACCATACACATCCGCATACATGCTCCTGATCAATTATTTGTAATAAAGCATTAACACACAAACCACTGTTATAACATTAAAGCAAGCGGGTTACTGCGTTTGGCATGACTGCGTGCAAAGTGCGCTCCCTTCCTAAAGCTGACATCAGTTCATCAAGATCTCACACATCTCTGTTATTATCAATGAAGCTTTCATAATATATATATATACTTGTTTGTTATATTAGAGGATTTGCCAGCATACAGAATTCAGCACTGAACAGAAAGTCTGTTTTGAGCGGTGAGGGGAGTCTATCTTAAATGCTTCTGATTGGCCATTATTGCGTTCCAGAAATCAACACATATGTCTGTGATTGGCTAAATCGCTCACCGCTGCAGGCATGTTATAGAAACTCTGCCTGTAAACCGTTTCTATTTTGTTTTAGTTGTTCTTATTGCTTTTCTGCAACAGATGAATAAAAATGTATTCGTTTTTATGTTTTATTCATAGATATTTCTAGTTTGCGGGAGTCCCGCGAATCGTTTTATTCTCCCTCGACCCGCACACACAGAGTTAGCATTAGCAAAGTCCTTTTAGGCAAGTCATGCCACTCGGCCGCCATCTTGGCATCGCCTCCGGGCCGCTATTAGGGACTAACAAGACCAGCTCCTATCTAAATGAATGGCCAGAAAGTCAGAACTGCACTTTCACTGGTCATCGGGACATAAAAACTGCATGTATAGAAACAGCAGTAAAATATGATGAAAAAGATGACTTTGCCCCAAAATAAGGTTTAAACTTCTTTTCCCCCACAGGTTATACTTTTACTACGCATGCGCAAGGGTTCACGACACACATAGGACACAGACACACACACACACACACACACACGCAAGGTCTCTCGCTCTCTCCCTCTCTGCCGTGCGTGCGCTACATGGTTTGCGGTCATCAGGGAACCGCTATGAAAATCAAATCTGCCGCCTTTTCAAACAGTAACGTATTTTCCGCTGTCGCAAACATCAACTGTGCGCATGCGTCAGAGGAACCAGACGATAGGCTTACATGTTTCCCGGCTTGATTGTTAAAAGCAGTTTCCCTATATAGTTCGATTGAGGATTGAGGAAGTGACATGTCTCTATATAAATTGTCTCTGGCATTAGCGCATTTTATGACGTCATCACCCAGTTACGGTATAAAAAACATGCGACCTTTGAAGAAACCCCAATAAATGTTATTTTAACGCATTTTAAGACAGACATTTTTAAATATATACATATTGAGCACTTTAATTTACACATTAATTGGTTGTGGTGGTTAACCTGCAATTTACACTTTAAAGAGCCAACACATCTTACCCATTTCTATCAAATAACACATTTGTGACCGCATATTAAATCAAAAACAGCAGTCTATTATTATATTTCATTACTATTATCAAACAGACAGTTCTCACATTCAGCTAATTATAATTGCATACAAAACATCTACTTTATCATGATATGGGTGTGAGGGAAGAACACAGTAGATATAGTGACAAAGAAACATTTATTGAACAGATCAAACAGTGAGACGACTGATCTGTGAGAATATGAGGATTAAGAGGCGCTGAAGGGAATGTGAAGGCAGAGCTAGCGGAGACGCTACATCAGAGAACGCTCTACACACACACACACACCACACGCACACACACGCACACACCATGTAACAGCAGCTCCGCTCCATCCGTCTCCTTGCACTGTATGTTGCGTCACTCACTCACACGTGTCTGTCACACACACACACACACACACACACACACACACACACACACACACAATGTAACAGCAGCTCCGCTCCATCCGTCTCCTTGCACTGTATGTTGCGTCACTCACTCACACGTGTCTGTCACACACACACACACG
Source organism: Chrosomus eos (assembly GCA_036326025.1). NCBI lineage: Eukaryota > Metazoa > Chordata > Actinopteri > Cypriniformes > Leuciscidae > Chrosomus > Chrosomus eos. Next base: position 33,945,093 of record CM070840.1, read on the forward strand.
TCTCACACACACTTGTCTCACACACACACACACACACGTGTCACACACACACACACACACACACACACACCCCACACACACACACACACACACACACACACACACACACACACACACACACACACACACACACAACACCGGTCAGAAGATCTGCTGAAGTTTTGGGAATCTGAAAAAAATCTTCACTTTCATTTTTCATGAATGCAATAAAGTTTCAGAGTAAATGTTGTTAATCTGTTCTGAGATCAGCTGATAAAGCCTTCTCTATCTACGAACACAGCCGACACTGCTCGCTATAACTGTAGAATAGCACCTGACAGAAGGAAAGCTCTTCTAATCTCGCTGTGAAACTGCATATGATGGACTGAGAAATAAAGGCCATCGCCACTGGATTATTCACAAGCTCAAGCCTTCACATGCAGCCGAGAAGAAGTCCTGATGTGGCCTTCTGAAAACGCCAATCTCATGTAAGACGATCCTCTGTAGATCAAGTCTCTGATAAACAATATCTGCACTTTCTCATTAAAAACAAAACAAAACAAAGTGTCCATTCAGATTTCAAACGTTCTCGCATGTTTGAGCATTTGAGGATTTACAGTGACTGTAGATCATAAGGGCACATTACAATAATGATTATTAATAAGCAGAAAGGACTGGCGTCGCTTAACTTTAAACAGTGTTTGTTTCGGTCCATGTGTGTTTAGTAAATCATACGTGGAGCTCCGTGGCTCGTCTTGAAGCTGTGGCAGTCAAATCTTTCAATTTGATGAACAATTAGGGAAATTATGAAACTAAAGAAATGGGAAATGCAAATAATCCCATGAAAACCTGTGAGGAAATTCTAGGCCATGTTTTCCTCTCTCCGCTTCTTCTCCTTCGTTAATCCACCTTTTTCTCAGCTGGGTTCTTGATTTGCAGCGGTTCCCCGTGGTCTTGTGTCCCCTCGGCCAGCCTCTGCTCCTCCTCCTCCTCCTCCTCCTCTTCGTCAGTGAGCGCTTCTCTCTTCATCGCGTCCTCGGAGCCGTCGTCAGACTCGGCCGTACAGATGCCGTAACACATCAGGCTGATGACCCCGAGCGGCAGGCCGAAGAGAAAGCAGCCGAGCAGCGGAGAACTGCGGAACACAGACTGAGCAGAGAGGGAAGAAGGAGAAAACATTAGCGATGCTTCCAGGAGAGAAGAAAAAAAAAATTATAACTAAAACAAATTCAATAATTCCTTTACAGTTACACTTAACCCTTGTGTGGTGTTCATATTTTTGTTATTCAGCCAATGTTCGTGGGTCTGCTGGACCTGCTGCATTTTTTGGTTTTTAATTCAACATAATCAAACAATTTATGTTAAAATACTCAACAGATGTTTACTTCATCCCAATTACAAGCAATATAAACAGCATATATGGTTAATATTTTCCCTTTACCTTTGTTAGATCACATTTAAGAATTGCAACCTTGTGGGGGAACGGCAGGGGTAGAAACAAAACTCACTTTTGCACCCACACTTACACACAATCTCTCTCTCTCACATGCATGCACATACTCACTCACTCACTCACTCACGCACGCGCACGCACACACACACTCTCACACTCACTTGGATATGTGGTTCATGGGGACTCTCCATAGGTGTAATGGTTTTACAAATGTACAAACTGTATAATCTATCCCCCTACACTAACCCTACCCCTAAACCTACCAATCACAGAAAACTTTTGGCCCTTTTTGAATTTCAAAAAACACCATTTAGTATGTTTTTTTAAGCCGTTTGGTTTATGAGGACACAGATGTCCTCATAAACCATGTTTACGTTGTAATACCCATGTCATTATACACATTTGTGTCCTCATAAACCATATACAAGAACACACCACACACACCACACACACACACACACACACACACACACACACACACACACACAACCACACACACACACACACACACACACACACACACACACACCACACACACACACACACACCACACACACACACACACACACTAACAGCAAGCCCTGACAGGAGGAGGACAGAGTAAAGGTACACAGGACCTAAAATTTCCACACTTTTATTAGCCCCGGGTCCAGTGGACCCGAACATCCTGTGTGTAATATAAATGTGTAGGGGGGGGGTGTACAGTGTGTGGTCATTGAAATTGTGTTCGGATATATGTTCTTCACAGAAAATGAGCCAAGGCCAATGAGTCTGAGGTTGAAAAAATTATTAATTGTATAATTTTTCTTTTGATAAAAAAATGAAAACGGGTCCTACAGACCCGAACACCATACAAGGGTTAAACATACATTTCCAAACAGCCATCAATAAACATCAAAAATGCATTGATTTATTCCCCATTTAAATGCATATATTTCCATGTCATTGAGCTGAAAGTAAGGGTTAGGGCAGTGGGTTTCAAACGGTTTCATGAGGGACCCTTTTTGTTTGACTCGACCCATAGGCTTGTGCGCAGAACAAAATCAGCTCAGCACTTCTTTAACCACTTTTGATGATGCACGTGCACTTGCTGATCCTTGACGCGATTCTGAAATAATTTGATCAAGCTATAGGCCTACATACAGGAATTTTAACCAATTAATAGCCTATCATTTGCTGCATGCTTAAATACACAAAACATATTCCACAACAAAATCTTTAAATGTAATATTCATTTTATACAGAACAGAACAAGAATTAAAAAATAATAATAATTATAAACAAGCCAAAACTAAATAATTTAAAGCGAAAGTAAAAGTAAGGGCATTATGCTCACCTACTCTCATTAGAATCAAAATGTTTCAACATTCGTGATGTATTTGATGGTAAACTATTCTTTATTATAGGCAGAAATGTGCTTGGAAACATGGCAGTGGAGCAGTGCTTACGCTGACTGCTACTACTGACTATTTAAACAGACCATGTGATTTTTATATTAGGTTGACTATTTTATTATCATATTTTATTTCGGCTATGATGAACAGGCTGCGATGTCAAGCCTGGAATGGTGTGTGTGTGTGTGTGTGTGTGAGGCGCGGCACTGAAAAACAAAAGCATACTCCGTCACTTTGTTCATACAGGACATCATTCAAACTGCAAAGTGTTTATTTATATTTGTGTACACTCGCAATAAAACACAACATTGTGCTTTTGTCAAACTGTAAACTCTTGTCAAACTTAACCTACAACTGTCACCCAACTAAACACACACAGTTTAAAAGCAAACATATTTATAATTCAAATGATATTAAAGTTAGTGTTAATTACAATTTTAAGGAAAACAAATATATTGATCTGACATGTGTGTGTTGCTGCCGATGGAGCGAACGTGTGTGTGTGTGTGCGTGTGTGGCGGATGGAGCGAACGAGTGCGTGTTTTGTGTATATTAATGAGAAGGGTGGGCCTGCTTATTCTGCATAATCTGGTCCCAAGCCGGTTTGTGGACGAGAGGGCAACACGCATGTCAGGAGAAGCATTCAGTTTGTTTCGTTGTTTCGTCTTCATTTCCAGTTTCACACACATATATGCAGTGGTGAAGGGTAGTAGCAAAGAAATGCTTGCTTTGCTCAGCATGGGGTACTCGGTGAAGAGGCCAACCCAGAACGAAGACAATTTTTCTGTTTTGTGACGGGTTTTCCAAGTGCTGTCACTGGTCAGTTGCAGCATTTCTGATTCTTCACAAGGAGTTAAATTCAGTTCAGAAATTGAATCTGGAGTTTCAAAGTCAAAGGGATTTTTCACCCAATCGCTTGTCTTTTAATTCATCGAACTTCTCCGGGGAAAGTAGCCCCAGCAGTGCATCAAGATGTGACTGAATGAGACGCGTCAGGCCAGCGACCGATTCCTTGGGCACGTCGTTTTCTTCAATGCGTTTCATCATTGTGGGGAACATATAGTAGCTCGAGGTTTAGAGTCGCAGCTGCCAGAGTTCGAGTGATTTCTGGAAGGCCTGAATTTGTTCGCAATGTCTGAAAACGTTGTCATCCCGTCCTTGTAGTTTTAGATTCAGTTCGTTTAGAACAGAAAATATGTCAGCAAGATAAGACCGGGTTAAAAGCCATTTCTCATCACTGCATGAGCTTGCGAGAGGCGACAGTTTATCAGTAAGAAAAGCTTGTATTTCCTCCCTCAATTCGTAAACTCGGCTGAGCACCCTGCCCTTCGACAGCCATCTCACGTCTGTATGGAAGAGTAAATGTTTGTGCTCGGCTCCCATTTCAATACACAGTGCCTCGAAAAGATGGCTATTAAGAGCACTGCCTTTAATATAGTTCACAACTCTGACTGTGTCTCTCATCACTACAAGCTCAGGTGGGATTCCTTTTGATGACAAAGCTTCACGATGAATAAAACAATTATAGCAAACAATATTCTGTCCTGCTGCATCCTCAATCCTTCTGACAGCTCCGCTATTTTTGCCAGTGAGGTCGACCAATTACGCACATTGGTATTGCTGCATGGACTGCGTCCGAACAGTTGACAAACCCAAACTTCAAAAAATCATCTTTATATGGCCTTACTCCGGGTTTCTGCTTTTTCTTTGCTGGGAAAGTACTGCTACTCTGTTGACATGCATCGCCTTCTTTATCTTCCCCGCTGATCTCCGCTGTTCGCTACAGGGTTTGATGGTTGACCGCGTTTTCTGCTGCTTCATTTAAAGGGGTCTCGGTCTCTGACCCTCTTTTTCTTGTGAAAAAAATCATAAATAGTTTTTGACTTTGGTTTGCTCATTTTCAGCATAAAATAAATTCATTACGGGCTACTAATTTCACGGTATCGAATATTTTCATCATCTCATGGGAAAAAAAAAATGGCTGCATATCAACAACACTGTGCACAAGGTTTTTTGTTTTGTTTTGTGTTGCCTAGGGCTACGAGTAGGTCGGTCAGTCGGTAAGGTGACATGTGGATTATTTATTTTGCATGAATTTGAATGTTTTTCTTAGTGTACTTCTAATCAAATCTATTATTATTAATATAAATATAATTAAAAAACAAAATACATTTTTAAAAAAAAGATTTTTTTAAATCACTGGCGACCCATTTTTTAGTTCTCGCGACCCACCCGAGGGTCGCGACCCAGGGTTTGAAAACCACTGGGTTAGGGTATAGAACTAACCTTAGAATTTACTTTCTATATGTGTATACCCTTACCCTAACTATTTTAATACAAGATTTTAGTAAATCCTTTAAAATGGACGGCACATCAGTTAAGAGACAGAGAGAGAAATATGAGTGAGAAATAATGCTCCACTCAAGCTCTTAAAAATATAACCATTTGTTCACCTCTAGAGAGAACCAAACTCGACAAAACCTACATTAAATTGAATATAAAAATGTCTGTAACTTGCGTATCCTCGGTTCCCTGAGCTAACTGGAACAAGTATTGTGTCTTTGCGAGACGCTATGGGGAAAACTCTTTTTTCTCAGAATTCTGAAGGCTTTAATTGAACAGCGCAGAGCCACTGCAGTGCCATTACAGAGGCGATCTGAGCGCGCTTATTGGCTGCTCAGTGGGAACTGCACGAACCAATGGCGAGGCAACGTGTCTGCGTGAACCAATCGCGGCGGATCAAGTGAGTGAGCGCAGAGCTGGCTGATAGGGGCTGTAAAGCTCATTTTGCCAGTCATGAAGCGCCATAGCACGGCCGTCAACGCAATACTCGTTCCTGTTATCTCAGGGAACTGAGGTTACGTAAGAAACCGAGACATGAGGATTTGTGCCTGCAGCGCAGGGAGCTCCAGATCGTACAATCTGGCGATGGTGGACGGCGAGGACCAGCCGCCGCACAGATGTCAAGTCAAGTATATTTATATGGTGCTTTTTACAATATAGATTGTATCAAAGCAGCTTCACAGTATCAATCAAAATATCAATGTTTTTTTCTTAGTGGAAAAAAAAAATCCACGTTAGGTAGGGCTGATCAATGGTATTAATGATTGGTTAATTAATTTTAGGGTTAGGGTTTTAGGGTCTAATTTTAATATCCCCAACTGAGCAAGCCAAAGGCAACAGTGGCAAGGAACTAAAAATCAGGTGACATACTGGTGTCCTAAAACTCCATCAGGTGAACTACTGGTGTCCTAAAACTCCATCAGGTGAACTACTGGTGTCCTAAAACTCCATCAGGTGACCTACTGGTGTCCTAAAACTCCATCAGGTGACCTACTGGTGTCCTAAAACTCCATCAGGTGACCTACTGGCATGGTTCGAATTACGTGGGAGCCAGTGGGAGCTGAGCTCCCATAGAGAGAGGATGAGCTCCCATGAAAGCAGTAAAATCCTACACCTGTGGGGGCTCTAAAAATCATCAGCACCATCATTTTAAATTACATATAGGCCTAAAGCACTTTTTCCTTCAATAATCGAGGCATATTTGTTAACCCTTTCGCACGTACGTTCACAGCGGTGTGATTAGAACAGTCAGTGCATCACGTGATCAACTGCTAAATTCAAAAGTGCTTTCGCGCGTGCCAACACCGCAGCCAACGCGCGAAATATATCACAAATATATCGCATATTGCCGATAGTGCTGCGCGGGTCGGGCGAGCCAAATAATAAAAAAAATAGCCTACATTCAAATTAATCGAGGATGGATGACAGATAAATCATTAGGCCTATAATGTGTTGATTTTAATAAAGACACGGAACTCTCATCATGGTAAAACGCAATGAGCGCCACTCTTTTACTTTCGTTTTCAACAACGTAATTCTCTTTAGAGAAAATCAATCAAGGAAAACATATCAGGGCATTTGGGCTACTACAGTTGTAATTTTTCAATGTAAATTATTTAATTTGATTGGTAACAGCCTACTGTCTTATTATTCTTATTTAATGTATTGATCAAATTAAGGAATATTTTAAAAGAAAGATGGAGCATAGGCTACATAAAATTAGAGTGGAAAATGCCTTTTTTTAAAGGTAAAAAAAATATTCTGATAAGAGTGTTTGCCAATGATGTAAAGAAACATTGTCAATTTAACTTTGAAGGGAGTAAAAACCCTCTGTTTAGGGTATTAAGGAAATGTAATTTTGGCCAAAGAATAACTTTTAATTTTAATAAATGTTAATTTTAAATCAGCCCACTTCAGTGTGATATTTTACCATATGCTTAACATTGAGAATTTAAAAAATTGTAATGATGATCAGATGCAGATCTAAATCAAAGAATATCATATGTTTGGGCGGTTGGATTATTTTTAACAGCGGATTTGGGTGACTCAAAGTGCACCAGATTAATGAATTTATCTTTTAAAATGTACAAAATTTTCTTCCTGGGGGGCATGCCCCCAGACCCCCCTCGAGGTAACAAACTACACCCAAATATTCTCTATTCCTGTATTAATAAACGTACGTTGAACTCAAAATAATGAAGTGTGCAGTATTTAGCTATTTATTTATCACATACACCACGCCTGCTCATGGGTTACTTTTTTATTGCTTTTTTTAAAGAGACCCCCACAAAGATGAAATCATAATTCGAACCCTGCTGGTGTCCTAAAACTCCATCAGGTGACCAACTGGTGTCCTAAAACTCCATCAGGTGACCAACTGGTGTCCTAAAACTCCATCAGGTGACCTACTGGTGTCCTAAAACTCCATCAAGTGACCTACTGGTGTCCTAAAACTCCATCAGGTGACCTACTGGTGTCCTAAAACTCCATCAGGTGACCTACTGGTGTCCTAAAACTCCATCAAGTGACCTACTGGTGTCCTAAAACTCCATCAGGTGACCTACTGGTGTCCTAAAACTCCATCAAGTGACCTACTGGTGTCCTAAAACTCCATCAGGTGAACTACTGGTGTCCTAAAACTCCATCAGGTGAACTACTGGTGTCCTAAAACTCCATCAGGTGAACTACTGGTGTCCTAAAACTCCATCAGGTGACCTTCTGGTGTCCTAAAACTCCATCAGTGAACTACTGGTGTCCTAAAACTCCATCAAGTGACCTACTGGTGTCCTAAAACTCCATCAAGTGACCTACTGGTGTCCTAAAACTCCATCAAGTGACCTACTGGTGTCCTTAAACTCCATCAGGTGACCTTACTGGTGTCCTAAAACTCCATCAGGTGACCTTCTGGTGTCCTAAAACTCCATCAGGTGACCTACTGGTGTCCTAAAACTCCATCAGGTGACCATACTGGTGTCCTAAAACTCCATCAGGTGACCTACTGGTGTCCTAAAACTCCATCAGGTGACCTACTGGTGTCCTAAAACTCCACCAGGTGACTACTGGTGTCCTAAAACTCCATCAAGTGACCTACTGGTGTCCTTAAACTTCATCAGGTGACCTACTGGTGTCCTAAAACTCCATCAGGTGACCTAATGGTGTCCTAAAACTCTATCAGGTGACCTAATGGAGAAAAAAAAAACTTGGGAGAACCCAGGCTCAGTCGGGGCCAGTTCTCCTCTGGCGTAGAAGTAGATTTTTTCTCCTCTGTCTATGTCACCAATAGACACGTCACTGGACCGCCTAAGGTGGAGAGAGCTCTGACGCCGATGGGGCATTGAAGGCCCACCGAAGCGTAAGCCAGCGCGATATAGAGTCCACTATCCAACAGGATAGTATCTGCTTCGTGACCGGAAGCCCTTTGGTCTGGCCACGAAGAGCTGCTCTGACTGCCTAAATCAGCAGAGCGCTGAACGTACACTCAAGGCTGAAACAGGGCAGAGTAAGTGAGGCTGACGCTCGTCTTCTGGATCGGGAAGAGTAGACAGCGTCATCACTTGTGCACTGAACGGAGTAGAAAGCACTTTGGGAAACTTAGCCATGCCTTGGCTTGAGGACAACCACATAGTCGTTAGGACCAAACTCAAGAGAGCACTTACAGGTCACCCACTCGGTTGACTGATGCTAATGCTAGCAGTAGTGCGGTCTTATGGCACGTTTCCACTGAGCAGTACGGTACGGTACAGTATGGTTCGGGTCAGTAAACCATGATCCGGCTAGCGTTTCCACCGCCAACAGTACCCTACTTGATAGGCGTGGCGTTTGCTGGAAAGAAGCGATCAACGTCATTTTCGCGAAGAAGAAAGCGACAAAGTAAACACCAATGGATGGCATACAGCAGATCTTGTCCTTGCTTCTCGGCATGTTTATCCTTTTACTGTCTACGTGTTTATCACAAGAAGACAAGCGCCGACATTAGGCATTTCTCAATACAAAGTATGCAAAGTTCTCAGCAGAAGCACTCCAGAGGACGCGAGTCCGGTAATTCTCCAAATGGAGCAGCGCGTTCTTGAAAGCGTCACTCAGCTCGCTCTGCATGTATATTTTAGGCAACAATAAAACGAAATATGTTATAAAACACCACTCTGCCTCCTTTCGTTTTCATTTAAATACATTTTAAACATTATAGGCACACAAGTGTGGTTCAGGCAATGTATAGAGACCTGATCATATATTCACTTAATGTTACCCTATTTATTATGTGAATCATATATTCACATAACGTTAGCCTATTTATAACAAAACGAAATATAAAACACAACCCTGCATCTTTTCGTTTAAATTTTGAAAAAAATTAAACATATTCCAGGCAATATGCATTTGTACAAATGCTGAAATAAACAACATTACAGTGATAATCTTGTAATAAAATGAATAATGACAAAACTCAACCCTATGTCTTTTTGTTAAATTTCAGTTTTATTAATAATAGCCATTATAAAAGTATAAGTAAAAGGTAACGTTACAAGAAGCTATACAATAAGAAATAAAGCAAACAATTCAGTCAAAATACAAATTCAGCGCTAGTCTAACGTTAACGTTACAACGAAAAAGTTAAATAGCCTAAATATATGAAACTTCACTTAGCCCTTAGCCAAAACGATTGGCCAGGGAACTAATTATCGATTCACGAGACCAAAGATCACCCGTTAGATATACAGAAGACGAATTACCACTACAGAGTCAGCGGGCAAACGTCGAATGACAAGCCGAGGAAAGGCTGTTCCGGGCGGGGAACATGACCGCCAAGCACCCGGTGATCGCCGGGAATGGATCAAATTATCATAAATCATTATAAATAAACCACAGATTTGAGCTTTAAACAACATTCTCGCCTGAAAAACTTTAAAAACTACATTTTGTGAAAGAATAACCGTAGTTTTTATTCCAATTGTATATTAAAAAAAAAATGGCGCTTCTTATGTTGTCATTCCCCTTGTAGCACGTGCAAGTGACGATACTCTGTCAACCAATCAGCGTTCTGCAGTGAGTCTAGCTCCACCCTTTAGTACCGTACCACTGTGCTAGGTACCCCAACGGAAGGGTACCCAAAAAGTGGTACGGTTCGGCTTTTTGGTACCATTCACAACTTTTGACAGTGGAAACGCAAATAATTGCGTACCGTACTGAACTGTACGTACCGTACCGCTCAGTGGAAACGAGGCATTAAGCGAAAGCGGCAGGAGCTCAGCCGACTGTAGCGGCTTGAGCCCCTGAGGACCCACGTGGTGTGGTCAGAGGCCGAGGAGGGTTGAGCCTTCTTGCCCCTTTCAGGAAGAGGAGCCAGGTCGCTTCTACCCAGAGCCTGGCCGGCCACAGGAGTGTGGCGCTGCTATGGCCTCCACATAGACCGAGAGTGGAGCGGGTGCGACCTACGTCCATCAGCTCTTGTAGGAGGGAGAGTACGAGAGGAACTTCGCATGATAAAAGAGTGTGGTTCTGAACTGAACACCAGTCAGGGAAGAGGGAACACTTACGAGCGCAGAGGCATCTGGTGGACGGAGCTCTAGTCTCTGAGTACTCAGGACTCTCGCTGGGAGGTCCGTAAGTTCCCGTTGAGGGGCCATGTGTAGAAGGCCCACATCTTGGGTCGGGATGCCAGATTGTCCCGTTCGCCTGGGAAAGGAGGTCTTTGCTCCGGGAATTGACCCCAGGGTTGCGATCTGCTGAATCAACTCGAGGAACCACGTTTGGGATCCGCCAGAGAAGGGTCACCAGAAGGACGCCTGTCTTCCCTGATCCGTCTGATGCCGTGAGGGAGGAGCGGGACCGGGGGAAGGCTGGGCCAGTGCATCCATGTTCTTTGAGAAGAATATTGGGCAGTGAGAGTTGTCTCCGGAGACGAAGAGGTCGACCTCTGTCTTGCCGAAGCTGCTCGTCTGGGGATGGAGGGATCATTCCCCTGGGAACACGTCCCGGGACAGCTTGTCTGCTCATAATAGAAGGCGTCGGCCTAGTCTGTACAGACTCGACCTGAGTCCACCAGGGTGGTTTATGTAGGACACTACCGGCATGTCTGATCGAACTGATCGAAGACGTGGTGTCCTATTAGGTCTGGTAGGAAGGTTTTGAGGACCAGATAAACCGCCATTATTATAACCTCCAACGTGAATCTCAAAGCGGTCTGTGACAGGGGGCCATTTGGATATGAAAGTATGCATTTTTCGGATCCACTGAGAAAAAAAAACAATCCCTTGTACTTACAAGTGGATCTGTTCTATGTTAGCATCTTGAGGGTGCGGTTCAGCTGTCTGAGGTCTGGGATGGGCCGGAGGCTGCCATTCTTCTTGGGAACGAGGAAGAAGAGGCTGTAGAAGCCCGACTCGCTGTGGGTAGGAGGAACCGTCTCTACAACTCCTTTCACCAGGAGAATCATTACTTCAGCGCATGACGTGTGCTACACTGCTCCTGACCGAAGTGTGGACGATGTCTCTGGAGCGGGTTGGTCTCTGAGCAAACTGGAGTGAGTAACCTTGTATCACGGTGTTTAGCACCCATTCTGACAGGCCGGGATTGCTTTCTAGGCCTTGGCTCGGGTGGCGAAGGGCTGGATCAGTTCAGACAGCAGCTGGCGTTTGTAGAAGTAGATTTTTTCACTACATTTTGAATATAAGCAACTTAGGAGCGGCAGCAATGAGCATCACGGAGGACAGCAGAACCACACAGAAGGAATCCTCCTAAAACTTCAATTAATAAACAGGTAAGACAAAGTCACCAACTTCAACTACATTATTTTCAACACTAGATTATGAAAGAGACGAGTCTTCCGTGATCTGCTCACACTCACAGTATAATGCACTCGTTGCAGAAGTTCATGTCTGAATAAAACACTGAAGCTGGTATTCTCTAATAAGTGTCAGGCTTCGGTGGTGCATGATGCAATAAACCATAGAATAGAGTCTTCACTGCACAACAACTGTAGAGCTCAGCGTTAGCTTCAATCTTTAGTTCCAGTGAACAGTTAAACACTGATCATGATACTTGTTTAATTAAAGCCAGATACAAGATTTCAATCAGTACCATCAACTCCTTCAACTGTCATTCAGCGTAAAGAATATAAATCATTGTTTAATTAACAGTTCAATAAAACTTCTCCATGAATTAAGTTAGTTTCTTAACCTCGACTTACCATTATTGTGGATCGGGCATCGAACGCCACACGCTTGATCCGCTGGAATATCCCATCTCCTCCATATAGCCTGTTGGGAACATGATGCAGGATGTTAATCATTTGGAATTGGATGAATTTAACTCATCTCATTTAATTAACACTTTGCAACAGGGTCATTCCATGTGAACCCAACCAGAGGTCCCCCGCTCAAATTGTTTATTTTGTTAATATTTTTCTGTAGAAAGACAACCATAAATAGTGAGGAAAGCCAAAATATGAAATGTCACAGAGGGATATTTACTAAGAAATCCACTATTTTTGTAGAGGAGGGTCAAAATGACCATTTTCACCTGAGATTATGGAGCCAACTTACAGGAGGGTAAAAATTACTTTATGGCAGCGTCATTATTTATCTCTCAGCGGATCCATCTATCAGTGGATATATTAGAGATCAGCTGATAGAAGCCGCAGTCAAAAGCTCCGGTGTGTATCTGTGCAAGCGCTCCGTGAAGAGCGTCAAACATATTGTTGATCATTGTAGCCAATCACAGACATATACTGTATGTTGAGCACGTGAACACAATGACCAATCAGAGGCGTTTAAACATCCAGCGCTCAAAATGCAAGAGGAAAATACTGGTATCATCCCATTTTTTAAATTTAATTACCGAAATTGGTAGCGAAGTCAGTACTCTTGACAAGACTTATCAACTCTAATAACAGGCATGCAAACTTGAGGCAAAAAAATAGAAGTGCCTTTTGAACGCTCACTGCTGGCATATAATGATACAAAGATTGCTAAAGTAAATAGATTTCACTACTAGATCTACCAATCTGTGTGAAAATAAAATCATGATGCTGCCATCTTTCTAAAGTCATTTTTACACATCTGTAATCTGTCTCCATATCTCAGGTGAAACTGTCATTTTGACCCCCTCGACATAATAGTGGACTACTCAGTAAATATACATCTGTGACATTTAATATTTTGGCTTTCATAACTATTTATGCTAGTCTTTCAACAGAAAATTAACCAAATAAAAAAATTGGAGTTTGTTATTATTATTACCTAGCCTGGATGCCAGCCGAACTTAGCCCCGCCCACAACTTTTGAGGGTGGGGGGCAGGGTGGGAATTAAGTAATTTTAGGGGCAAGGCTATTTGGCCTCCACCTTTTCTTTTTTTTTAGGGGCACCAAGGACAGGGCACAAAGGCCATTGAGTACAATTCGATGGTTTTCCCATTCAGATTGATACCATAACATCTTACTTTGGAATAAGACATGGATTATGACTGACTGCAATGGATTCAGAGAAATCAAATTGTGCAATTTACAAAAACACAATTGCATCGGGAAATGCACATGTGCTGGTCTGCAATGTATTGTCTATGGAGGCCTATACGATTGTACAAATAAGAAAATTCAGCTTGAGATCAGGGCTTGTCAAATTCAGCAACCCTTGAATGTATTGAAAGAGGTCTCTTTTTCCAACTACAACCTGTTAAAATGCAACCCCACTTTTGAAAAATCCCCAGAAATGGCATACCCAAACTGAAAAAGATACAGTTCATGAACCATTTGTTCTAAAAGCACAAGTATGATCTCATTTGAAAGCTGACACCTGGTAGTTTATTGTAAATGTAGAATTAATTATTGTCATAATGAAAAAAATAATAAATAGATTTGTTATAAATAATAGTTATAAAAAGATTTAATAATTTTTTTTTTATGAAACATCTTCATGAAAATAAAATTGAAGTTGGCATTGTATCAATCTAGAAATGCACTGCAGCTAAAGCCACATGTCTGACCATGTTATACTTAAAATCTGAAGATGATGTCTAAAACTCTGTATTTAGGTAAATGTTTTTCAAGATCATGTCATATGACTTTATTTATTAGCTTAGCACACCATCAATACACGGCAATTTATGAGATTAAAACCATGTTTGTGCTGGAAAAAACTTACTTTATAACTCAAGTCGAGTGTTCTAAATAACCTTCTGTGATCTGATTTGGCTTCAGATAAAAAAAATCAGACAGAAAATATAATATTTTATGTATAATGCAACGATGATAAAGTCTATCGATTAGCATTTACATATAATCTATTATTATGAAAATGCCTGACATGGCTTGGAGAACACAGGTAAGTCAAATATCATTGCAAAAATTTTCATTGTCTTCAAAACGACATAATCGGCATGTTACAGCGATCTATTAGCGTTTGGTTGGGGATTTGGGATTTCCTGCATTGTCGAACGCATGCTGACTCGCTATCTTCGCAGTAGACGCGCAAGAGAGAAATGCACATTTTATACGGATTACATAAGCAGAGAGCAGTCTGTAGTCTGTTTTCTTTCGTTTTGAATTGTTCTGTTTAAAAGTAGGCATGTCTGTGAGGCAAGTAGCCTAGGTTAGGCTACCTTATACGCCGAGTTTCGGTTCATGAGACGAACTCCAGTTCACTCGCCGGCGGCTCCGTTTCGTGATTAGGCCTATCTATCGTCTGCTATATTTCTATTTACTTCTTATTTATTAAATCCAGCCAATTGGTTGATGAAACATTGATTAAAATTAAGATACAATTAATACAAAACGAAATTCATTTTAAAGACAGGTTTTGTGCTTTCTGTTTGATGTATCTGTGAAAGTGTTAAAGCATATTTTAGTGCCGCTTTCAGAGCACTCACGTCCGTAACGGAGAACTGTCATCATGTCTGTAACATTGTTTTTTCCTCATAAATGCAAACACTAAAAATTAAAATAAAATAAAATAAATATTTTGTTCTGTGGAGACTGAAAGCCAACCCTTCTTCATCCGGTGGGTAGTATTACTTTGGTTTGCGCAGTGTAATTCACATAATTACTAAACAATATTTTAGGCCTATAAAATTCAGCCTGTATAAATGTGCATTTTCTAATCTTAGAAAATGGACAAAATTCATTTGATTCTAATCATAATGTAACATTATTGCGAAATTGATTTATTATAGGCTATTTGCTATTAGTAGGCTAGTCTATAGTAAATCCTTATGTTTTTATCCAACTAGGCTATGTGTGGGCCTTGTGTAGCCTAACATACGGGACAAATCGTATCATTGATTTGATATGGGACGCATCCTTTTACTTGTAAATACGGGACAATTCCGTATTTTAAGGGATGGGTGGCAACCCTACTGTCTGTCAATATAAATTTCTCAGAATACAATAGTGGTCAAATACTGAAACGTGAGTCTTATATCTTTTTAATGATGTACAGTTTGTCATTACTTTGACCGAGGTAATAACATTAAATCTTATAGTAACTTTGAACTATTAAAAAATAACGCTTCAGTGCGCCGACGCACTGGCAACGGTTAACAGGTAGTGTTACAAATCCTACCACATTAATGAGTTACGTATCATATCAAACCGGCTTAGCTCGTTTGCTAATGCTTACCGGAGTGTCGTTCTTCTGTTGGTGCTGACGTTACATGCTTCTTGCACTGCTGTTTTGAGGCGTGAGATCATCGATGTGATAATGACACCGCACCTGTGCGAATCCACGAACTAATTGAAGTTCAGAGACTACTTGGGTGGCTCGCTGTAATTCAAATCAAGCCAACTATGCCGCACTGGCTTTATACATGGAACTTGGACAGGGCCAGGGCACACAGGCCACTGTGGCCGTACAATGATTTTTTTTCACGGGGCATGAAGGCCAAAGTGTAGGGCAACGGCGGCCATGGCCGCGGTATAATTCCCACCCTGGTGGGGGGGTTCGGACCAATCAAATTGTCAGGGCGGGCTTTATACGATGATGGACAGATGATCAACAGTACCGTAATCATTCACGTCACCAAAGAGCGCTTGGGTTGAACTTGTTTACAACAAAGAATGGCTGCCGCTGGAAAACTGAGATGTGTAGATTCAGTCATCGCTTCTGTTAGAGAAGATGTAGACAACACATTCATTTTAAAAGAGGAACAGAGAACCGCGATCAAGGCATTGGCATTTTACGTTACTGTTGATCATCTGTCCATCATCGTATAAAGCCCGCCCTGACAATCTGATTGGCTCGAACAGCTTTGGTTCAGGCATACTTGCTTTACAACGGATCAAGTCCAGACCGAAAGTTGTGGGCGGGGCAAAGTTCAGCTGGCATCGATGTTATGTATTAATGGTAATAAACTCTAATTTTAAAAAAAGTTGAATTTATCAGCTGGCCCCGATGGTCGCTCTGATTGGTTGAAGGTCTTTCCAATTGAGTGCAGAGGCATTTTCTTTCCTGGTTCGGTTGAAACACACCCCATAATCACAGCCCTAATGGAGCAGTATTAGACTCACATTCTGAATAGAATCGGAGTATGAAATGTCAGGCTAATTATTAACTATACTGGTTAAACTAATAATGAAAACTACTTCTAAAGCATGTATTGATCTGGGGTGATGTTAGCTGTGAGCGAGAGACTGAGAATGAGCTGTTCACCGGAGCGCTGCCGTCCAGAACACTGGTGAAGAACATCAGCATCTGCTCCAGACTCTCCACCGGCTCCTCCGGCACGAAGTACTGCTCGTTCGAGGTGTTAAGGATGAGGAGGCTGGGCACCGGCACCTCACTGCAGACACAGGAGATGAAGAGATTACAGTATATACACCTCACTGCAGACACACAGTATATACACCTCACTGCAGACACACAGTATATACGGTTTATAATCACATGCAAAATATGTTATCTGTCACATAACCATCTTTTCCTCACACGTCTGCACCTTCAGTAAATCAGGAAGATGAGTGAATTTGTGCCGTCATCTGATCCAGACACTCACCTCATGATCAGGCTGTTGATGTAGTCATTCCCGTCCATGTGGCCAAACTGGAAATCCCTGGAACGCAGGAAAAAACAGCATGAGAAAATAATATGGTGCAACTTTGAAAATGTGCAGTATTTGTGCTCCACATGTGGAAAATCATGGCCCTAAACAGAGGATCTGGGCCGAGGATCTGGACCGAGGCCCTGAAACGAGGCCCTGAAATGAGGCCCTGGACCGAGGCCCTGAACATAGGCCCTGAACAGAGGCCGTGAACCTCAGGTTAACCGAGGCCCTGACCCGAGGCCCTGGACCGAGGCTGTGAACCTCAGGTTAACCGAGGCCCTGACCCGAGGCCCTGGACCGGGGCCCTGGGCCGAGGATCTGGACCGAGGCCCTGAACCGAGGCCCTGGACCGAGGCCCTGGACCGAGGCCCTGGGCAGAGGATCTGGAACGAGGATCTGGACCGAGGCCCTGGACCGAGGATCTGGACCGAGGCCCTGGACCAAAGGATCTGGACCGAGGCCCTGGACCGAGGATCTGGACCGAGGCCCTGGACCGAGGATCTGGACCGAGGCCCTGGACCGAGATCTGGACCGAGGCCCTGACCGAGGATCTGGACCGAGGCCCTGGACCGAGGATCTGGACCGAGGCCCTGGACCGAGGATCTGAACGAGGCCCTGGACCGAGGATCTGAACGAGGCCCTGGACCGAGGATCAGAACTGAGGATCTGAACCTAGGATCTGAACCGAGGCCCTGAATTGTGGCCCTGGAGCGAGGATCTGGACTGAGGCCATGAATCCAAGGAACTCAACAGAGGCCCTGGACAGAGGCCCTGGACCTCAGGTTAACCGAGGCCCTGGACCGAGGATCTGGACCGAGGCCCTGGACCGAGGAACTGGACCGAGGATCTGGACCGAGGTCCTGGACCGAGGCCCTGGACCGAGGATCAGGACCGAGGCCCTGGACCAAGGAACTGGACCGAGGATCTGGACCGAGGCCCTGGACCGAGGATCTGAACCGAGGCCCTGCACCGAGGCCCTGGACCGAGGATCTGGACCGAGGATCTGGACCGAGGCCCTGGACCGAGGATCTGGACCGAGGCCCTGGACCGAGGCCCTGGACCGAGGCCCTGGACAGAGGATCTGAACAGAGGCCCTGGACCGAGGATCTGGACCGAGGATCTGAACAGAGGCCCTGGGCCGAGGAACTGAACAGAGGCCCTGGACCGAGGAACTGAACAGAGGCCCTTGACCGAGGAACTGAACCGAGGCCCTGAATCGTGGCCCTGGAGCGAGGATCTGGACTGAGGATCTTAACCTAGGATCTGAATCGTGGCCCTGGAGCGAGGATCTGGACTGAGGCCCTGAACAGAGGAACTGAACTGAGGCCCTGAACAGAGGCCCTGTACCGAGGCCCTGTACCGAGGAACTGGACCGAGGCCCTGGACCGAGGCCCTGGACCGAGGCCCTGGACCGAGGCCCTGGACCGAGGATCTGGACCGAGGATCTGGACCGAGGCCCTGGACCGAGGCCCTGGACCGAGGCCCTGACCGAGGCCCTGGACCGAGGAACTGGGCCGAGGCCCTGGGCCGAGGAACTGGGCCGAGGATCTGGAGCGAGGATCGGAGCGAGGATCTGGACCGAGGCCCTGAACCGAGGCCCTGGACCGAGGACTGACAGAGGCCCTGGACCAAGGAACTGAACAGAGGCCCTGGACCGAGGAACTGAACAGAGGCCCTGGACGAGGTCCTGACCGAGGCGTGGACGAGGATCTTAACCTGGATCGAACTGAGGCCCTGGACCGAGGTCCTGACCCGAGGCCGTGGACCGAGGATCTTAACCTAGGATCTGAACTGAGGCCCTGAATCGTGGCCCTGGAGCGAGGATCTGGACTGAGGCCCTGAACAGAGGCCCTGAACCGAGGCCCTGGACCGAGGCCCTGGACCGAGGCCCTGACCCGAGGCCCTGGACCGAGGTCCTGACCCGAGGCCCTGACCCGAGGCCCTGAACCGAGGCCCTTGACCATGGCCCTGGACCGAGGCCCTGGACCAAGGATCTGGACCGTGGCCCTGGACCGAGGCCCTGGACCAAGGATCTGGACCAAGGATCTGGACCGAGGATCTGGACCGAGGCCCTTCAGCTGAACTCGGTTGCTGGTGTTTGTCAAACGGAGAGTTTCTGAGTCTCACCTGTTGAACTGATCCCTGTGCTCTGCAGCCACTCTCTGGATCAGATCTTTTAACCTGAAAAACAAGAAACCAATTGTAGTCAATTCTTCAAGCACTAAAGAAAAGGCCAGACATGGTTTTACACCGGCCCGACTGTACCTGATGCTTTTCTCCGTCGGATCCTTCTCGTCAGTGACGGCAATCGCCACCAATTTACCTGTCGCACAGAACAGAAAGAAAGGAAAAAAATAGATATTTTCTTGACCAAAACAAAAACGGCTCTTGTTAACCAACTTTCACTAATTTATATTCATCAAGGAGATAAAGAAACGCACTCTACGCTGTGATCAGTGCTAAAGACTATAACAGAAACCACTTCATAACAACAATCATTTCCAAAGTATGTTTACACATAGATAGAAAGCTCTTTTAGAGTAACCCTAATGCTCTTCAACACTTGAAAGCTCATGTGTCGCTCACCGGTTTCTCCCAGCTCGTACAGCGTGAAGCCATCGATCGGCAGATAACTCTGGAAACGCTCGCGATTTACCCAGGATGACAAGCTGCCATCTTCATACTCTGAAACACAACATGAATCTGCTGTTATTATGCAGAAACGCAGAATCTGTGGAAACAGCTCTGCCAAACGATGCTGACTGCACAGCTAAACAAAACCAGCGTAAGTTTGAATGAAAGTCTCGAATTCGCTTCGAAGACGCAATAAAGGCCCGTTCACACCAAGAACGATAACTATAAAGATAAATATATTAGCGTCCACACCAGCGGACGATATCGTTCTGTTTATTCAAAGATATATATATCTTTATATCTTTATTGTTATTGTTCTTGTGTGAAGGGGCCTTAAGCTGTATCGCATTTTCGATGTCAGTTTGTTTAACAGATACGTCTTAAAAACAATGGACAAAACACAATGTTAGAGATATTTTATATAATTATGATGAAGTTTAAAAACATTGAACTTCATTGTGTAACTGTGGTGGGCCAGTAGAGCTCAGAAAGACTTAATGGGAAAGGAACTATAAGTAAATAAAGAGAAAGAGATAAACCGCTACAGCGAGTGATCAGTCAGCACACATTAGCGTACATAAACTAGACAATGGTTTACGGTTTTCTGCACTTACCATCATACGTGAAATAGTTCCCATCTTTGAAGACGACCACTGAAGGCAGTTCAGGCAGAGTCACAGACTGCAGTAGTAGAAGACATTATAGAAGACATTAACACAGATCATGTGACGAGTGTTCAAACAAACAGACATGGATATATGATTTATGAAAGTATTGGCTTCACCTCTGTTAAGGCGTCTTCAGATGCAGAGAAGAAATATGTGTAGACGATGAGCTCAGCCGCAACCTCGATGTATTTCTCCTGCAATCACAACAGCAACACTAACGTGATTGATAGAAGAGTTAAAAGTGTGAGTGAGAGTGAGAGAGAGTGAGTGTGTGTGAGAGAGAGAGTGAGTGAGTGAGTGTGTGAGAGAGTGAGTGAGTGAGTGAGTGAGTGAGAGTGAGTGTGTGGAGAGGATGAGTGAGTGAGTGAGTGAGTGAGTGAGTGAGTGAGTGAGTGAGTGAGTGAGTGTGTGTGTGAGAGAGAGAGTGACTTCGAGGAGACTCCTACGGTAGATACACCTACAGCTCATCTTTCGGTAGCAGTACAGTAGACTATTTTCTGACAGACCTTAACCCAAACTCCCTCAGAGCGTTCACAGTCAGCCCACTAAACCCCCTGTCAGACCACAGTAAAATAACCCTCTACTTAAACAGAGCAATGCCCAACCAAGAAGCATCTAAACAAACCCAGCTCCACTCACTTAGAAACATGTATAGATGGAAACAAAACAGTAAAGATATATATCTAAGTACAATTAGTCAACCGAAAATTCAAGCCCTATTAGATAAATTCCTTGCCACTCCTTTCCCGCACAATAGTGAAGGTACAAACCTAGCAGTAGACAAGCTGAACAGAATATTTGAGGTATCAGCAACATTATCCAACTTAAAAAACACAAAAAGAAAACCAAAAAGACCACATGCCACTGAGAAATGGTTTGACAGCGACTGCAAAAAACTTCAGTAGCACCTCATTGCAGTACACGAGATCCGGGGGGCGGAGTCGGATCCAGATTAAGGGGTGGGTTGGGTAGGTTTAGGGGTGGGTTTAGGGATAAGGGGTGGAGCTGGTAGGTTTAGGTATGTAAGGTGGGAGGAGTCGGATCTAGATCCGACTCCTCCCCGTGGATTTCATGTTCTGCAGTGAGGACCATCTCAAAAACTTAGGAAAGAATTAAGAATCCTATCCAACCAGAAACACAGAGATGCTGACAATGAGAACATCCGTCATCTCTATCACGAAAAACTTAAACAATATAGGAATACTTTAAGAAAGAACAAAGAACAAAACACAAAGAGTCAACTCAGGGAAATTGAAGAATCCTTAGAATCGGACCAGTTCTGGAAACATTGGAACACACTAAACAAATCCTACCATCAAGAACTAGCTATCCAGAATGGAGATGTTTGGATTAACCACTTCTCCAACCTCTTTAATAATGTAAACAAAAATCAGGAACAAAATGCCCTTTATGACAAACTAAGGGTTTTAGAATCAACCATCAAAGACAACCAGAACCTCTTAGACTCCCCAATAACACTAACCGAACTATTAGACAAAATCCAAACCCTGAAACTGCAAAAAGCCTGTGGTGTCGATGGCATCCTGAATGAAATGATTAAATACACAGACCACAAATTCAAATTAGCCATTCTCAAGCTCTTCAATATCATCCTGAGTTTAGGTATATTCCCCAACATTTGGAACAAAGGACTTATTACCCCAATACATAAAAACGGAGACAGATTTGACCCTAATAACTACCGTGGTATATGTGTAAACAGCAACCTAGGCAAACTCTTCTGCAACGTCCTAAACAGCAGACTAGCCCATTTTCTCAGAGACACAAATGTCCTGAGCAAGTGTCAAATTGGCTTCCAACCAAAATATCGCACATCAGACCATATATACACTCTCCATACCTTAGTCGATAAGCAAATTAACGAAAACAAAAGTAAAATTTTCTCATGCTTTGTGGACTTCAAAAAAGCTTTTGACTCCATTTGGCATGAAGGTCTTTTTCTTCAATTAATCCAGTGCGGCATTGGAGGAAAAACATATGACATCATCAAATCAATGTACACAAACAACAAATTTGCAGTTAAAATTGGTAACAAACACACAGAATTCCTCCCTCAGAGTCGTGGAGTGAGACAGGGCTGCAGCTTAAGTCCTTCGCTGTTCAATATCTACATAAATGAGCTAGCGAGGGCTCTGGATCAGTCTGCAGCACCTGGCCTTACTCTACTGGACACCGAAGTCAGATGCCTTCTGTTTGCTGATGATCTGGTGCTGCTGTCTCCCACTAAAGAGGGTCTACAGCAGCATCTAGACCTCCTGCACAGCTTCTGTCAGTCATGGGCCCTGTCAGTTAACCCCAAAAAGACTAAAATAATGATTTTCCAAAAAAGACCCAGCCGCCAAGACCAACATCATAGTTTTAAATTGAACAACATGCTCATCGAACACACGCAGGACTACACTTACCTTAGCATAAACATTAGCAACACAGGAAATTTAAAAAAAAGCTGTAAACGATTTGAGAGACAAGGCACGGAGAGCTTTTTATGCTATTAACCCTCAGGGGTCTGAGCTGTTTTGAGGCTCTTTCGGTGTTTTGATATGCCCTGACATTTGTGCTTATTTCAGCTACTTAAAACATACCATTTGCCAACATATAAATTTGCTGTATTCAGCACAAACTCTGCTACAATAATATGTGAGCAAAATGGATGTACATGTTTGCATTTTATAGAAAAAAAAATATGCGTGGTAAGTACGTTTTGGGAAAAAAAATGTTACCACAATAAGGCCATTTAACACATACTGAATAGTTGTCCACAATACTTTTGAGTTACTATTCTTGTAGGCTAGAATTTTTACTTCAAAATGAAGTGAAAATCATTCTGACCACTCTTTCAGAAACATCAATATAACGTATTTATATTTCTTACATCAGTTTTTGGGTCAGCAGTGCTGTATGCGTGGGAGTGTTAATGCTCATGAATATTAATGTGATTTACACCTGGGAAATCTAAAGACACTCCCCTAATGACTAATGGCTTATCAAGGTGCTGTGAGGCAACCTGAACAAAGAATGAGAGGAGATTCAAAGGTTTTTCAATCTGTTTTATTGTAATTCCTCTATGTGGAGAAACTAAATGTTCTAAATTTGCTCTAAGTAAATCAAATGTGAGTAAAATAAATAAATAAATAAATAATCAGTCAGCTATAAACAAAGCAATTGTGAGCAATAAATAAACAAAAGTAAAGGCAGGTATCTCACAGTAAATGCGTATGCCTCGTTGATGCGGGCTCTAAGCAAATCAAATGTGAGCAAAATAAACAAAAGTAAAGGCAGCTCCTTGTTGCTCGTCTGAATGTTTGTCTTGGCCCTCTTTGCCACATTCCTATAAAAATAATAATATTAATAAAGGTTAATAAAAGGTTGATCAAAGTACTATCAGTCAGGGCTATCAGGGCAATCAGCATGTCGATAAAATAACTGTTAGCATACATTATGTATACAACAGAGTATCTGTTGATGGCCCATATAGAACGCACGCATTTATGATTTACTCAATGAATGGATCGTTCGCGAACGACACACTACATTTCAAACATTTACACCTGTATTCACAAACAGTGCATAAGCCAGTAAGCATGATAATAAGTGTCATAGGCTAACCAAAACTGAACATTTGCGAGTATGGCCCATATAGACAGCACGCATTTAGGGATAGGCTACACAATGAAGTTCGCGAACGAACGACACATGACTAACTTACATTTCAAACATTTACACCTATTCACAAACAAGTAGGCCTATTTACGCATGATAAAGTGTCATAGGCTAACCAAAACTGAACATTTATATACTAACATATTGTATTTAGACAGTAGCCTATCACGTATTTTACCGGAGTCTGAAATATATTTCTATCACAAAAAATGCATTACACATAGGCTAAGGCAGTAGGCTATTCTAGCATGATAAGTAGTCATGGGCTAAACAAAACTGAACATTTATATGTAAAAAAAATATATTGTATTTAGACAGCATCACATATTTTACCGGAGGCTGACATATATTTCACTAAATCATAACCAAGCAGTTCGAAAACAAAATGCATAAGCATAAGGCAGTAGGCTATTTAGCATGATAATCAGTGTCATAAACTTATCAAAACTGAGTGAAATATGTAGGCTAATATAGCCTACAAATGTTTAGAGAATATCACATTTAAAAACACGAGCGTACACGAATAGGAATATTGTGAGGCAAACTTTCATGTGTCAAAAGCTAACCAAAACTAGGCAAAATACAGTCTAAAATTCATTTGAGCTCTATATGATTAGAAAAGGAATTACATAACAAACAACTTACTCTGAACGTATCCTCTGCGGGGTTGGTCGTCCGAGTTGCAATGTTTCTCTGGGTGAAAGTTCTTCTCCGCTGTCCAGTGTCCAGATTCATCTGAAGGGCCTGTGCTGCCATCCTCAAAACGCGAT
>CM070840.1:33975045-34119648 GCA_036326025.1 Chrosomus eos
GGAAAGATTTCTATTTTGAATAAATGCTGTTCTTTTTAACTTTTTATTCATCAGTGAATCATTCTTAGTTCAGGCTGCCTCACAGCACCTTGATGGGCAATTAGTCATTGGGGGAGTGTCTTTAGTCTTCCCAGGTGTAAATCACATTAATATTCATGGGCATTAACACTCCCACGCATACAGCATTAATGACCCAAAAACTGATGTAAGAAATTCAAATCGTTATATTGATGTTTCTGAAAGAGTGGTCAGAATGATTTTCACTTCATTTTGAAGTAAAAATTCTAGCCTACAAGAATAGTAACTCAAAAGTATTGTGGACAACTAACTGTTAAATGGCCTTATTGCGGTGACATTTTTTTTCCCAAAACGTACTAACCACGCATATTTTTTTCTATAAAATGCAAACATGTACATCCATTTTGCTCACATATTATTGTAGCAGAGTTTGTGCTGAATACAGCAAATGTATATGTTGGCAAATGGTATGTTTTAAGTAGCTGAAATAAGCACATGTCAAAATACCTAAAGAGCCACAAAACAGCTCAGACCCTAGAGAGTTAACCCACACACACACACACACACACCACACACACACACACACACACACACACACACAAAACGTGAATCAGGTGTTTGATTGGGGAGACAAAGCAAACGTGCAGTGTTGAGGCGGCGCCAGGACAGGTTTGGGAACCACTGATACCACTGATAAATACCAAGCATGGTATAGCTGAAGATACATTAATTGTTGGTTTTATCATAAAACAGTGTAAAATTCAAAAGAACCTATACAAGACAGCAGTAACCGCACAACATAGGCTATGCATTACCTGAGTCTGTTCCAGGGTTAGCTATGCCATGAGTGATGCGTAATGACGCAGTTCAGAGTCAATGGCCACACG
This sequence comes from Chrosomus eos, assembly GCA_036326025.1. Lineage (NCBI taxonomy): Eukaryota > Metazoa > Chordata > Actinopteri > Cypriniformes > Leuciscidae > Chrosomus > Chrosomus eos. The sequence goes on from CM070840.1 coordinate 33,975,951, forward strand.
TGTGTTTCGCTGATGTGCTATTTGTGCAATTATGTTTTTGCAGATTACATTTTTTTTATCAGGTTAGATATTGATTTTTAATCACTTAAAATATTAAGATAACTGACTTACATATGCAGTTTATTCCTGCTCTCTACCCACATTCACTTGTAAAAAGATAGTAGTATTCACACAAATAGCTGTGTTAAATATAAACTCAACTTCACAGGACAATCTTGCTGCATAAACAACATTCTGCAGGAAATAATGCAAATATGATTTATAAACATACATTGAATTATGTCCGATAGCTTTTAAAACTTTCAGAAGACAAGAAAAGAAAAAGTTCCAATTAAATGTAGCTAAAGATCAACAGTATCTGTATTAATTTCTCACCCAGCCACTCTGTTGGCGAACTCGATTATGTCGTCTTTGGTTCTTGGTCCTTTGTAATTGTATGCCAGCTCGCCCTTCAGCCTGAGAGAGAGAGAAATACTTTTTTTTTTTAAAAAGAGTAAAAGTCTACACACCCTGTTAAAACTGCAGCTCTCAGAGATCGTCAGATCTTTTTACACTTTTAATGTAATATTGAAACCAACAAAATTCATGTAACAAACAAATAAAAACGTTTAATGAAAAAAGAGATGATCTGTGTGCATAAGTGTGCTCCTCTTTCTAGTAGCGCTGAGGATTGATCAGCTAGCTTGTGCGGGACAGGGGTTACGCAGCTTAGCATCAGGAGGATCTGCTTTCCTAGAACATTCAACATCTCCTCGTCCAGGACCTCCTCATTTCAGAGGCAGTTAAACCTCTACATACTGTATCATCCAGAAATCAGCAGCACTACTGGCCTTCAACGTGTCCCAGAGAGCCACGTCACACCGCTGTGTGTGTGTGTGTGTGTGTGATGTATTAACCCTCCACTGTCTTGTAGATGATGCAACGCATCCCAAGATATCACTCCAGCAACTGTTGTGCATTTAACACCCATAAAGGAATGTTTTCTATGGTTACAGAAGTACACAAGACTATTCCTGTAATCTCCAGAGAGCGTGAAGTCACTGACAACATCCCAGTCCTGCTCTCTGCCAGCGTCTCACACACACACACACACACACACACACACACACACACACACACACACACACACACACACACACACACACACACACACACACACACACACACACACACGCACACACATCTGGGCTTTATATGAATCCTAAATGTTTAGCTGCTGGATGGAGGTTTATGATTGACAGATGTAAGAAAGAAACCCCAGGGTGCCAACAAAAGCAATAATATAACAAATGAAATTAATAATATGATAAATGTAGTTTGACACCATTTTCTTGGGGGAGAGATAGTGTCCTTCATTAGGCAAAGCATTCGCCTCACGGGGAGCTTCATCAACACCTGCCTCCCCTGATCCCACAATCCCACGGGAAATAGCTTCACTCCCAACTACACACACACACACACACACACACACACACACACACACACACACACACACACACACACACACACACCACCACACACACACACAGACACAGACACACACACACACAAGCTTGACCATTTAATGGCAGTGAAAGTCACAAGCTTCAAGCTTTAACAATAAAGAATATTAGTACAACTGATGTAATGGATGCTAATATGACTTCATCATCTGACAAACACTGATTTATATACAAACGATTGACTGCAGCATATTAAAGTGTAAATTGCAGGTTAACCACCACAAACGATTAATGTGTACATTAAAGTGCACAATATGGATATATTTAAAAATTTCTGTCTTAAAATGCGTTAAAATAGCATTTAATGGGGTTTCTTCAAAGGTAGCGTGTTTTTTACCGTAACTGGGTGATGATGTCATAACAGGGAGCTCCGGGCAGTAATGCACTCACTCTGTGTGTGCTGTTTGAGGGAGAATAAAACGATTTGCGGGACTCCCGCAAACTAGAAATATCTGAATAAAATGTAAAAACTAATACATTTTTATTCATCTGTTGCAGAAAATCAATAAGAACATCTAAAACAAAATAGAAACGGTTTACAGGCAGAGTTTCTATTTCTAACATTTAGCGTTCAGAACAGCGAGGAGCGATGTAGCCAATCACAGACATATATGTTGATTTCTTGAACGCAATAATAGCCAATCAGAAGCATTTACGATAGATTCCCCTCACCGCTCAAAACAGACTTTTTGTTCAGTGCTGAATTCTGTATGCTGGCAAATCCTCTAATTATAACAAACATAGTGTAACGTTATATATTATGAAAGCTTCATTGATAATAACAGAGATGTGCGAGATCTCTGTGAACTGATGTCAGCTTTAGGAATTATTATGGGATCGCACTTTGCGCGCAGTCATGCCAAACCATGCACGCAGTAGCCCGCTTGCTTTTATGTTATAACAGTGGTTTGTGTGTTAATGCAACAAACAATCGATCAGGAGCATGTATGCTGATGTGTATGGTGGGCTAACACGTAGGCTAACTTGAGGTACAGAAAAAAAGTATTTTTGCGGGCGGGAGCGGGACAAAACATGAATGTTGCGGTCGGGAGAAAGTAATATAAGAAAGTAGTTGAGCACGTCAGTTATAACGACACACGTATTCAAAAATAGCCGGGTTTAAACCGGGCTTGGGCTCATAATTACAGTTTATGTGTCGGGCCGGACTCGGACACAGCGGGCTCGGGTAACGTTAGGGTCTTGCTTGATGTTTTGGGCCGATCTAAGCTCTACCTCGGGTAAGTTATGCGAACACTTACAGGCACGAATCAGCCGTTTGTCCTTGGGGAACTTGTGGAGCCTCTCCCCCGTTTTTGATGTATTCATACATCCCGCACAAGCACAATAGTTAACCATTTTCGCTAGCTAGGACTCCAATATAACGTAACTCTAGGCTTGTTGCATAGACCGTAAAAGCTTGGAGTCCCTGTTATGACATCACGCCCAGCCTAGTGGAAGGAGGGGGCGTGGTTAAAAGCACTGTAAAACGAACCAACTTTTCATTATATTTAGCATTTGGTATAAAAAATATAAAAAAAAACAATGGTGGGCGGTTCTTATCTTTATATTTAGTAAGCACATTGCATTATCTTCGTGAAAATTTTTACCTGCAATTTACACTTTAAGGTGTAGACCATGTTTAGGGATGTACACTGTATCAGTGTAGACAGCTTCAGTCATTATAATCTGAACACACACTGTATACTGTATCAGTGTAGACAGCGTCAGTCATTATAACCTATGTTCCTAACCCTAACCCAAAATCCAAGATGGCAGCCTGACTCGTATTGCTTTTGTCTTTTCTTCTCTTGTTTCAAATGAATTTTGGTATCCTGCGCTTTTTTGAGTCTTACTTTGGTAGTGGTGAATTTGCAGAGATGTTCAGCACACCTTAGATCTATTTTATTAAATAAATTTTATTTTTCAAAACATTTTATCTACCACGCAATTAAACTCAAAGCTCTCCAACTTTACCCGAGTCTTTCCGGAGACGCTGTATTTCTACAACGGATTCAGCGCCTTTGAACTTGGGCATGTCTGCACGGGTTGGCAATTCTACTCTTTTTCCGAGTGTTATTGATGTTTTTTGGATGTGACTCCGGATTGGGACTGAGAGTTCGGTGTTCTGTTGGCATTGTGGTGCTTCGTGGGAACTTCCCGTGGATTGTGTTGTTTATCAACAGCCGCTGGGACCCGGCTGGTTGATTTCATCGAGTCGGACGTGCGCGCACTCCGCGGTGGATCACGGCGTGCATCTCTTGGAGATTAACGATCAACTTTGACTTTTGTGGCTGCATGTGGAACGTAGCTTGACAATGCTGTATATAACTTCTGATCGAGTGGCTCTGCTGGCTTTACTCCTTTTGGTATCAAACCTGGAAAACTTCAGCTACAGGTATGACTCGCATCATGATACCCCTACAGTTTTAAAAGGGATAAACTGGACAGATGTTGCTGGAGTAACTTTATACACAGACATTCATGTTTTTAGGGACTGTCGACTGAAGTTGTTATTTTCAAATTTTGTGTATGAGGACTCTATAAAGTCTGTTCATGCAGGAAAGGAAATCAGCGTTGTCAACCACTCTCCATGTTTGACTCCATCTGCTAGCAATGAAAGTAAAACAATAAGACGACGGAGTTTTATAATTCTTATGTTGCTGATATCTGGCAATGTTTCACCAAATCCCGGACCCTTTAACAATACCCCAGTTTTTAATGTTCCTACTGATTTTAAATCTAGATCAGGTTTGGGGTTTATTCATATTAATGTAAGAAGCTTGCTTCCTAAGATGGACATGGTGCGTATCTGGGTAAAAAATACCAACGCTGACGTTATAGTATTGTCTGAAACGTGGCTTAATAAAACCGTTCCGGACAGAGCTATTGGTATCGATGGCTATATTGTCCATAGGGCCGATAGGCCAAAAAGGGAGGGGGAGTAGCAATTTATGTAAAGGATAGATTTGAAGCAATTGTATTACTTTCCGAATCAGTGGTTAAACAATATGAATTACTAGCTTTAAATCTCACTGTTTCTAAAACTGTGCATCTCACAGTAGTCGGTTGCTATAGGCCTCCTTCAGCTAATAATGATGCCATTTCATCTCTGATGCACACAGTGACATCATTGGATTACAAGGAGCTGCTTCTTCTGGGTGATTTTAATGTGAATTGGTTGCAGTCCGCTTCTGACGGTCTTAAATTAATTTGTGATACTCTTAACCTTTCTCAGCTAGTCGAGGCACCTACCAGACCAAATTTGAAGGATTATAAAAAGTCAACATTAATTGATCTTATTTTTACAAATGCTCCACATAAATATTCAATGGCTTCTGTATATGCAAATGATGTTAGTGATCATTGTGTTGTTGCCACAGCTAGAGATACAAAATTACCTAAACAGAAATCACGTATCATTACAAAAAGGTGTTTGAAATATTTCAATGAGCAATGTTTTCTCTATGACCTTGCTACTTACGATTGGGAAAGGATTTCCCTCATCCCCGATGTTGAGCATGCTTGGCAATATTTTTATGATGGTCTTACTTCGGTTCTTAATAGGCATGCACCATTTAAGAAACTAAGAGTTAAAGGCAGGGATAACCCTTGGTTTTCCACTGCATTGTCTATTCTTATACGTGAGCGGGATACTGCTTGGGCAACAGCTAGGCAATCTGATTCAGATTTTGATTGGATTCGTTTTAGACAGCTTCGAAATAAATGTACAGTCGCCATCAGGCAGGCCAAAGCGGATTATTTTATCGCAAAAACTACGACTAACTTAAATAATCCAAAACTTTTTTGGCAGAACATAAAGTATATAGCAGGTAACAAAAAATCATCTGATTTCCCTTCATGTATAACTATGGATTCCACTATCATATCTGATAAAGAGCTAATACTTAACCATTTTAACAAGCATTTTATTGACTCTGGGTCTTTATTTGAGTCACACAATTTTTTGCCCTCAAATAATGACTTTGTTAGTGCAGAAACTATTTTTAAAAAGGAGGAGTTCACTTTTGTACACATCAAGAGTTCTGATGTTCACAAAGCACTTAAAGCGCTTGATATAAATAAATCACCAGGCCCTGATTGTGTGGAAACTATCTATTTGAAAATGGCAGCTGGAATTATTTCAACCCCTTTAACTTATCTTTTTAATCTTTCAATAGATACTGGTGTTATTCCGGAAATCTGGAAATCAGCTTTTGTTGTTCCCTTATTAAAAGGGGGAGACCCTACTATACTAGATAATTATAGACCAATCTCAAAGCTTTGTGTCCTATCAAAAATTCTAGAGAGTTTTATCAGTGATCAAGTGACTTGTTATTTAAATGCACACAAAGTTCTATCTAGTAATCAATCTGGGTTTCGCAAAAAACATAGTACCACAACAGCCGTTTTGAAAGTTGTAAATGACATTGTGGGATCAGTTGACAAAGGCGATTGTTGCGCTTCCCTTTTTATTGATTTATCTAAGGCTTTCGACACAGTGGATCATGAGATATTATTGCATAGATTAAGGAGTGTTGGCTTATCAAATCATGCTATTCTCTGGTTTAAAAATTATTTAAGTAATAGAACTCAATGTGTTCAAGCTGAGGGTAAAAATTCAAGACTATTGGAGATTGTTAAAGGTGTTCCTCAAGGATCCGTGTTGGGGCCTCTTCTATTCACTATCTACATCAACAGTATTGATCATGACAAACAAGATGTTAATTTTCACTTTTACGCAGATGATACTGTTATGTATTGTGGTGCACCCTCGAAACAGCAAGCCCTGCTTAAACTTAAAGGGCTTTTGATGTTATTCAGTCTCGGCTTCATACACTAAAACTTGTCTTGAACGTAGATAAAACTAAAATCATGTTATTCTCTAGCTCGAAAAAGGCGGTAGACAATTTTATTCCTCTCCAGACTTCACAAGGTAATGTGATTGAGTTAGTGAAAGAATATAAATATCTTGGCATCACTATCGATGATAAATTATCTTTTGGGTCTCACATAACTAATTTAAAGAAAAAATTAAAAATAAAGCTTGGGTTTTATTTTAGAAACAAGCTCTGTTTTTCATTTAATGTAAGAAAGAGGTTAGTTTCTGCTACTTTCTTGCCCGTACTGGACTATGGTGATGTGGTGTATCAATTTGCTTCCTCCCAACTTCTCTCGTCTTTGGATGCTGTTTATCACAGCGCTTTAAGATTTATATCAGACTGTAAACCTTTAACTCATCACTGTATATTGTATAATAGAGTATCCTGGCCATCTTGTCTATTAGAAGGAAAATTCATTTTTATCTAATTATCTATAAAACTATTCTCGGGTTGTTGCCTTTGTATCTAGGTTGCCTAATTCAAAAGAAAAGTGTTGGGAAATATTCCCTTCGGTCTGACAATCGTTTTGTTTTCTCTGTTCCATTTGTGAAAACTGAACTGGGAAAAAGGGCTTTTATGTACGCAGCTCCATTTGAATGGAATTTACTCCAAACAAAATTGAAATTACAAACTCTGGTGCCTATTGAACATTTTAAATCTATTATTCGATCACTCGAGGAAGACTCATTGATTTGCAATTGTTTTTAAGTGTTTTAATTGTATATTTTTTGTTTCAATGTGTAAGTTGTGACTGTAACTGCTGTCCATTCTTGGCCAGGACTCTCCTGTGAAAGAGATTTTTAATCTCAGAGAGATTTTCCTGGTAAAATAAAGGTCAAAAAAAAAAAAAAAAAAAAATAATAATCTGAACACACACCGTATACTGTATCAGTGTAGACAGCGTCAGTCATTACAATCTGAACAAACACTGTATACTGTATCAGTGTAGACAGCATCAGTCATTATAAACTGAACACACACTGTACACTGTATCAGTGTAGACAGCGTCAGCCATTATAATCTGAACACACATCTGTATACTGTATCAGTGTAGACAGCGTCAGTCATTATAATCTGAACCCTCACTGTATACTGTATCAGTGTAGACAGCATCAGTCATTATAAACTGAACACACACTGTATACTGTATCAGTGTAGACAGCGTCAGTCATTATAATCTGAACACACACTGTATACTGTATCAGTGTAGACAGCGTCAGTCATTATAATCTGAACACACACTGTATACTGTATCAGTGTAGACAGCATCAGTCATTATAATCTGAACACACACTGTATACTGTATCAGTGTAGACAGCTCAGTCATTATAATCTGAACACACACTGTATACTGTATCAGTGTAGACAGCGTCAGTCATTATAATCTGAACACACACTGTATACTGTATCAGTGTAGACAGCGTCAGTCATTATAATCTGAACACACACTGTATACTGTATCAGTGTAGACAGCGTCAGTCATTATAATCTGAACACACACTGTATACTGTATCAGTGTTAGACAGCATCAGACATTATAAACTGAACACACACTGTATACTGTATCAGTGTAGACAGGTCAGTCATTATAATCTGAACACACACTGTATACTGTATCAGTGTAGACAGCATCAGTCATTATAAACTGAACACACACTGTATACTGTATCAGTGTAGACAGCCTCAGTCATTATAATCTGAACACACACTGTATACTGTATCAGTGTAGACAGCCTCAGTCATTATAATCTGAACACACATCTGTATACTGTATCAGTGTAGACAGCTCATCATTATAATCTGAACACACACTGTATACTGTATCAGTGTAGACAGCGTCAGTCATTATAATCTGAACACACACTGTATACTGTATCAGTGTAGACAGCCATCAGCCATTATAATCTGAACACACACTGTATACTGTATCAGTGTAGACAGCCTCAGTCATTATAATCTGAACACACATCTGTATACTGTATCAGTGTAGACAGCATCAGTCATTATAATCTGAACACACACTGTATACTGTATCAGTGTAGACAGCGTCAGCCATTATAATCTGAACACACACTGTATACTGTATCAGTGTAGACAGCGTCAGCCATTATAATCTGAACACACACTGTATACTGTATCAGTGTAGACAGCATCAGTCATTATAATCTGAAACACACACTGTATACTGTATCAGTGTAGACAGCATCAGTCATTATAATCTGAACACACACTGTATACTGTATCAGTGTAGACAGCATCAGTCATTATAATCTGAACACACACTGTATACTGTATCAGTGTAGACAGCCTCAGCCATTATAATCTGAACACACACTGTATACTGTATCAGTGTAGACAGCCTCAGCCATTATAATCTGAACACACACTGTATACTGTATCAGTGTAGACAGCCTCAGTCATTATAATCTGAACACACATCTGTATACTGTATCAGTGTAGACAGCATCAGTCATTATAATCTGAACACACACTGTATACTGTATCAGTGTAGACAGCCTCAGCCATTATAATCTGAACACACATCTGTATACTGTATCAGTGTAGACAGCATCAGTCATTATAATCTGAAACACACACTGTATACTGTATCAGTGTAGACAGCCTCAGCCATTATAATCTGAACACACATCTGTATACTGTATCAGTGTAGACAGCATCAGTCATTATAAACTGAACACACACTGTATACTGTATCAGTGTAGACAGCCTCAGTCATTATTAATCTGAACACACATCTGTATACTGTATCAGTGTAGACAGCATCAGTCATTATAATCTGAACACACACTGTATACTGTATCAGTGTAGACAGCCTCAGCCATTATAATCTGAACACACACTGTATACTGTATCAGTGTAGACAGCCTCAGTCATTATAATCTGAACACACATCTGTATACTGTATCAGTGTAGACAGCGTCAGCCATTATAATCTGAACACACACTGTATACTGTATCAGTGTAGACAGCATCAGTCATTATAATCTGAACACACACTGTATACTGTATCAGTGTAGACAGCCTCAGCCATTATAATCTGAACACACACTGTATACTGTATCAGTGTAGACAGCCTCAGTCATTATAATCTGAACACACACTGTATACTGTATCAGTGTAGACAGCGTCAGCCATTATAATCTGAACACACACTGTATACTGTATCAGTGTAGACAGCGTCAGCCATTATAATCTGAACACACACTGTATACTGTATCAGTGTAGACAGCATCAGTCATTATAATCTGAACACACACTGTATACTGTATCAGTGTAGACAGCATCAGTCATTATAATCTGAACACACACTGTATACTGTATCAGTGTAGACAGCATCAGTCATTATAATCTGAACACACACTGTATACTGTATCAGTGTAGACAGCCTCAGCCATTATAATCTGAACACACACTGTATACTGTATCAGTGTAGACAGCCTCAGCCATTATAATCTGAACACACACTGTATACTGTATCAGTGTAGACAGCCTCAGTCATTATAATCTGAACACACATCTGTATACTGTATCAGTGTAGACAGCATCAGTCATTATAATCTGAACACACTGTATACTGTATCAGTGTAGACAGCCTCAGTCATTAAAATCTGAACACACTGTATACTGTATCAGTTTAGACAGCGTCAGTCATTATAATCTGAACACACACTGTATACTGTATCAGTGTAGACAGCCTCAGCCATTATAATCTGAACACACACTGTACACTGTATCAGTGTAGACAGCATCAGTCATTATAATCTGAACCACACACTGTATACTGTATCAGTGTAGACAGCATCAGTCATTATAATGTGAACACACACTGTATACTGTATCAGTGTAGACAGCGTCAGTCATTATAATCTGAACACACACTGTATACTGTATCAGTGTAGACAGCGTCAGTCATTATAATCTGAACACACACTGTTACTGTATCAGTGTAGACAGCATCAGTCATTATAATGTGAACACACACTGTATACTGTATCAGTGTAGACAGCGTCAGTCATTATAATCTGAACACACACTGTATACTGTATCAGTGTAGACAGCGTCAGTCATTATAATCTGAACACACATCTGTATACTGTATCAGTGTAGACAGCGTCAGTCATTATAATCTGAACACACACTGTATACTGTATCAGTGTAGACAGCCTCAGTCATTATAATCTGAACACACATCTGTATACTGTATCAGTGTAGACAGCATCAGTCATTATAATCTGAACACACACTGTATACTGTATCAGTGTAGACAGCGTCAGTCATTATAATCTGAACACACACTGTATACTGTATCAGTGTAGACAGCCTCAGTCATTATAATCTGAACACACATCTGTACACTGTATCAGTGTAGACAGCATCAGTCATTATAATCTGAACACACACTGTATACTGTATCAGTGTGATTTTAAAATGTTAATAATGTTGGGGACAGACTCACAGTTTAATGGTGGGATATCCTCGCACGCCGAACTCTGAGGCCATTCCTGCATCAACACATCAACAACCAGTCACATGACACGCCAATAACTGTTATTAACATGTAAACAGCATCTCAACATCTCAGTGGGATTTTCATATGATCGGTGTTCTCCTCTTATGTGTTCTGCTGCCCGTGAGATCCACAGCGAGTTAAAAACATGCAGTTATGTCTAAGTGAATGTAAACTGTTGGTCAAAAGAGGATTCAACAGTATTCAGATCCCTTCAGTTTCACAGTGTGTTGTGTTGTGTTATATTATATTGTGTGTTACAGCTTTATGCTTAAAGGTTTTCTTTCAATCTCACCCGTCCCCAATAGGGTTAGTGATGACACTAGACAACAGCCGTGTTTCCACTGTCGGGCCGAGCCGTGCTAGTGCGTGTCAGGGCCAGTCGCGTCTCCGCTGTCACTCCCGGGGCCTGATCGCTGTTACTCGGGGCCAACGGCAGGAGTTCTGGCCCGGCGAATACCTTGGATCAAAGCGGGCCAGCTCGGGCTAGAGGCGTGCTCAAGGTAAAGGCGGAGTTTATCGTGTTAAGGAAAGTTATGATCTGAGGCAAGATGCACATTTCACTTTATTATATCACGCAAAATAATCTCTGCTGGAAATGGAGAATCGGCTGTGCTGGTCTGAAGATACTGAAGCTCTTCTGAGCATTTGGGCAGAAGAAAGGGTACAACGTCAGTTTGATGGCGTGTGAAGAAACGAGGACGTTATAAAATACATCGATGCTGAACTTGCTAAGCTAAGCATTCAGCGAGCAACGCTTCAAGTTCGGGAAAAAATAAAAAAGTTGCGGGCGCAGTATTGTACAAGGCGATTAAAGCACACAATGGACAAAGCGGAGCTCAGAGAAGAGGAACTCTCCATGGTTCGACTTGATGGACGGTGTGCTGGGTCACCATCGGTGTGCTGGGTCACCATCGGTGAGCTGGGTCACCATTGGTGTGCTGGGTCACCGTCCCTCAGTCGAGAAACTATTGCAGCCACGGCCGTTGAGTTCATATACATGCTATCTTCTTAATTAAAAAAATAAATAAATTCATAATACCCGCTGAAATGGGTTGGGTTGTATGAGGTTTGATCTAGAAAGGCGTGTTAGGGGCGGGGTTTAGGGCTACTGGCCCGGCAGTGGAAACGCGGCTAATGAGTGTTTCTTTAGATCTGCAGTCACTGAAGTTAGGCTTAGTTCATTAGAATCTTTCTTCTGTATTCATATGTCCTAATGCTTCTTGTTCTTCAAGAAGAGTGTGTGGAATGAGTGTGTGTGTGGAAGTGGAATGAGTGTGTGTGTGTGTGGAATGAGTGTGTGTGTGTGTGTGTGTGTGTGTGGACTGAGTGTGTGTCTGTGGACTGATTGTGTGTGGACTGTCGGGGCTACACAAGAAAAACTACCATTCACACATTCAGTCTTGTGTGGAAACTCGTCTGGAAACCACTAATGAAGACACTAAAGTATCTCTCCAGGGAGTGTGTGCACAGGAGACTCAGTGTGTGCGTGCGCGCGTGTGTGTGTGTGTGTGTGTGTGTGTGTGTGTGTGTGTGTGTCTGTTTGTGAGATACTCACCCGAGTATGCAGTGGCGTCCATCTTCCCGACTCGCACCGGAGACCCGGAGTGAGTGAGTTCTGCTCCGACCTCCTGCCAGACCGGCTCCAGCTTCTTACAGTATCCACACCACGGGGCATAGAACTACACACACACACACACACACACACACACACACACATATATCAGACACACACCACGGGGCATAGAACTACACACACACACACACACACACACACATATATCAGACACACACCACGGGGCATAGAACTACACACACACACACACACATATATCAGACACACACCACGGGGCATAGAACTACACACACACACACACACACACACACACACACACACACACACACACACACACATATATCAGACACACACCACGGGGCATAGAACTACACACACACACACACACCACATTTATCAGACACACACCACGGGGCATAGAACTACACACACACACACACACACCAGACACACACACACACACACACACACACACACATCAGACACACACCACGGGGCATAGAACTACACACACACACCAGCACACACACACACACACACACACACACACATCAGACACATCAGACACACACCACGGGGCATAGAACTACACACACACACCAGACACACACACACATCAGACACATCAGACACACACCACGGGGCATAGAACTACACACACACACACACCACGGGGCATAGAACTACACACACACACACACACACACACCAGACACACACACCACGGGGCATAGAACTACACACACACACACACACATCAGACACACACACCACGGGACATAGAACTACACACACACACACACATACACACCACGGGGCATAGGACTACACACACACACACACACACACACACATCAGAGACACACACCACGGGGCATAGAACTACACACACACACACACACACACACACACACACACACATCAGAGACACACACACACACACACACACATCAGACACACACACCACGGGGCATAGAACTACACACACACACACACACACACACACACACACCACGGGGCATAGAACTACACACACACACACCACGGGGCATAGGACTACACACACACACACACACACACACACACACACACACACACACACACACACACACACACACACACACACACATCAGAGACATACACCACGGGGCATAGAACTACACACACACACACACACATCAGACACACACACACCACGGGGCATAGAACTACACACACACACACACATCAGACACACACACCACGGGGCATAGAACTACACACACACACACACACACCACGGGACATAGAACTACAGACACACACACACACACACACACACACACACACACACCAGACACACACACACCACGGGGCATAGAACTACACACACACACACACATCAGACACACACACCACGGGGCATAGAACTACACACACCACACACACACACACACACACACACACACACACACACACACACACATCAGACACACACACCACGGGGCATAGAACTACACACACACACACACACACACACACACACACACACACACACACACACACACACCACGGGGCATAGAACTACACACTAGAGCCCGACCGATATGGATTTTTGGGGGCCGATGCCGATACTGATAAAAAAAGCCTGATACCGATATATCGGCCGATATTATTTGTGTACAATATTTAGAGGTCGACCGATTCATCGGTTTTGCCGATTAATCGGCACCGATAGTTGATTGGTGGAACTATCGTTATCGGCAAAAATCCACACCGATAGTTTTTCCGGGTTGCATCCGTTGCTGGAGCGGCTGAGAAGTGCGCGCGGTCATTACACAGCACTAGAGCGCTGAAGAGAATGCTGGCATTATACAGAGCGAGAGTGGCCTCTAGAGGACAAATAATAAACTATCACTGGCTGAGTTGTTTACATTAACACACGAGGCTGCGCGAGCACAGACCACGGAGAGAACACGCAGCAGAGAGAGCGCCGCTGACACTTCAGACTCGCATTTAAAACACAGTCAGCGAAACGGTATGAATACATAACACTAAAGTATATATTGCCATATCATTAAAAAGTAATTATTTTATTGACTAGATGCTGCATCAGCAGAGAAAGAACAGTAGTTTGCCGTCGAGGCTTTGAGGACTCTATAAACTTACCTCAGTCAAGCGGTTTAAACAATGTGACAAAAACACACGCAGACCTGACCCAAATGTTTTATGGCGCAATTGTTATCATCTATTTGCATTATTATATATCCGGCTGGTCACTTTTATGCATTCATTAGCCGACGAAGTTGCATATTTAAAACTAGTGACGTGATTGCTTTCTCAACATTGATATGTTCATGCAGCCGACAGAAACATAAACAAATCATCAACGTGTTCGATTTAAGATCGTTTTAATCACTACAATACATCTTGTTATTTTGATTAGATAATTATCAAGTGTTCTAAAATAGAAGCAAATAAAGTGAGAGACTATATAGGCTAAATTACGTATACGTTATACAGGTCTTTATTACATTTTAATGGCTATCTTTAAGCACAACTCTTTGGAATTATATGAAATGGTAGCACTTTACAATAAGATTCCATTTTTAGCATTAACTAAGATTAATACAAGTTGTAGAAGAATTATTAATTGTTTTTTTATTTCAACATTTACTAATGCATTTGAAATTGAGTTTTAATTCTTATTTTATTTGTTATTACCTTAATGTACTATGAACTAACATGAATGATAAAGGTACAATTGTATTGCTCATATTAATACATGCCGTAAAAACGTATATTGCATAATGCATATAGTTCATGAAAGCTAGCTAATACATCCTTGTTTACAAATGGGACTTGCAATGTGTTACCTTTGAAATGTACGTATGTTTCTAGGTTATAGCTCCGAAATCTGTAATATTTTAATGTTTAAATTATTTTCTGTATAAAGTTTTTATATATTAATATTTATATATTTATTTAATTTAGCACATTTCAGTTCAGCACTGTTTTATTGTGAGTATTAGGTTTGTTTTTAATCCAGCATCCATTTAAAAAAATTGATTGAATTGGTTGAATTATCGGTTATCGGCATGTACGGTCAAACTTAAATATCGTTATCGGTAAAATCCACTATCGGTCGACCTCTAACAATATTATTTATGTGTATTATAGTACCAGTCAAAAGTTTGGACACACTTTCCTATTGGTGTGATGGGTACTGTATACACAGTATTTAAACAGAATAAATATATAAACGTTTTGCAATGGTGATCAAACACTTGTGTGACAAAGTAATGGAGGCAGGGGGAATGATAGAATAAGAATGATACATTTGAGCTGTAGTTTGCATTGCATATTATATTATATTATAAATACTGCTGCATAATCTTCACTAACGACTTTGGCTTTTAATTTAGTCACGTTATATAAAAACACTTGTATCAATAAATATATCAAAAGTGTCACTGACATTATCTTCTATTTTTAGTCTTAATTCCTCTAATCTCTAACAGTGGAGGAAGAACTCAGATCTTTTTACTAAAGTAAAATTTATAATATCATAATGAAAACGTTTTTAATTACATAATGTACAGACTATTTTTATTATACTAAGTAGTAAGCAAAATGTACCTCTACTAAACGTGAAACTAGGCTATACTCTTAATACAAAATGTCCCTATATAAAGTGTTATAATTATATAAATGATTGGAATATTGCTTGATGTTGTAACGTAGCGTTATAGACAGAATGAGCTTTAGCACTAGTCTACACCGGACGCGGCCGTTATTGCTCGAGTCGCAACAGCTGTTTACCCGAGACGCGGCACAGCGCCCGTTACAGAGCAGAATGGGCCATCCGTTTAGTGTCGGAGATTTGCCGCTCGCGCCACGCATTTTAATCAATGTTTAATCAATCAATTGCCTGGATTTAATAAATAAGAAGTAAATAGGCCTATAGGAGACAATATAATCAGGACTTCTCAGCTGCGCGCTTGTCACAAATTCACACAATACGTGACAGAGGCTGGTAGCAGAGAAATCAATTCAGTGAATTACACTGCGCAAATCAAAAGTAATAGTCTACTACCCACCGGATGAAGAAGGGTTGGCTCTCAACAGAACATATAATATTCATTTTATTTCATTTTTCGTGTTCGCATTTATGAGGAAAAAAACGTACGTGACAGCTCCGAAAGCGGCACTGAAGTGCTTTAAAACTTTCACCCAGACCTCGAACTTTTTCATTAAAGTGAATTTCGTTTTGTATTAATTACCCTTCGCGTGGAGCTTGATTGACAGGTGTTCTAACCAATCATACTTGGCCATCCGCCATTTTGTCCGAAAAAGCAGCCAGTAGAGTTAGTAGATTAACATGGGAGGATTTGAACTTGGTAAAATGAATATACTGACGCCTTTCCGCGGTTAAAACAACATTCCTTCTTATGTTAATTCATGTTTATTTGATGCTATAAATGAACTAGAAGGAAGAGATGATCGGATCACGAGCAGCTTTAACGGATGCTCTACAGCGATCTGTCACGGCACATTAAAGAGCCCCAAAACGGTATTTATTGTTTAAATTTCTTTCAAAAAATGACCACATTTGAAAGCAGAGACTTTGTTTAATATGTTTAATATCAAAAGTAACCGAAAAGTAACCTGGTCTGTCCTGTCTGTCCGCGTGTTGTCAGTCTCCTCTCTGCTCCGCGATGTATTTTTCACTGCGTGAGAACATGAGAGCAGCATAGCTTGTCGGGCATAGCGACAGTAACTAAGGAGGGCGGGTCTTTGCGAAGGGTCAATTATATCTTAATTTTAATCAATGTTTCATCAACCAAATGCCCGGATTTAACAAATAAGAAGTAAATATAGCAGACAATAGATCTGGAAACGGATGCGCCGACGCGTGAACTGCAACTCGTCTCGTAAATGAACTGAAACTTCAGCGTACAGACCTGAGAAATATATCTATTGAAATGTCTACTTTTAAACAGAACGAATCAAAACGAAAGACAAACTGCTTTCTGCTTATGT
The DNA here is from genome assembly GCA_036326025.1 of Chrosomus eos. Taxonomy (NCBI): domain Eukaryota; kingdom Metazoa; phylum Chordata; class Actinopteri; order Cypriniformes; family Leuciscidae; genus Chrosomus; species Chrosomus eos. Next base: position 33,993,459 of record CM070840.1, read on the forward strand.
CATCCTTCTGAAATTTAGGCTACATTTCTCTCTGGCGCGAGATCGCGAGTCCACATCAACTTCATCTTTGCAGCAACACTGACTGAAAACACTTGTTATTAATAAACAATTAAAATGTCTATTTGCTATATTTCATGTATTCATATCATTGCTTTTGCCAGTTCTTTGTGACAGCTTTTAGGTGCTTTATTGGCAGCAACTTGAATCACCGCACTACGCATTTTTTATATTAATTTATCGGCCATTATAAATGCCGATACCGATAGTTAGGAAAACGCCTAATATCGGCCGATATATCGGTCGGGCTCTACTACACACACACCCACAACAAACACACATACGAGCTAGAACACAGCTCACACACACACACACACACACACACACACACACACACACACACCACGACACAGACACACACACACACACACACACACACACACACACACACAAACAGTAACATCATCTGCAGGAAGGGTCACTCACATCCACCAGCCAGACGTCATCCATTCGGTTCTCTTTAAACCTATGAGAAACACAAACACACAAGATCTGCATTTACTGAAGACACTAACAGTCCGACTGTAACGCTTCGTTTCTGCTCTTAAACACGGATCAGAACACCCCACACACACACACACACTTATTTTATAATCTCTTTATGATGGTTTCGAAGCGTCAGAGTTTATATTAATCTGTTAGTGTTTGTCTTTAAGAGAACATTAGAGTAATGGAGGACAGGTTCTCATGTTTGGCTGATTTATCCTTTACATGATGATGATGATCATGCTTGGACTTTATTAAACTCATCAACAGAAAACATGTCAAGCAATTTCATGAGTTTCATTTTAAACAATGCAAACTGTAATCATGAGCTTTATGGATGAATTACGCATTAAAGCACAATTCGGCTTCTTAAAGAAAGATATAACCAGAAACAGATCAAACACATACAACCATTATATATATATATTATATCTATATCTATATATCTCAAACACAGACATGAATCATGCATCTGTCATAATCCATCAGATCATCACACACACATTAACTTTACAACACTTTCAATTCAAATAGCAATAAACTGAAACAAAATTACATTTGTCGACATTTCTCATGAACATTGTTCACCACATGAAAATTAATTTGAAAAAACAAAACAGCAAACGAGACGGACTATCTTACATGTCATCGAGATCCTGCACATGAGCCCCGAGCAGCGGACTGAGGAGAAGACAGGAGAGAACTGCAAACACACACACACACAACATCACTGCATGATAATGATATCTCAGATATGACCATGAGTTATGAATAAAGCATTTGTACCTGCAGGGAGCAGCGCCATGACTGCGCGCGAGAAGAAGAAGAAGAAAAAGAAGAAGAGCATCAACAGGAAGTGCAGACAGTAGTGGAGCCCGCGCATGCGCACTGGCCCAGGGGAGCTGACGCTCACGCTGTCCGCGACTCAATCCGTCACGCTGCTTCCTACATAGTGGACGACACATACACTACATAGAGAATGTGTTTTCTTATTGAAACCAGACCAATTTGCAAATAAACAACAGGCATCAGAGAAACGAATACTAACAAAAGAAAGCCCTTGAACATAACCATAATGTTTGTAGATGCAGAAATTTGTAAATGAAAAGGTAACAAACTCTAAATAAGTAACTAAATTTATACAAGGACAAGTGGAAGCTTCATCACTGAAATCATTCATATGGTTATTATAGCTTTGCTTGCAGGTTGTTTGTGTTTGTCTCATGTCTGGATTCAGGATCCTTTAGTTGTTGAGGAATATAGTTTTAGGACAACGAACATTTATTCTTAACTTCAGTTATTGGCTGCAAACTTCAACTGAAGCTAATCGCGGGATTATCGCGTTAACCACATCATAGGGACTGGAGTTTATTAAGACCTTTAGAGTTTAGTATGAAGAGTTTCCAAGAGGAATGCCTGAAGTGTGTCAGTGTGTGTGTGTGTGTGTGTGTGTGTGTAACAGTGATGCAGTGTGCACAGGCACTAGAGGGCAGTAGAGTTATTATCATGACAGCTGAACATCTGCAGCACACTGGCGCACACACACACACACACACACACACACACACACACACACACACACACACACACACACACACACACACACACACACACACACACACACACACACACACACACACACACACACACACACACACACACACACACACACACAGCTTTTACTGTTGATATACACATTCTGAATTCAAATTCTGTCAATTTGATTACGAAATTCAAACTATACCGTTTTGGCGCTTGTAATGTCGTGATCGCAGATCTCAGATCAGGCGCGATCATCTCTTACTCGTTTCTACTAGTTAATAGAGAGCCTAAGTCCCGCCCCTCCGCTTCCGGCTCATGGGACCTTGTTTCGGAAAAAATATGCATGGAAGTCAATGGGGAGAGACAAGTTATCTTTTTATTCCGTCTGAACTGTGCCCTGAATTACACATATGATGTTTGTCAATTTAAAATATAATTATGAAAGTCAAGAAAGTCGCAGTTTGTCATGAAACAGAAGAGTAACATTTAGATTTATGTGTAAATCGCGCAATGAACTACATCTCTCGTCTCGTCACTAAGCTCGTGTGTGTGCAGTCTGGTACAAAACATGACGGCGAAACGTTACGATTATAAGGTAAGACTATAGAAAACATGACAGATGTTACCTTTTGGGTTTTGTAGTCTTTGTAATTACGTATTTTCACAGTCTTATATCGCAACAGTTTTACATCAAACTGCAACTTTTTTTTACTTTAAAATGTATCGTTTAAATTGCCAAACATCATATGTGTAATTCAGGGCACAATTCAAACGATATCAAAAAATTTGTTGTCTCTCGCCATTGACTACCATACAATATTTTCCCGAGTTTAGGTCCCATGGTGGCCAACCGGAAGGGGAGGGACTTAGGCTCTCTATAAACACGAATGAACAGGTGTGTTAGGCTGCAACTTAACGAAATGTATTTGCCTCATATCGATCAGTCAGTGTTTTTTTAACCGCAGAAAGAGCTTTAAACAGCTGGAGAATAATGTCACATACATTACATGATTTACCTCAGGAAAGCCATTTAATGAATAGCAGTTAGTTGGCTAGAAAACTATAGAACATGAGTATTTTGCTAAATATCTTTAGCCTACCATACTTATTGTATCTTTACTTATATCATTAAAATATTAGACCGCTGTTATTATATTAAAAACCCCATTAGGCCTATATTTAATTGAGTTGTTATTTTTACCCTTTAATAATAATAATAATGCCAGCTGTCAGGGCTGTCCCTGTGTACAGCATTAGGTGAGATAGTTCTTTCCTTGAGAAAAATGAATATGCATCTACTGTACATAATACTTATCCAAATGAGTCGATATTGAATCAAGATCGGAATCAAATCACAAGAATTCATTAATTTGTGTCAAGCAATAATAAAACAGTAGCCTACCAGTTATTGTAGTAAACATTGTAACTTGTCACTAATAAAATTCTGTTTAGTTACCAAATATTTCAAGACAAGACACTTATTGTGATGCTAAGAATAAGGGTTTTTTACAAACTCAAAAGTTTGCAGCGCTGCCTTCAGTTCATTAACTCAGATCATGACCAGATCATTGTTTTCTTTCATTCATCTTTTATTGCTTCTTGTCTTTTTTGTAATAACTCATTTTTATTCTTTGTCTCGCTGAGCCCAAACACATGATATTTCCCTCATCTAAATGTGCTCCTCGTGTCTGTAAACAGAAGGATAATCATATGTTCTCTTTCCCTCACAACACACTCTTGAATAATTTACATTTTTCTCTGAGTTGTTATAGAAGAATCAGAAACTGTCCTTCTCAGAGAGACACAGGAGTGTTTATGGAGTGTGTTTGTTCATATTAACTTAAACAAGGAGAAAATAACATGAGATTTATTTTAATTTAACTGCATCTTCCCCATCTAGTTATACGCCCTTGTGGAAATATGGACTATTTTAACATTATTTTATAGGACTTCATTATTTTATGATTTTACAGTGGAAACAATAAGCATGTGAAATATCTGGATATCTGCATCGATTACATTAAATGTGGTCTGATCTTAATTATAGACAAACTCAATCTGACTAAACAAATAACACACAAACAGTTGTACTTTTCACATTTTTTTATTAACTACATTATAGTCTGATTTTAAAAATCTGTTTCAGTTTTTCAACATTTCTGTAAAACACAACCGTTCTTCTTTCAGCCGTTCTGCGGTTGATTTCCTGGCTGTCGTGTTTCATCCTCGCCTCTCTGAAGCCTGAAGTCTTCAATATTCTCATGTAAAGTCTCTGTCGAACTGATTGTTCCTTCAGTGGTTGCGATTCTTTCTTTTGTAAAGTCATGTGTCAGTGTGAAACGTCCTGTTGTCTATCTATTGTAGAGTGTGAACACGGCATACGTTTCTGTCCGATCTACGTATGGTGTGTGTTGCTGCCTGGTCCTGGTCAAGACAATCTCCTGAACCCCAAGCTGAATGTCAGAATGGGAAAGAAAGGTGATTTAAGCCTCTGGGGTCTAAGGTGTTTTTGGGGTCCTTGAGATGTTTTGACATGACTGACATTTGTGCTTTTTTTCAGTTGCTTATAAACATATTAATGGCACAGGTGAAATTACACTCTATTTAGCACAAACAGGGCTACCATAATATGTGAGCAACATGTATGTACATGTTTGTATTTTTGAGAGAATATTGTTTATGCATGGTCATTGAAAAAAATAAAAATGAAAGTTTTTGAAATAAGGCCACAAAACACATATTGATTATTTCTTCACAAGACTTTTGAAAATTGTATCACATAGCCTAGAATATTTGCTCCAAAACTATGTGAGAATAATAAAGTCTTTTACATTTTTAATGACGTGTTTTGTGTCAGAAAGCTTTATGCGAGTGTTCCGGAGCGCGGAGTTCCGGTCTCACACGCTCCTTGTCACCTGAGTTCTAGAACTGCACTTCCCATCATTCCCCTCTGCTATCATTAGGTTCCATCCCAGCCTGGTCTCCCCATTCAGTCTCATCATTCCCACCTGTTAATCATCACCTACCCTTTATCTGGACTGCTCAGTTCTATGTTCATTACGAAGTCTTGTTTTGCCACGCTGCATGTTGCTACGTGTTCCTTTGATGTTTCATGTCAGTGACTCCTTGTTTCATTACCTGTTTCAATAAAGTGCTGCAAACCCTCACTCAGCAGAATGCGGTCGCTAATCAAGCTCAAGCTCCGCAGCTGCGGCTCCCTTAACACCAAGCGTGAGTACGACTTCAAGCAACCCTAAATTATCTTTCCCTGAGAAGTTTAATGGCTCACCTGCTGCCTGTAGAGGATGTCTGTTGCAGTGCGACCTATTTATCAACCAGCAACCCCAGCTTTATCCCACTGATGCGTCCCTCGTCTCATTCATCTGTTCTCTACTCACCGGTAGGGCGTTGGAGTGGGCGACTGCTCTCTGGTCGGGAGGTCAGCACACATTTCCTCTTATAACGTGTTTATGTCTCAATTCAGAGAGGTGTTTGAACATCCCGCGGGCGGTAAGGAGCTGGGAGAGCTCCTCCTCACATTAAGTCAAGGGAGTTCCAAGCCGGTCATCTGAGAGCTTCTTGTCCTGTGAGATCCAGATCCAGAGATACTTCTGTGGTGAGTTCCTCAATTAATCCTCCCAACTCTCTCTGTCTCGAAGTTTCCTTTAGTTTTAATGGAAACAATGGCTTTAATTGACTCTGGTGCCGCTGGGAATTTTGTCGATTTGGAGTTTGCCTTGTCTAATCATTTCTCTCTCATCCCTTGTGAGTCCCTGGATGGACGCCCCCTGGGGACAGGGGAGGTACAATACATCACGCAGCCACTTACTCTCAACTACGGGTCTTGTCACATGGAGAGAATTCATTGGTGTACCATCAGTTCACCTCTTCATCCAGTAATTTTGGGATTGCCCTGGCTGGAGAGACACAACCCTCTAATTTCCTGGGCTGAGAGGAGAATTACTCAATGGGCTCCTTTCTGCAAACAGCGATGGCCAAAGCAGTGGCAGCATTTATGACTCAGACTGGTTGTGCTGACCCATGGCGTTTTCTGAACCCGTCAAAAAAGGAATTTTCTTTTTTTTTCCAGTGTTCACCAATCTTACTCACGTATTGACTATTTTTTCCTAGATAAAGCTCTCTTACCAGTAGTTCATTCCTCTGAATATTCGGCTATAGTTATTTCCGATCATGCTCCACACTCTTAAACCTAAATTTTTCTAATATTAGAGGTAGGGCAAATCAGTGGAGGTTTGATTCAGGATTACTATCTGATAAAGAATTTTGTAAGTACATAAGTACTAATATTGATATGTTTATTGAGACTAATAAATCAGATTCTGTTTCTCCTTCATTATTGTGGGAAACATTCAAAGTGGTAATCCGAAGTTATATTATTTCATACACTGGTTATAAGTACAAACAAAGGAAACAAAAGTTACAAGACCTGGTTAATTACATCATCGAGACTGATAGGCAGCTTCTTAATAATCCTACCCCTGAGTTGCGTGCTAAGAAATTGGAATTAAAAGTGGAATTTGATTTGCTCAGTACAAAAAATGCGAAGAATTTATGCTGCGAAGAACTAAAGCTACTTATTATGAGCATGGAGATAAAGCCGGTCGTTTACTGGCATCCCAGCTTAAGGGATTAACTGCCTCTCGTTTATTTACTCAGGTATATGATTCTTCTGGTTCCTTAGCTAAAAATCCATCGGACATCAATGATTTTTTTTTCTCTTACTATTCCAATCTTTATAAATCAGAGCCACCTAAAGATGATTCCATCATGGATAGTTTCTTGGATAGTTTAAATTTTCCTCGCATTGATGTAGCGGTAGCAGATGATCTTGACAAGCCTCTAGAGTTAGATGAGATTTTGAAAGGTCTTCAGCTTATGCAAAGTGGTAAGGCAGCAGGTCCAGACGGCTTTCCGATTGATTTCTATGAAATGTTTGCCAAACATCTGGCTCATTTGTTGTTTGATATGTTTAATGATTCTTTAGCAAATGGTTATCTTCCCTTAAAGGGTCATGAAACCCCAAACCAAATTTTCTGAGATTTTAACAGAGGTATGTGTGTTGAACACCATTGAAGACAATGTTAGCATCTGTTAGATTTAATAATAGGGTTAAAATGGTTACATTTTAGTTTTTTTCCGCTTTTTTCGTCTTCCGGGTTTAAAATCTTTATCGTGTCCACGTCACAGGCTGTGACGTGGCCGTGCACTGTGAGTGCTTGATGACTCATCGGTGTCTCATAATTATTAATGAGACTGAGTTCATATCCTATGAGAAGACATTGTCTCTTAATTATTCATGACACCACGTGGATCTTTCCAATAACAGACATGTCAAACTGTGATATCGCGTAGTAGCCTAGATGAGAGAGACAATCATGGGACGCAGTGTTTGTTTTCGTGGTGCAAAAGTCCAAGTGGGTTGAATATGTTTCCCCGCGATGCTGCCAGGGCTAAACTCTGGCTCCGGGCGGTTGGTTTGATCAACCACGGACACATCTAAACTATAGCGTGTGCCGCAAACATTTTTCTCGAGAGAGAATGGTGGACTTCGCCTTGTTGACGACCAATGCAGGTTGCGTCTTGCGAGTGATGCGGTACCAAGTCCCGATGACTTTTCTATCCCTTCAGAGGTGTGTGTGTGTGTGTGTGTGTGTGTGTGTGTGTGTGTCTAAAATGAGAAGTCCTCACAGAGCCATCTTTATTATGGGAGTTCAGCGGGCGCGTAGGCTATGCACGGAACGTAGTTTTTTTTAAGCGGAAAATTAATTATTTTCAAATATATGCATTTAGTGTCTATATAAACAACTATATATTTTATAATGACATTATAATTATACATGTAGTCTACATTAATATGTTTAAAATAGAATTACGATTACTGTAGTAGGCTAATATATGTAGCAGGGCATTCAGTTACTTTTGAAAGGACAATAATAAAGTGTCAGTGTATTTCATTAGACTTTAACTTTGCCAGCTATAAAAAAAAAATCTAGCATTTCCTCACGTTTTACCACTGCTTTTTAGTGACAGTCGATATGCATGGGCCACTGGCTATGACAGTGATGGCCAAACCACACCCACTCCCTCGCTTCTTCTCACAGCATCCACGCCCATTTAAGTTGCATTTTTCAAAAAGATTGTGAGCTAGACTTGAGCTGAAAGAGGGGGGTTTCATGACCCTTTAACTCTCACTCAAGCCTCTATCTCACTCTTACTCAAGCGGGATAAGAATCCAGATGAATGTGGCAATTGGAGACCCATAAGTTTGTTAAATTCTGATGTTAAACTATTGGCTAAGGTGCTGGCTTGCCGTCTGGATCCCTGTCTTCCTAAAATAATCTCTGAAGATCAGACCGGTTTCATTATGGGACGACAATTATCATCAAATATTTGACGACTCTTAAATATTATTTTCTCTCCATCCACCTCCTTATCTAGCGAGATAATCATCTCATTAGATGTGGAAAAGGCCTTTGACCGGGTTGAGTGGAATTATTTATTCACTATATTAGATAGATTTGGCTTTGGCCCCTTTTTCACGTCTTGGATACGCCTTTTGTACACTGCTCCTGTTGCTAGTGTGAGAACAAATTATTTGTGTTCCCAATATTTCCCCCTCTCAAGAGGTACTCGTCAAGGTTGTCCTCTTTCCCCTCTATTGTTCGCGTTAGCAATAGAACCTCTTTCCATAGCCCTGAAAAATTCCCCACTTTTTTCAGGTGTTGTTAGAGGGATAGAACATCGTGTCTCGCTCTACGCTGATGACCTTTTGCTTTTTGTTTCGAACCCTGTCGGCTCTGTCTCAGATCTTTTGAATATTTTTAAAAATTTTGGTTCTTTTTCGGGTTATAAGCTTAATATAAACAAAAGTGAATGTTTTCCAGTAAATAACATGGCTAAACAAATCCCAGTGGGCCTCCATGTTTCCTCCTGCCTTTTCATGTTTCTTCCACAAAGTTTCGCTACTTGGGGGTAAATATTTCGCACTCCTTTGATCTACTATCTACTACAACTACCCACAAAATCCCTTACAATACAACTTTAATTTAGAAGGATGTCCTGTTACTCTATCCACTACAGTAAAAGACCTGGGTGTTATACTAGACCGCAACTTGACTTTCGAAAATCATATTTCACATGTTACAAGAACAGCCTTTTTCCACCTTAGAAACATTGCTAAGCTACGTAACATGCTATCTGTTTCAGATGCAGAAAAGTTAGTTCATGCATTCATGACCTCGAGACTAGATTACTGTAATGCTTTATTAGCTGGTTGTCCTGCATCCTCAAACAAGCTACAGTTAGTGCAAAATGCAGCCGCTAGAGTTCTTACTAGGTCAAGAAAATATGATCATATAACATCAATTTTATCATCTCTACACTGGTTACCTATTAAGTTCCGTATCAATTACAAAGTATTACTATTGACTTATAAAGTTCTAAATGGTTTAGCTCCTGTGTATTTAACAGATCTTCTATCGCCCTACAATCCATCGCGCTCTTTAAGATCACTAAATTCGAGGCTTCTGGTCGTTCCTAGGATATCTAAGTCTACTAGGAGGGAGGGCGTTCTCACATTTATCTCCTAAACTCTGTAATAGCCTTCCTGATATTGTTCGAGACTCGCTGTCCCAGTTTAAAACTAGATTAAAGACGCATATCTTTAACCAAGCATTCACTTAATGCTTACCTTTTATACTACTTCTGAATCAGTTCGAATGCATTAACATTATGAACATCAGCTATGCTAATTATTTCCCATCTGTCTTTCTGCTGTTATCTCGGGACGCTAGTCCCAAGGTAAATAGCGTTCGTCAGCTCCAGTTTGTATCCAGCCTCTCACGAAGACTTCAGATGCCCCAACACCTGTGGAGAGACGACTAAACGCCGGTGGAGAGACGACTCGACGCCTGTGAAGAGACGACTAAACGCCGGTGGAGAGACGACTCGACGCCTGTGAAGAGACGACTAAACACCGGCGATATGTTATGCCTAAATTTATACATGATTAACTAACTGTATTTTTCTTTGTACATTTCTGAAATGCACTTTCTGTAAAGCTGCTTTGAGACAATGTGTATTGTGAAAAGCGCTATACAAATAAACTTGAATTGAATACTATATCAATATAATTTCTCCAAATTGCTCACTCAAGTCATATTAGATTTGCAACGTTGGGATAAGTTACCGCTTACTCTATTTGGCAGAATTCAGTCAATCAAAATGAATATTTTACCTAGGTTTTTGTTCCTTTTTCAGACCCTTCCAGTGTTTTTTACCAAAGTCCTTCTTTAAACTGTTGGATGGGGCTATTTCTACTTTTATATGGCAGGGCAGACCTCCCAGGCTAAGCAAGGCATATCTTCAGAGACATAAAAAAGATGGGGGTCTTGCTCTGCCTAATTTTTTGATTTATTACTGGGCAGCAAATATCAGCAAAATCCACAGTTGGTATAATTCTCCCCATATAGATTGGTGTGTATTAGAAGCACAGTCTTGCTCTTCGTCCTCGCTCTCTGCCTTGGTGTGTGCTCCTTTGTCCAATCGCCCCTCAAAATACACTACAAATCCAGTTGTTCGTTCTTCCCCTTAGGATTTGGAGTCAATTTAGACAACATTTTAAACTTGCTGCTGCTTCTCTTTATGGACCTATTTGCAATAATCATTTATTTGTGCCCTCAACATTAGATTCTGCTTATGTTTTATGGAAAAATAAAGGCCTCTCATATTTTTCTGATTTATTTACTGACGGAGTTTTCACAACTTTTTCTGATCTTGCAAAGAAATTCAATATACCACAGTCTAACTTATTCCGTTTTTTTCAAGTACGCAATTTTGTTCATTCTCACTGTCCTTCCTTCCCAGACTTGTCTGAACCTTCTTTATACGAGAAGTGTTTAATACAGAAACATGGCTCTATATCCATTCTATACAATTTAATTCTTCCTTATGTTTTGCCTTCTTCTGCTCGGTTTACACATCAATGGGAGACAGAACTGGGATTTAGTTTGGATCAGGAATGGTGGGAAGTGGCTGCTGGCAGGGTTAATTCTTCGTCATCCTGCGCCAAACTGAGTCTGATTCAATTTAAGGTTTTCCATAGAATTCATCTTACAAACGTTAAACTAAGTAAGCTATTTCCAGGTGTGGATGTCACTTGCAATAGGTGTTCTCTGGTTCCTGCTGATCATACCCACATGTTTTTTGCGTGTCCAAAGTTGGAAGATTTTTGGTACTCCTTTTTTGATACTTTTTCTAATATCCTTAATATTTCTATTGAACCATGTCCTCTTATTGCCATCTTTGGTGTCCGGGGTGTTTTGGATGAGTATACAAAAAAATATGCTAATATTCTTGCCTTTGCCTCATTGATAGCTCGCTTAATTTATTTTTTTCCTACTGTATTATTATTATTATTATGTTATTTATTTATTATTATTATTATTATTATTAATTTGGTGTAATTTGGGAATATACTTCTGAATCATTTTCCTCCTTGGGGTGGGTGGGTCAAGGTTTACTGACTGAGGGTTATGGATTGTTCATGTTTGTGTCCACCCTTAGCAGTTGTAAAAAAGGGGAAAAAAGGAATGTATACTTTTATTAATATTGCTGTATCCTTTTGTATATTCCATTAATAAAAAATAAAAAAAACCTGCCGGTCTCTTACAGTCACTACCAGTGCCTCAACGCCCATGGTCCCACATCGTCGTGGATTTCGTAACTGATTTGCCTCCGTCTCAGGGATTTACCACAGTTCTGTCAGTCGCGGATCGCTTCAGAGCGTTTCAACACAGACCCGCTCTCGTTCGTGAGCGAGCTGTCAATCATGCGCGCGCGGACCGGTGTTGTGCCGAAAAGTACGCTGGAGCAACACAGTCTATGAGCAGAATGGAGTCTAAGCGAAGTGGTGTTCTCTTGGGTGTAATAACGAACACAGCAGTCATTAATGTTCCTAAATCCGAACCGCTGAAGACGCAAAGTGGCTGAGTTTGTCTTTGAAGGGAATATTACCCACGATCAACGTCACGTGCTTTCATGTTTGCATGAATCATTTCACACACCATACTGCTTATAAACGAGGAGTTATAAAGCTGGTTTTGCTAAGAAGCCGCTCCTGAAAAAAGGAATCGATACCAACTATTCGTGTTCCTGAACTTCCTGCACCTCCAGAAGAACTGAAGTGAGTGTAGCGTTTTATTAACCTTTATATTAATATTTATATTAATCTTTGCAAATCGCTAGCTTCACGATGAATGCGGCTAAGGTTTAAACTCAGGGAACATTATGGCATGTTTTCTATGTGAGACGTTCTCAATATAATTCATAATCCCACGTTTATAATGAACAACGCGTTATGTTTTTTGTGTTATTATGTTACAAACGTGTACGCACAGAACAGAGGCGGGGTGAGCAAAGCTCATTATCATTTAAAGGCACATACACTGAAACGGCGTGCTGACAACAGAGCTGTCTTTGACCAGGTAAAATAAGTGTTTTCTTACAATACTAATAAGAATTTTTAATTAAAGTATATTACAAACTTTTAATTTAGACCCTAAAGAATCATATTAGCTTGTACAAAAATGGCATTATATGACCCCTTTAAAATACAGGGTGCATACGTCTGATGTGGGGCGATTTTAATTCCAAATAAGAATAACAATAGCCTATAGCATACGGCCTATAAATCGTTAAAAAGGAACACTTCAGTACACTAGAGATAAATATGGATACGTTTACTTCAAATGTTTCCATTCATTACAAACACAGTATTTAACAGTAAACATGGTTCTAAACTTTGTAATATTCACCATATTAGAGTAAACACTGATACCAGCCTAACATAAAGCTGTGTTTTATTATCAAACATAAAAACATCGTGTCGTACACATTTCCTGCCTGTCTAGGCTATAGTTCAATTCTATTTTTCTTCTATGTGAAAAAAATCTGCCAAAACGCACCGGCGCGTTTGCCGACCCCAGAGGGTTAAGCCCTGTTTAAATGCCACGTCCTACCTGAGCATTGTTTCTGACCATGTCCATCCCTTTATGGCCACCATGTACCCATCCTCTGATGGCTACTTCCAGCAGGATAATGCACCATGTCACAAAGCTCAAATCATTTCAAATTGGTTTCTTGAACATGACAATGAGTTCACTACAATAAAATGGCCCCCACAGTCACCAGATCTCAACCCAATAGAGCATCTTTGGGATGTGGTGGAACGGGAGCTTTGTGCCCTGGATGTGCATCCCACAAATCTCCATCAACTGCAAGATGCTATCCTATCACTATGGGCCAACATTTCTAAAGAATGCTTTCAGCACCTTGTTGAATCAATGACACGTATAATTAAGGCAGTTCTGAAGGCGAAAGGGGGTCAAACACAGTATTAGTATGGTGTTCCTAATAATCCTTTAGGTGAGTGTATATTGAGTGAAACGCTTCTGGAACAAGAACAAATGTGGGCGGGGCTTGATTGTGTCTGTGAGGAACTGGTTGGTTGGTTGTGGTTTGCTATTGGCTGATCTCATGTGAGTGACAGGTTATAGCCCCGCCCTCGTCATTAGAGAAGAGAAGAGATGCTGCAAGAGGAACTTATTCTGATTATTAAGATTAAGATTATTACCACAATAATGATGATGTGCACCCATAAATCATTTACAATAAGCACTGCAGTATTCCATGAAAAAAACAATAATTCAATTTTGATTTCAGTGTGACTTTACTGTGTGGCAAGGATGAAATGCATGGAACAGGAGAGTTTACTGCAGCGCACAGGATCTGATCCTGGTGAGACGCAGGAGGAGCCCGGCCAGGATTCACCCCACAGAGCCCAGTCCCTCCAAGCAGCAGAACCCACCAATCCCTGCAGAATAGTCCCACAGAAGCGGATCAAGTGGCCTTCAGCTAACAGACAAAGCATGTGGTCGCAGTTTGACACCGATGTTGGCAGGATCCTCGAAGCTACAGCTAAGGGAGAAGTGGACAGCCGGCTGGAGGCCATGACGGCAATTATAGTCAGCTACGCAGCCGAGAGATTTGGCCATGTTGAGAATGGGAATACCAAGCCCTCCTATGCTAGGAACCGTAGAGCCACACAGATCCATCAACTGCGTCAGGAGCTTCGAAGTCTTAAACAACAGTATAAGGGGGCTAGAGAAGAGGAAAAGCAACCACTCGCTGAGCTTCGGAACATCTTAAGAAAGAAGCTCATGTCCCTGCGCAGGGCAGAGTGGCACCGGAGGAGGGGTAAGGAAAGAGCAAGGAAGCGTGCTCCCTTTATTTCCAACCCTTTTTCCTTCACTAAGAAGCTTCTTTGTGACAAGCGTAGTGGCAGCCTCACATGCTCAAACGACGAGGTGAATTCTTTTTTGCATAACACCCTGAGTGACCCAGATAGGGACCTGGAACTGGAACCACACATAGCCCTAATAACCCCACATCCGCCGACAGTTGAATTTGTCATGAGGGAGCCCAGCTGGACAGAAGTGCAGGAGGTGGTGAAAAAAGCTAGATCAGCCTCCGCTCAAGGGCCTAGTGGAGTTCCATACACTGTGTACAAGCGCTGCCCGCAAATCCTTCGGTACTTGTGGAAGAGTCTGAGGGTGATCTGGCGTAGGGGAAGAGTTGCCAAGCAGTGGAGATATGCAGAAGGTGTATGGATCCCCAAAGAAAAAAATTTCAAGAACATCAGTCAGTTTAGAGTCATCTCACTGCTGAGCGTCGAAGGCAAGCTATTTTTCAGTGTCTTGTCACGACGACTAACTGAGTTCCTTTTGAATAACAACTATATTGACACCTCTGTTCAGAAGGGTGGAATCCCGGGAGTGGCAGGATGTTTGGAACACACGGGAGTCATCACACAAATCATCAGGGAGGCTCGTGAAGGAAAAGGAGACCTTTCAATGTTATGGTTGGACCTTGCCAATGCATATGGCTCCATACCACACAATCTCATTGTGCTTGCCCTCCAGCCCTCCACACATAATGTGCTTGCCATTATGTTCCCAGCAAAATCACAGACCTTATCCTGGATTATTATTGCAAGTTCAGGTTAAGAGCCACTACTGGGTCAGGTGTATCAGACTGGCATCGGTTAGAAAAAGGAATAATTACAGGTTGTACCATCTCAGTTATTCTCTTTGCCCTTGCCATGAACATGATTGTCAAGTCAGCAGAGGTAGAGTGCAGAGGCCCTTTGATGAAATCTGGAGTGCGACAGCCCCCAATAAGAGCTTTCATGGATGACCTGACAGTCACCACTACATCCGTACCGGGCAGTAGGTGGATTCTTCAAGGGCTAGAGAAGCTCATCAACTGGGCAAGGATGAGCTTTAAACCAGAAAAATCAAGGTCGCTAGTGCTCAAAAAAGGGAAAGTAGTGGACAAGTTCCGTTTTTCACTGGCCGGAGTCACTATCCCGTCCATAACCGAGAAGCCAGTCAAGAGCCTTGGCAAGGTTTTTGACTGTAGCCTCAGGGATTCTGCCTCCATCCAAAAAACCAACAAAGAGCTTGAGTCTTGGCTTAGCAGGGTGGACAAATCAGGTCTACCTGGGAAGTTTAAGGCCTGGATTTACCAGCATTCTATCCTGCCCCGGATCTTGAGGCCCCTGCTAATGTACGAAGTGCCCATAACAACTGTCGAGGCCCTGGAGAGAAAGATCAGCAGTTATCTGCGTAGATGGCTTGGGTTACCTCGCAGTCTGAGCAGTGCTGCCTTGTATGGCACCAGCAATGTCCTGCAAATCCCAACTAACAGCCTTTCTGAGGAGATTATGGTGTCAAGAACACGGGAAGTATGGCAGTATAGAGAATCCAGGGATCCAAAGGTGGCAGCAGCTGGCATACAGGTGCGAACAGGCAGGAAATGGAGTGCAGGAAAATCGCTGGAGGTGGCTGAGTCACGGCTGAGGCAGAAGGCACTGGTGGGGCCCATAGCAACAGGGCGTGCAGGCTTTGGCTACTTCCCGGTAACAAGAGTTGACAATACTCAAGGGAAAGAGCGTCAACATCTTGTTCAGGAGGAAGTGCGGGCAGGTGTGGAGGAAGTTAGAGCTAGCAGGATGGTGGGAATGGGACAGCAAGGAGCTTGGACAAAGTGGGAAAATGTGCGGCAACGGAAGATCACCTGGGCTGACATCTGGAAAGGAGACTTCCACCGTATCAGGTTCTTAGTCCAAACTGTCTACGATGTCCTACCAAGTCCAGCAAACCTGCACATCTGGGGCAAAATTGAGACACCTTCCTGTCCCCGTTGTCCAGGAAGGGGATCCCTAGAGCACCTCCTTAGTAGCTGCCCAAAAGCCCTTGGAGATGGGTGCTATCGCTGGCGCCACGACCAGGTGCTTAAGGCAGTTGCTGAGAGCATAGCCACAGCCATTAACACCATCAAGGGCCACCACAATTCAAGGAGCATCAAGTTTCTTAGAGCCGGAGAGAAAGCCCTTCCACAACCCAGAGCAAAGTCTGGCCTCCTCACTACTGCCACTGATTGGCAACTGGAAGTGGATATTGGAAAACAGCTAAAGATTCCAACTAGAATAATATCCACAAGACATCGTCCAGACATGATTATGTACTCAGTTTCTACCAAGCAGTTGATCTTGTTGGAGCTCACTGTGCCTTGGGAAGAGCGCATGGACGAAGCCAATGAGAGAAAGCGCGCCAAGTACCAGGAGCTAGTTGAAGAGTGTAGGAGGCAGGGCTGGCAAACCCGTTGTGAGCCTCTGGAGGTGGGCTGCAGAGGATTTGCAGGGCATTCACTCTGCAACGTGTATAAAATCCTAGGCATCACGGGGAAGCTAAAAGAAAGGCGATCAGATCCGCAACTGAAGCTGCAGAGAAAGCCACACGTTGGCTGTGGATTAAGAGGGCAGAACCGTGGGCAATTGCTCCTGGGACACAGGCCGGGGTCTGATCAACTCCGGTCGGGTCGCCTGGGCGAGGGTGTCTGATGTTGAAAGACCCGAAACACCCAATGACCCCAGGATACAACACTGAGGATGTGTCCCAGTGCATCTGCATGATGTGTCCTTCAACTACTTAAATATATTGTAAAGACAATCAGAAACATAATTAACAAATAATCTTTAAAGCCCACTCTTAGGAATGAAATATCCCCCAAAAGAGGCAAGAGAGCAGAAAGGACTTCAGTCTCCAGGGCGACCATCAGATAAGATAAGATTTTATTGCTCTGAAAAATGTGAGCATGTGCTTAAGACTGAAGCCGTAGGAAAGACCCCAAACCCCAGGCCCCTGATCCCAGACCCCAGACCCCACACTCCAGACCCCAGACTCCAGACCACAGGCCCCAGACCACAGACCCCAGACTCCAGACTTCAGACTCCAGACCCCAGACTCCGGTCTCCAGACCACAGACCACAGGCCCCAGATCACAGGCCCCAGACTCCAGACACCAGACCACAGGCCTCAGACTCCAGACGCCAGACCCCAGGCCCCAGACCACAGGCCCCAGACCACAGGCCCCAGACTCCAACCACAGGCCCCAGACATCAGACACCAGAGTCCAGACACCTGACCCCAGGCCCCAGACCACAGGCCCTAGACTCCAGACACCAGAACCCAGACTCCAGGCACCAGAGTCCCGACACCAGACCCCAGGCTCCAGACCCCAGACCACAGGCCCCAGACTCCAGACACCAGATCCAGACTCCAGACACCAGACCCCAGACCCCAGGCCCCAGACTCCAGGCTCCAGGCTCCAGGCTCCAGGCTCCAGGCTCCAGGCTCCAGACACCAGACACCAGACACCAGACACCAGAGTCCAGACACCAGACCACAGACCACAGACCACAGACCCCAGACCACAGGCCCCAGACTCCAGACACCAGACTCCAGACTCCAGACACCAGACCCCAGGCCCCAGGCCCCAGACCCCAGGCCCCAGGCCCCAGACTCCAGGCTCCAGACACCAGACACCAGAGTCCAGACACCAGACCACAGACCCCAGACCACAGGCCCCAGACTCCAGACACCAGACTCCAGACACCAGAGTCCAGACACCAGACCCAGGCCCCAGACCCCAGACCACAGGCCCCAGACTCCAGACACCAGACACCAGAGTCCAGACACCAGACCACAGACCCCAGACCCCAGACCCCAGGCACCAGACCCAAGACTCCAGACCACAGACCCCAGACCCCAGACTCCAGACCCCAGACTCCAGACCACAGGCACCAGACCCCAGACTCCAGACCAAAGGCACCAGACTCCAGACCACAGGCACCAGACTCCAGACCACAGGCACCAGACTCCAGACCACAGGCCCCAGACCACAGACCACAGACTCCAGACTCCAGACCCCAGACCACAGGCACCAGACTCCAGACCACAGACTCCAGACACCAGACCCAAGACTCCAGGCCACAGGCACCAGACTCCAGACCACAGGCCCCAGACCACAGCCCCATACTCCAGACCACAGGCACCAGACGCCAGGCCCCAGACCCCCCACAACCCAGACACCAGACTCCAGACCACAGGCCCCAGACCACAGCCCCATACTCCAGACCACAGGCACCAGACGCCAGGCCCCAGACCCCCCACAACCCAGACACCAGATCCTAGCCCCAGACCCTAGGCCCCAGACACCAGGCACCAGACACCAGTCCCCAGGCACCAGACACCAGACCCAGACACCAGACCCCAGACTCCAGGCACCAGAGTCCAGACACAAAACCTCAGGCCCCAGGCCCCTGACCACAGGCCCCAGACACCAGATCCCAGACTCCAGACACCAGACCCCAGGCCCCTGGCCCCAGACCCCAGGCCCCAGACCACAGGCCCCAGACTCCAGACACCAGACTCCAGACACCAGAGTCCAGACACCAGACCCCAGGCCCCAGACCACAGGCCCCACACTCCAGACTCCAGACACCAGGCCCCACACTCCAGACTCCAGACACCAGACACCAGAGTCCAGACACCAGACCACAGACCCCAGGCACCAGACCACAGACCACAGACCCAAGACTCCAGACCACATACCACAGACCACAGACCACAGGCACCAGACCACAGACCCCAGACTCCAGACCACAGGCCCCAGACCACAGGCACCAGACTCCAGACCACAGGCCCCAGACCACAGGCTCCAGACTCCAGGCCCCAGACCCCCAGACCCCAGACACCAGATCCTAGCCCCAGACCCTAGGCCCCAGACACCAGGCACCAGACCCCAGACCCCAGACACCAGACACCAGACCCCAGACCCCAGACACCAGACACCAGACACCAGACCCCAGACTCCAGGCACCAGACCCAGACACCAGACACCAGACACCAGACACCAGACCCCAGACTCCAGGCACCAGAGTCCAGACACCAAACCCCAGGCCCCAGGCCCCTGACCACAGGCCCCAGACACCAGATCCCAGACTCCAGACACCAGACCCCAGGCCCCTGGCCCCAGACCCCAGGCCCCAGACCGCAGGCCCCAGACTCCAGACACCAGACCCCAGACTCCAGACACCAGACCCCAGACCCCAGACTCCAGACACCAGAGTCCAGACACCAGACCCCAGACCACAGGCCCACACTCCAGACTCCAGACACCAGGCCCCACACTCCAGACTCCAGACACCAGACACCAGAGTCCAGACACCAGACCACAGACCCCAGGCACCAGACCACAGACCACAGACCCAAAACTCCAGACCACATACCACAGACCACAGACACCAGACTCCAGACTCCAGACACCAGACCCCAGACACCAAACCCCAGGCCCCAGGCCCCTGACCACAGGCCCCAGACACCAGATCCCAGACTCCAGACACCAGACCCCAGGCCCCTGGCCCCAGACCCCAGGCCCCAGACCACAGGCCCCAGACTCCAGACACCAGACCCCAGACTCCAGACACCAGAGTCCAGACACCAGACCCCAGACCACAGGCCCACACTCCAGACTCCAGACACCAGGCCCCACACTCCAGACTCCAGACACCAGACACCAGAGTCCAGACACCAGACCACAGATCCCAGGTAGCAGACCACAGACCACAGACCCAAGACTCCAGACCACATACCACAGACCACAGACATCAGACTCCAGACTCCAGACCCCTGACTCCAGACCACAGGCACCAGACTCCAGACCCCAGACACCAGACTCCAGACCACAGGCCCCAGACCACAGGCACCAGACTCCAGACCCCAGACCACAGGCACTAGACTCCAGACCACAGACTCCAGACACCAGACCACAGACCCAAGACTCCAGACCACAGGCACCAGACTCCAGACCCCAGGCACCAGACTCCAGACCCCAGGCACCAGATCACAGGCACCAGACCACAGGCACCAGACTCCAGACCACAGGCACCAGACGCCAGGCCCCAGACCCCCCACACCCCCCACACTAGATCCTAGCCCAGACTCCAGGCCCCAGACACCAGACCCCAGGCACCAGACCCTAGGCCCCAGACACCAGACCCCAGGCCCCAGACTCCAGGCCCCCCACACCCCAGGCACCAGACCCCAGACACCAGACCCAGACTCCAGTCACTGCTGAGCGTCGAAGGCAAGCTATTTCGCAGTGTCTTGTCACGACGACTAACTGAGTTCCTTTTGAATAACAACTATATTGACACCTCTGTTCAGAAGGGTGGAATCCCGGGAGTGGCAGGATGTTTGGAACACACGGGAGTCATCACACAAATCATCAGGGAGGCTCGTGAAGGAAAAGGAGACCTTTCAATGTTATGGTTGGACCTTGCCAATGCATATGGCTCCATACCACACAATCTCATTGTGCTTGCCCTCCAGCCCTCCACACATAATGTGCTTGCCATTATGTTCCCAGCAAAATCACAGACCTTATCCTGGATTATTATTGCAAGTTCAGGTTAAGAGCCACTACTGGGTCAGGTGTATCAGACTGGCATCGGTTAGAAAAAGGAATAATTACAGGTTGTACCATCTCAGTTATTCTCTTTGCCCTTGCCATGAACATGATTGTCAAGTCAGCAGAGGTAGAGTGCAGAGGCCCTTTGATGAAATCTGGAGTGCGACAGCCCCCAATAAGAGCTTTCATGGATGACCTGACAGTCACCACTACATCCGTACCGGGCAGTAGGTGGATTCTTCAAGGGCTAGAGAAGCTCATCAACTGGGCAAGGATGAGCTTTAAACCAGAAAAATCAAGGTCGCTAGTGCTCAAAAAAGGGAAAGTAGTGGACAAGTTCGTTTTTCACTGGCCGGAGTCACTATCCCGTCCATAACCGAGAAGCCAGTCAAGAGCCTTGGCAAGGTTTTTGACTGTAGCCTCAGGGATTCTGCCTCCATCCAAAAAACAACAAAGAGCTTGAGTCTTGGCTTAGCAGGGTGGACAAATCAGGTCTACCTGGGAAGTTTAAGGCCTGGATTTACCAGCATTCTATCCTGCCCCGGATCTTGAGGCCCCTGCTAATGTACGAAGTGCCCATAACAACTGTCGAGGCCCTGGAGAGAAAGATCAGCAGTTATCTGCGTAGATGGCTTGGGTTACCTCACAGTCTGAGCAGTGCTGCCTTGTATGGCACCAGCAATGTCCTGCAAATCCCAATTAACAGCCTTTCTGAGGAGATTATGGTGTCAAGAACACGGGAAGTATGGCAGTATAGAGAATCCAGGGATCCAAAGGTGGCAGCAGCTGGCATACAGGTGCGAACAGGCAGGAAATGGAGTGCAGGAAAATCGCTGGAGGTGGCTGAGTCACGGCTGAGGCAGAAGGCACTGGTGGGGCCCATAGCAACAGGGCGTGCAGGCTTTGGCTACTTCCCGGTAACAAGAGTTGACAATACTCAAGGGAAAGAGCGTCAACATCTTGTTCAGGAGGAAGTGCGGGCAGGTGTGGAGGAAGTTAGAGCTAGCAGGATGGTGGGAATGGGACAGCAAGGAGCTTGGACAAAGTGGGAAAATGTGCGGCAACGGAAGATCACCTGGGCTGACATCTGGAAAGGAGACTTCCACCGTATCAGGTTCTTAGTCCAAACTGTCTACGATGTCCTACCAAGTCCAGCAAACCTGCACATCTGGGGCAAAATTGAGACACCTTCCTGTCCCCGTTGTCCAGGAAGGGGATCCTAGAGCACCTCCTTAGTAGCTGCCCAAAAGCCCTTGGAGATGGGTGCTATCGCTGGCGCCACGACCAGGTGCTTAAGGCAGTTGCTGAGAGCATAGCCACAGCCATTAACACCATCAAGGGCCACCACAATTCAAGGAGCATCAAGTTTCTTAGAGCCGGAGAGAAAGCCCTTCCACAACCCAGAGCAAAGTCTGGCCTCCTCACTACTGCCACTGATTGGCAACTGGAAGTGGATATTGGAAAACAGCTAAAGATTCCAACTAGAATAATATCCACAAGACATCGTCCAGACATGATTATGTACTCAGTTTCTACCAAGCAGTTGATCTTGTTGGAGCTCACTGTGCCTTGGGAAGAGCGCATGGACGAAGCCAATGAGAGAAAGCGCGCCAAGTACCAGGAGCTAGTTGAAGAGTGTAGGAGGCAGGGCTGGCAAACCCGTTGTGAGCCTCTGGAGGTGGGCTGCAGAGGATTTGCAGGGCATTCACTCTGCAACGTGTATAAAATCCTAGGCATCACGGGGGAAGCTAAAAGAAAGGCGATCAGATCCGCAACTGAAGCTGCAGAGAAAGCCACACGTTGGCTGTGGATTAAGAGGGCAGAACCGTGGGCAATTGCTCCTGGGACACAGGCCGGGGTCTGATCAACTCCGGTCGGGTCGCCTGGGCGAGGGTGTCTGATGTTGAAAGACCCGAAACACCCAATGACCCCAGGATACAACACTGAGGATGTGTCCCAGTGCATCTGCATGATGTGTCCTTCAACTACTTAAATATATTGTAAAGACAATCAGAAACATAATTAACAAATAATCTTTAAAGCCCACTCTTAGGAATGAAATATCCCCAAAAGAGGCAAGAGAGCAGAAAGGACTTCAGTCTCCAGGGCGACCATCAGATAAGATAAGATTTTATTGCTCTGAAAAATGTGAGCATGTGCTTAAGACTGAAGCCGTAGGAAAGACCCCAAACCCCAGGCCCTGATCCCAGACCCCAGACCCCACACTCCAGACCCCAGACTCCAGACCACAGGCCCCAGACCACAGACCCCAGACTCCAGACTTCAGACTCCAGACCCCAGACTCCGGTCTCCAGACCACAGACCACAGGCCCCAGATCACAGGCCCCAGACTCCAGACACCAGACCACAGGCCTCAGACTCCAGACGCCAGACCCCAGGCCCCAGACCACAGGCCCCAGACTCCAGACCACAGGCCCCAGACATCAGACACCAGAGTCCAGACACCTGACCCCAGGCCCCAGACCACAGGCCCTAGACTCCAGACACCAGAACCCAGACTCCAGGCACCAGAGTCCCGACACCAGACCCAGGCTCCAGACCCCAGACCACAGGCCCCAGACTCCAGACACCAGATCCCAGACTCCAGACACCAGACACCAGACACCAGACACCAGACCCCAGGCCCCAGACCCCAGGCCCCAGACCACAGGCCCTAGACTCCAGACACCAGAACCCAGACTCCAGGCACCAGAGTCCCGACACCAGACCCCAGGCTCCAGACCCCAGACCACAGGCCCCAGACTCCAGACACCAGATCCCAGACTCCAGACACCAGACACCAGACACCAGACACCAGACCCCAGACCCCAGGCCCCAGACCCCAGGCCCCAGACTCCAGGTTCCAGGCTCCAGACACCAGACACCAGAGTCCAGACACCAGACACCAGACCCCAGGCCCCAGACCACAGGCCCCACACTCCAGACTCCAGACACCAGGCCCCACACTCCAGACTCCAGACACCAGACACCAGAGTCCAGACACCAGACCACAGACCCCAGGCACCAGACCACAGACCCAAGACTCCAGACCACATACCACAGACCACAGACCACAGGCAGACCACAGACCCCAGACTCCAGACCACAGGCCCCAGACCACAGGCACCAGACTCCAGACAACAGACCCCAGACCACAGGCTCCAGACTCCAGGCCCCAGACCCCCCACACCCCAGACACCAGATCCTAGCCCCAGACCCTAGGCCCCAGACACCAGGCACCAGACACCAGTCCCCAGGCACCAGACACCAGACCCCAGACACCAGACACCAGACCCCAGACTCCAGGCACCAGAGTCCAGACACCAAACCCCAGGCCCCTGACCACAGGCCCCAGACACCAGATCCCAGACTCCAGACACCAGACCCCAGGCCCCTGGCCCCAGACCCCAGGCCCCAGACCACAGGCCCCAGACTCCAGACACCAGACCCCAGACTCCAGACACCACAGTCCAGACACCAGACCCCAGACCAACAGGCCCACACTCCAGACTCCAGACACCAGGCCCCACACTCCAGACTCCAGACACCAGACACCAGAGTCCAGACACCAGACCACAGACCCCAGGCACCAGACCACAGACCACAGACCCAAAACTCCAGACCACACACACAGACCACAGACACCAGACTCCAGACTCCAGGCACCTGAGTCCAGACACCAAACCCCAGGCCCCAGGCCCCTGACCACAGGCCCCAGACACCAGATCCCAGACTCCAGACACCAGACCCCAGGCCCCTGGCCCCAGACCCCAGGCCCCAGGCCACAGGCCCCAGACTCCAGACACCAGACACCAGACCCCAGACTCCAGACACCAGAGTCCAGACACCAGACCCCAGACCACAGGCCCACACTCCAGACTCCAGACACACCAGCCCCACACTCCAGACTCCAGACACCAGACACCAGAGATCCAGACACCAGACCACAGACCCCAGGCACCAGACCACAGACCACAGACCACAGACCCAAGACTCCAGACCACATACCACATACCACAGACCACAGACAACAGACACCAGACCCAGACTCCAGACCCCTGACTCCAGACCACAGGCCACCAGACTCCAGACCCCAGACACCAGACTCCAGACCACAGGCCCCAGACCACAGGCACCAGACTCCAGACCCAGACCACAGGCACTAGACTCCAGACCACAGACTCCAGACACCAGACCACAGCACCAAGACTCCAGACCACAGGCACCAGAATCCAGACCCCAGGCACCAGACTCCAGACCCCAGGCACCAGACCCAGACCACAGGCACCAGACCACAGGCACCAGATCACAGCACCAGACCACAGGCACCAGACTCCAGACCACAGGCACCAGACCCAGGCACCCAGCCCCCCCCACACCCCCCACACTAGACCTAGCCCAGACCCTAGACCCAGACACCAGACCCAGGCCCCAGACTCCAGGCCCCCACACCCCAGCACCAGACACCAGACCCCAGACCAACCCCAGACATCCAGACCCAGGACCCCAGACCCCAGACACAGACCCCAGGCACCAGACACCAGACCCAGCACAGCTCCAGACCCAGGCCCAACTCCAGACTCCAGACCAGATCCAGACTCCAGACCCCAGGCCCCAGACACCAGACCCCAGGCCCCAGACCCCAGGCCCCAGACGACAGCCCAGCCAGACCCTAGGCCCCAGGCCCCAGACCCTAGGCCCCAGACACCAGACCCCTGGCACCAGACACCAGACCCCAGCACCAAGACCCCAGACACCAGACACCAGGCTCCAGACCCTAGGCCCCAGACACCAGACCCCAGGTACCAGACCCTAGGCCCAGACAAGACAATGCAGAAGAAGTAAATTGCAACTGTGTGATTGTATGTAAGTTGTGTGTTTAGGTTAGTTATGTTTGTGATTTAGTTAATAAAACGTGTGCACAATACGTATTTGGTTCTGATTCTCTGCTTGCAACAATGTTGAATTTATGATTTAGATTTTGACTACAGTCTTTTAGTAGTACTGTACAGTAAGAAAGACATTTTCCTCTGCCCTGGAAATTAACATCTCTTAGAATTAATAAACAATGAACAGTGAGCGGTCACGTGATTAATTGTAATGTTAATTTTACTACATTAAATTAATTATATTAACTGATCCAAATATTCATAATTAATTATAACAAGTTATGATTGATTATTAATATTTATTTTGACCTAATTTGCTACAATATACTTGTTCTTTAAATCCAGGGGCGGTTTCTTCATTAGGGCGATTGGGCGACGCACCACCAAAGTGTGAAAGGGACTTTTTCAATCACATTCACAATCTCATTCAACCACAGAGTTACGCTAGCACTCACTGTGTGTTCTGCCTCTGGATATAGTCCAATCAGCGTCATGTCACGTTCTGTGGAGTACCGCCTCTTTTTGGGCGATTTCACTCTGGCTGAGAATCGCCCAGAGTGTTCCCATAGACTTACATTCAAAGATGTTTTTTTCCGAACTGCAGGCACTGCAATGCATTCTCTATGGGTTCCGGGAGGGCTCGCACTAACGTGCTTACGTCATCATACGTATCCTTAACTTGTGCAGCGGTTGGTGGGAACAAACATACACTATTAAAAATCTTTAAGATTAAGTGACAAATAATATTTGAAAACAATTTTAAATTTGAACAAGAAGAAAAAATGAAACACTACTTTAATATCTTTATCAAATGTGATTAAAACATAAAAATAAAAAAGAGAACGAGAGCGAGAGAGACTGTTGGGACATCTCGCGAGTTGAGGCCAGTTGAACTTGAATAACGTCATGGCGAACGCAGTTAATTCTAGCAGAGGCTGTCTAAAGAGGTATTTATTGCTGACCATTTAAATACTCGAGTGTTGAAAAATCTCATTTTGTTTTTACAATCAGTTTAGGAAAGGATGGTAGCAGTCTTTTTTACTCCTAGCATTGTACTTTGAAATTTGTACATTCAAGTCAGTCAAGTCAAGTCACCTTATTTATATAGCGCTTTTTACAATACAAATTGTTTCAAAGCAGCTTTACAGAGATAACAGGAAAACAATGTTGTAATAGTATTGTTCAATTGAAAATTAAATGTCCCCAACTAAGCAAGCCAAAAATTCAGCATTCAATTCGAACACCAAAACAATCTTTAACCTACACGTCAACGATTCAGTCAACAATATTATTTGTCGCCACCTAGTGGAATCTTTAATAAAAGAAACTATCTGAGTGGATTGAAATTACATTTACTGGTCAAAAACCGTTGTCAAACTCCATTTGAGCTTGAATGTTGGTAAAATGTTAATTAACGTAATAACACACACACACACACACACACACACACACACACACACACACACACACACACACACACACACACACACACACACACACACACACACACACACACACACACACACACACACACACACACACACACACACACACACCTTGTATGTCCAAAACTGTTACTTTTCAGGAAACGAAAGAAAACCTGTTTTTTCCCCAAAATAATTTCCAAGCTCTTTTAATGCTTTTCATTGGTTAAATATTTGTAAAACGCATTGACAGATGTAAAGGGTGACCAATAGCATTAATTTTTGAAAAAATATGGAGATATAAAATATGGATTCTGCCTGATACATTGTTGCTGTCGGGATGGAAACCTTGTATCTCCATATTTATATTATAAAATAATTTATTTTATAACTAATTAGTTAATTAAACCTGTTTTTCTCAAAATTCCGTTTCTGAAAATCATAGCGATCAGCCGAATTCAGTTAACCACAACCTTTGTTACAGACAAACGATAAAAGAAATAAAAACAGATTTGGAAAGGGCTTGAACACAGTTTTAATATGGTCTCTAAACCTGTAATATGTCAAATTTCACCATGTGGTGGGTATTCCCAGATCGCATCACATTTTATTAAAAAGTTTCTAATTCATTCCATTTAACAAGTATACTTTTCATTAGTATTAAAGTAGTGAAGTTGCCTTTACATGCTTAAGCTGTTAATTTATCCATTGCATTGGTGGACCTTATCCTTATCAATCATCCAAACATTTGCCCCCCTGAGAGATTTTGCAGGAGCCGCCACTGTTTAAATCTTTTTAACATGCTTTAGTGTTTTTTAGGCTCTCCTGAAAATAATGTTTTTTTATTTTTTTTTATTTTAAACATTGCTGAAAGTCATATTGTGACTGTATGCAGGTTTCGCTTTTTGTGTCAAACCATCTTCGTTTTGACCAGAGACGAATATCTTTAATTCAGCATGAACAGCTTTGCTTATTTTAGACTGATAAGTTTGATTGTATTTCACATATTCTGCAAAGTCTTAACATTTTTTACATACTTGCTGCTCAACACACGAACAGGTGAACAGAAATGAAATGTTACAGAAGAGGCAGAGACTGTGAACAGAGCAGAACACCGTATTCTGTGAGACACGGATACTGACAGAACAAATTCTGTCAAATAACAGAGGACTTTATTTAATAATTTCCCAGCAACAACAACAAAAATCGCATTACAACAAGCTTATCTACATTTACACTGCATTAGTGAGTCTGTGAAGCCACTGTGTAAAGTGTCAGATTTATGGATGAAAATGAGCATGGTGTGATTTCAAGCTCAAAGCATTGGATCTCCTTTTATTGTGCACTTCTCAGACATTCAGACTGATATTTTAATAAGGCATAAAATAAAAACACAATGGCTACAATAAGACTCTTCTGTGTGTCTTCAGGCACGCATGCAGTGTAACGCCGGAGAGTCTTTCTGTACAAAGCAAGAGAACCAGGCAAAGACAAAGACTTTCACCTCACATCTGATTCTGAAAAGCTCATGCTAATGCTAATCAGACATGAAGATGTTCTGGGGTTTCTGCAGAGATCATGTGATGAATCATTGATATTGTTGTCGAGCTGATGTTGAGTTAGTGGTTCACTTTCCACTAAACCCACAGCTCACCTTCATGCTGAATGCCACGGGTAATAAACCTCTGTTGTTTTCACATCTGCTGGGATTTAAAATATATGCTCTAATTAAGAAGAATTGCCACCAACAATGAACAGCACAATCATAGCCAATTAACCACCAAAGGCAGTTCTGCCTTATTAATTTCTGACGTGAGTTTTACAGTAACTGGAGCTCAGGATGGGTGTGTGTGTGTGTGTGGTGTGTGTGTGTGTGTGTGTGTGTGTGTGTGTGTGTGTGTGTGTGTGTGTGTGTGTGTGTGTGTGTGTGTGTGTTAAATCTCTCCACACCGGTTCAGTTGATGCGCTGATGAGGGAGACACACGGGGTGAAGTCACATGACTCAGGGTAATAAATTAAAACAACCTCCATAAAAGTGATTTATATTCCCCAATATTTAATATAAGTAAATATATCAAATATCAGTAATATTAAAACTCACAAAAGTAACATTTATAATGAATACATTTCTGCCACAACACTTTATTTGTAAACTGATATTAATTCAATTCAATTCAATTCAAGTTTATTTGTATAGCGCTTTTCACAATACACATTGTCTCAAAGCAGCTTTACAGAAAGTGCATTTCAGAAATGTACAAAGAAAAATACAGTTAGTTAATCATGTATAAATTTAGGCATAACATATCGCCGGTGTTTAGTCGTCTCTTCACAGGCGTCGAGTCGTCTCCCCACAGGCGTTTAGTCGTCTCTCCACCGGCGTTTAGTCGTCTCTCCACAGGTGATTGGGGCATCTGAAGTCTTCGTGAGAGGCTGGATACAAACTGGAGCTGACGAACGCTATTTACCTCGGGACTAGCGTCCCGAGATAACAGCAGAAAGACAGATGGGAAATAATAAGCATAGCTGATGTTCATAATATTAATGCATTCGAACTGATTCAGAAGTAGTATAAAAGGTAAGCATTAAGTGAATGCTTGGTTAAAGAGATGCGTCTTTAATCTAGTTTTAAACTGGGGACAGTGAGTCTGAGTCTCAAACAATATCAGGAAGGCTATTCCAGGAAGGCTATTGACTGCATTAACTAGAAGGTAATTTAATATGGTGTTGAATTGACAAGCTTGTAAATTATGAGCATTGGCTATTTCCAGTTTACCTCGTCATGCAGTTCATGGCCGTGGCTGTGTGTGATTCATAGAGATGAAAACTCTGTCAAAATTATCTCCGTTCACATGGATCTGCAGAAAAAAAACTAAAAACGCAGTATTGGAGAAGCGCCTCAATGCCGCCTGTGGTGGACACTCCCTGTGGTTCTCCCTCCAGCATCTCGTCTCTCCACCGTGTCTCTGTTCCCACCTGTGTGCTGTTCCCACGGGAAGTCAGGGACGGGGAGTCAGGGATGGGAGCAGGGACGGGAGTCAAGAGGGAGTCAGGACGGGGAGTCAAGGACGGGGAGTCAGGGACGTATTGGAGTCAGGGACGTATTGGAGTCAGGGACGTATTGAGTCAGGGACGTTTGGAGTCAGGGACGTATTGGAGTCAGGGACGTATTGGAGTCAGGGATGGGGAGTCAGGGACAGGGAGTCAGGGACGGGGAGTCCGGGACGGGGAGTCAGGGACGGGGAGTCAGGGATGGGGAGTCAGGGACGGGGAGTCAAGGATCGGGAGTCAGGGACGGGGAGTCAGGGTTGGGGAGTCAGGGACGGGGAGTCAGGGATGGGGAGTCAGGGACGGGGGGTCAGGGACGGGGAGTCAGGGACGGGGGGTCAGGGACGGGGGGGTCAGGGATGGGGGTCAGGGACGGGGGGTCAGGGACGGGGGTCAGGGACGGGGAGTCAGGGACGGAGGGTCAGGGACGGGGGTCAGGGACGGGGGTCAGGGACGGGAGTCAGGAAGGGGGTCAGGGATGGGGGGTCAGGGACGGGGGGTCAGGGAGGGGGGTCGGGACGGGGGTCAGGGATGGGGGGTCGGGACGGGGAGTCAGGACGGGGAGTCAGGAACGGGGGTCAGGGATGGGGGGTCAGGGACGGGGGGCCAGGGATCAGGAGACAGGTACGGGGAGTCAGGGAGGGGAGTCAGGGACGAGGTGTCAGGGAACGGGGAGTCAGGGACGGGGGGTCAGGGACGGGGGATCAGGGACGGGGGGATCAGGGACGGGGAGTCAGGGACGGGGAGTCAGGGACACGGGGGTCAGGGATGGGGAGTCAGGGACGGGAGTCAGGGACGGGGAGTCCGGACGGGGAGTCAGGGCGGGGAGTCGGGATGGGGATCAGGGGACGGGGAGTCAGGGAGGAGCAGGTACGGGGAGTCAGGGACGGGGAGTCAGGGACGAGGGTCAGGACGGGGAGTCAGGGACGGGGGGTCAGGGACGGGGGATCAGGGACGGGGGATCAGGGACGGGGAGTCAGGGACGGGGGGTCAGGGACGGGGGAGTCAGGACGGGGGATAGGAGGGGGGATCAGGGGACGGGGAGTCAGGGAGGGGGTCAGGGACGGGTGGTCAGGGACGGGGGAGTCAGGACGGGGGTCAGGGACGGGGGGTCAGGGACGGGGGTCAGGGTCGGATCGGGGGATGCGGGGGTAGGGTCAGGACGGGGGGAGGGAGTCAGGGGACGAGGTATGGGGGGTCAGGGACGGGGAGTCAGGCGTATTGGATCGGTTCTCACCAAACCAGTCTGAGATGAAAGGAAACCATGTCAGGGTCAATATTTAAAGAAAGAAATAATAAATTGTATCTTTCATAAAGAAAAGGAATCCCACTGTTAATCATTTAGTTAAGCACATATATTAATAATATCATTACTTTCAATAGTGATTCTCATTTCTGTGATACGGTATGCATTGTGTTGCAGTAAAAATGATTGGGATTCATCTAATACAGTACAACAACCATGATTTGTGAATATTTATAAGGTAAATAATCTATATAAGATGCAGAGCACAAGCCTCCAGGTCACCATCTTAACCATCTTAACACCTCAATAGAGAAAAAGCAGTTCCTGTGTCAGAAAATAATGAAGCGTCTGCTGATTTCCATTCATGCTCATTAGACTTTTAAAAGTACTTCAGCGACATCAGAAAAGTAAACACAATAACTGAGCCCTGGAACAGCAAACACACATCGGCAACTCGTTTAGAAAGCTAGGTTAAGTTTATGCAGAACAGATGCATCTTCAGAGGCTCGGAAACGAACACTTCCAGGTGAGTGACAGCTGTTTAAATACAAGCCTCACGGCACCTGCTTTAATGACACACACACCTCCTCAGTCATGTGTGTGATGTTCATGGTGTGTGTTATGTTCATGAGTAGTGTTCAGGCACAGAAACGTGATCTACACCACTGCAACTGATCAAACTAACTCATCTCTTACCAATGTGATGCATATGATGGTCAAAGATAGTGTTTGGTTCATATTTTTATGTCATGCCTGCCTGACAATATGTTGGAGTGTGTAAATGGCACTGTTGTTTCCACACTGTAAAAAAAGTTGCTACCTTAAATTTTAAATACAATCAACTTGGATGTTTAAGTCTTTTGACTTAAATTACATTAAACTGACTTATGAATTAAACATATGAATTGAATCTTGCATAACTTATAAAAAAGTTAAAATTGCTTAACTTATTTTGATGAGTTTTGATGTTGTCATAACTTTTTGATCATATCATTTTTTTTTTTGATTCAAGGGATTCATTTGATCATTGGACATTGATTAAACCACTTGTTAAAAAAGCGCACTGGTGCTGAAGGAGCCGAAGAGTCTCTCGGGTGTCTGTGGTGAGTGATACAGAATATGGACGTAGTTTCAAAAGCAACCCGATTATTACACTATGCTAATTAGTCAAACCGAACACAACAGTTGGGCTATGGATGTGAAAATCTATTATTTTCTCCTCAGAGGACTTGGTTTTTAAAGATATCAATATGGGAGTACAAATATATGAATCTCCATAACATCACATTAAAAACAAAAACGATTGCCATTCAAGGTGAAGATGATGACATCAGATGAATGATTGTGTAAAGCCTCGTTTCTATCCGGGTTCAGCCGTTCCTGATCTCCATGTTGGTGTATAGTTCCACAAGCACAGTGTCTGAGGAGAACAGCTTCTGTCAGTGATGTTATGACTGAAGTTATGGCTAGTGTTTATGTGGCTCTGCTTTCTCCCGGGACTGATGTCATTAGACACAGGTGGAGGATTACGGCAGCGCTGGGATTCATGTAACTGTGGTTATGAAACATCTGTCTTGTGCCTCTGCGGAAATAAATCAAAATACCTCAATAACATCTTTATCATCTTTAATCACTTGGAGAAAAAAACGATCAAATTTAATAAACACCTTTTTGATGATGCATATACGAGCAGATGAGCCCAGAATATGAACACAACGCGATAACTTTTCTTTGGGAAACTGTTGTGTTCATATTCTGTGTTCACCTGCTTTCCTGCACTATATGTTTTATTAATAAGGTGTATACTGAATTTGGTTTTATAATATCTCTTTCTTATTACACTATTAGTCATTTTTATCAATTCTGGTAAAAGTGACAGGTGGTCAGCGGAGGAAAGCCTTGTTTTTCCCCTCCAGGTCGTTCCTATATTGTCATGTGAAAACTATCAATGTACAATAACTAATCATTTTCTCCATAGAGGAATGATTTAGATTTCCTTACAAACCTGTAAGATCAGAGGTTATTAATCGGTTATATGCTTCTGTTCAGGTCCTCTCAATACTGTTGCTTCATATCAAAAACTATAATGCTGAGATTCATCATACAAACTATGAATTCTGTGTTGAAGAATGTTGAAAACCCAATATGAAACCACGCGGAAAGTGAGTCACAGTTGTGCTATATATAGAGGCTTATTGTGTAAAAAGGTTCAGAAAAACATCTTCAGAACGACAATGACAATATCAGTCTATATAGAGGAATATTTTCACGCTGCGTCACTGACAAAAAACATATACACCTAATTTCTTAAAGTCTGTGTAAACACATTATACATGTTAGAAATGTTCGGCTGAAAACATGTTACAGATACTGTGATGTAGAACTGTGGAGTTTAACATGAGATTGGCAGAAACTGTGTGTAATGTCCCTTTAAAAACTGATTTATTGCAATATTGCATATTACTTTAGAGTAATCATCAGTGATGCTTGTCTTTTCTTTCCACCGTAGCAAAATTGAAAATGTCCTGGAAAAATCCTGGAAAGTGATTGCTGAAAAACAGTGGGAACTCTGGTTTTGTGTCTTTGAAAGTTCAATATGAATACTTGTGTTGATAATGAGACCAGGCCGTTTATACTTCCGTCTGTTTATTATAAGAGCTGATCCAGAACCGTTTCTCCTCCACATGAACAGTCACAGGTGCTGTTATTACATTTATCTGCTGAACTAACGCTTCTCTGGATTGTGTTTCTATGTAATAAAGAAGCAGAAAGCGTGATTAACGCGCACACATTTGTGTTGTGACGATCGACGCTGCTCTCTTGCTAATTACATGGCAACAAATGAGCTGTCAATCACTTGAATGCATTGTTTGTGCTTATCAGAAAGACCATCAAGTCGAGCCAATTAAAAGTCTGGAACGAGACAGGCGGTGGCGGGAACATGTCCTCCCCCTTTACTTAATTCATGATTGCTAATTAAAAGAAAACTGTTTGTTGTGCTGGAAAATCTAGCAGGAAGGTTAGATAAAATTACCCTTTTTCTTATTTGATTTTTGTGAATTGTTTGGTTCCTTTTCTCTTATGCTGTTTAAGTTTGAGGCAATATGAACAACCCTAACCCTAACCCTAACCCTAACGGTTTGGGACATTTAGTGGCAGAGATGAACTTAATCGATGAAACTGATGGACCATTTTAATCTACTTTAATCATTTGAGGTCTTTTCATTTTTTAACATAGAGAATTCACAAGCATGAACAGGAAACATGAGCAGTTTTTGAGGAACTGTAGATTATCCTGAAACAGCGCATCAGATCGACATCTAAACTCTCCACTTCTGTGACACTGCAGATTATAATTAATAGCTTGTAATTGTTTGTATTTAAAGGTTGTTTTGGATAAAAAGCAAATTGCTGAATGTAAATGGACCATATATTGTTTGCTAAATCTAAAAACTTGGTGATCATT
Source organism: Chrosomus eos (assembly GCA_036326025.1). Lineage (NCBI taxonomy): Eukaryota > Metazoa > Chordata > Actinopteri > Cypriniformes > Leuciscidae > Chrosomus > Chrosomus eos. The sequence continues at coordinate 34,028,511 of CM070840.1, forward strand.
TTCATGTTCTTCTAATCCCTGACTTTCGTTCTGTGATGAATGAAACATGATAAAGTAAGTCGAGTCATTAGTGCTGCTATTGATGGCCTAATTAACCCAGCCGGCCTGAAGTGGGCTCATCGTTAATGGCAGGAACCTGATAGACCACATTAATTTCCACTGTCTCGTGTGTGTGTGTGTGTGTGTGTGTGTGTGTGTGTGTGTGTGTGTGTGTGTGTGTGTGTGTGTGTGTGTGTGTGTGTGTGTGTGTGTGTGTGTGTTGTGTGTGTGTGCGTCTCTGCTCTATCATGATTTCTGCTCATATCCAGATCCATCACCAACACTAATGATCATGATGTTATAGACTTTAAAAACAGAAATTGTACCTGATCAATCTAGTATCTGATTCAAGTGCACAAATGCATTTTTATTTCACTGTTTTGAAAATCAATTTAAATGCTTATTCTTCATCTAGATCGTCTCGAGTTTATACACCTTTTTTCTTTTCCATTCAATCCTCCATCTGTTTTTCTCAAACATGTTCCAGGATAAGAAGATAAAGTCTAAATGAGTCAGTTCTGTGATTCTCTGAGTCTCAGCTCAACACGTCTCGGCTCTTCTGCTGGGAATCTGCAACCGAGGAGGAGCGGATCGACTCTGAGACTCAAACACACAGCGCTCGCTCTCCGTCACGAGGACTTCATGCTGTTCTCATCTATAACCCGGGAGTCAGTCACAATAAAAAGAGTCTGAGAGTATGCAGCGATTTATTGATTGGTTTCTCCTGCAGATTTTGTGGCTTCCGACAGTGTCATTCATCACATTTGGCCTCGATGTTCTTTTGTAACGCAAACGTATGTTTAGATGGAAGGGTGTTTGTAGAGGAGCTCTTGATGGCAGAGAGATGGATGGTTAACAGTCATATTCTGATGAATTATGAGCTCTGGAAGGAAAGAGTGTTGTGCGTTTCTTTAACAGAGCTGATCTTTCCAATCTCAGTTTAATGTTGTGTTAGAAGTCATCTATCAAATGAGTCAGGAAACATCATGCTTTACTAGATTCTCCCAAAATCCTGAGGGTATAAATAATGTGTTTCATGCCATATTCAGTACAGTATATATATATATATAGATAGTATATGCAATACTTCCTGAAGACATCGCGAGGGTCACCCGATGCACTGATGGTAAAGTATCACAGGATAGTTCCTTCTCTTCTAAACTACAGGTGAATTGGATAATCAGGATCGCAGGCTCAACGGTTCATAGAGACACAGTTTTACTCAGTGAGAGATTTATTTGTCTGGGAATAATTACCTAATTATTTAATTGGAGTCTTATACACAGTTGCAGTTAGTTAGTCTAAGCCTTGCATTCATTTCAAATAAAATCTCCATATTCGTTTGAACAACCAAATTATCCAGAAATCAGTGATCACGATTAGAAGATCTGGAATCTGTCACATCACCTCAGACGTATTAAGCGATACGAAGTCTCAAAACTCAGGAGGACGATCGTGTCACAGTCAGCTGGTGTGCCCATGTTGACCAGCAGAGGGCACTCCGTCTCTGACCTTTGCCATGAACTTCAGTTCCCATAATCCTTAGCCCGGACTCATCACTAATTATTGCATTCACCTGTGTGACATTAAATTGTTTGTCTCACCCTATTTATACCATGTTCTCTCTGCCATTTCTCATCGAGGTTTAGTAATTGTCCCATGGCATTCCTGAGCACTCTCCATTGTCTTGTGTTCTTCTGTGGATTGGTTGTAAGTGTTTTTGACCCTTTGCCTGGCATGACTATGATTCTGGATTATCCAATAAAGCTGCGCTTGGATCTCAGCTATTCTCAGATCTAGACGAAACAGATCGTAGACAAAACAAAACAAGGTTCAGAGGCAATAGTTTGGGTGAAATAACAAACTCAGTCACTTAGCTTATCCAGAACAGCAAGATATAAAAAAATACAGGGAACAAAGAGTAGGAAAATCCTCCGGGATGATCATAGACAAGAAGGAGAGTCGCTTTATCTTCCAAGACTGAGTGACAGAGTCAAAACGAGCAGGTTGGTGTGTGGTGTGTGAGTCCAGTGTGGTCTGTGTGAGTCCAGGTGTGTGGGAGTCCAGGTGTGTGTGAGTGCAGGTGTGTGTGAGTGCAGGTGTGAGTCAGTCCAGGTGTGGTGTGGTCAGTCCAGGTGTGTGTGTGAGTCCAGGTGTGTGTGTCAGTCCAGGTGTGTGTGAGTCCAGGTGGTGTGGTGAGTCCAGGTGTGTGTCAGTCCAGGTGTGTGTCAGTCCAGGTGTGTGTGAGTCCAGGTGTGTGTCAGTCCAGGTGTGTGTCAGTCCAGGTGTGTGTGAGTCCAGGTGTGTGTGAGTCCAGGTGTGTGTGAGTCCAGGTGTGTGTCAGTCCAGGTGTGTGGTGGTCAGTCCAGGTGTGTGTGAGTCCAGGTTGTGATTGTGAGTCCAGGTGTGTGTCAGTCCAGGTGTGTGTCAGTCCAGGTGTGTGTCAGTCCAGGTGTGTGTCAGTCCAGGTGTGTGTCAGTCCAGGTGGTGTGTGAGTCCAGGTGTGTGTGAGTCCAGGTGTGTGTGTCAGTCCAGGTGTGTGTGAGTCCAGGTATGTGTGAGTCCAGGTGTGTGTGAGTCCAGGTGTGTGTCAGTCCAGGTGTGTGTCAGTCCAGGTGTTTGTCAGTCCAGGTGTGTGTCAGTCCAGGTGTGTGTCAGTCCAGGTGTGTGTCAGTCCAGGTGTGTGTGAGTCCAGGTGTGTGTGAGTCCAGGTGTGTGTCAGTCCAGGTGTGTGTGAGTCCAGGTGTGTGTGAGTCCAGGTGTGTGTGAGTCCAGGTGTGTGTGAGTCCAGGTGTGTGTGAGTCCAGGTGTGTGTGAGTCCAGGTGTGTGTGAGTGCAGGTGTGTGTGAGTCAAGTCAAGTCATCCTCATTTATATAGCGCTTTTAACAATGTAGATTGTTTCAAAGCAGCTTTACAGAGACAAAAAAAATTTATTTAAAATTTAACAAAGAATGGTTTTGTTTTATAGCAGTTCTTGACTATGTAGTTTCCAGCTAAAGTTAGTTTTGATTGATTCACTTCCCTCGAAATTATAATTTGTTATTAAAGGGGTCATGAACTGGCTTTTTAAAATCGTTTATATTGTTGTCTGAGGTCAACTTATAACATTCGCTTGGTTTTTACATTCAAAAACATCAAAATGAATAAGTAATAGGCTATTTTCTACCCTAGTTTAGAGCCTAGCTCAAAAACGCTCGGTTTTTTTGGGCGTCTCGCATTGAAGACTTGAAAGTAAACGCCCACTGCTGTGAGTGGATAACAGTTTTGCATATTATAATGAGTTTCAACTGGTCAGTTACGATTAGACTGATACACATACACATACTTATTAGATATCAAACAATCTGTAACAATGCAATACTAGTCTATCAGATTATTATTCCTTTTTAAATAAACATTTTACTCACATAAGTGTGTTGCACCATTCCTGTCGGATCCAATATAGAAGGCACAGCACCGTTTTTTAATCTTAATCGGTCTGCAAATCCAGTCTTGACCTGTGTCTTTGTTTACAAAACAATCCTCAGTGAAATGAAGCGAACAAACTGACCCACATCAGCTGGAACGTCATTAAAAATAAAGTTTAAGCATTCCTATTGGACTCCAGAGGAAGCTTATGCAGCGACTGTCTTCTTCCACAACCAGGCACTGCACAATATTTTGTAAACATCATGTTTATTGCTCGGTAGCTCGATCCGGTTTGTCATCACGAGGTAGGCCTATGTTATTTAGCTATGCGTGTAATGCGCGAATCGGTGGGCGGGGCTAAACCGGCCGTGTTGAAGTAGGCGTTGATCTTCTTCTGCGGGGGTGGTGTTTTATTCTCTTTGACGTCATAGTTCCCCACTTTGAAAAACGAGTCGTTTGCTGAGCCTGGTGCCAATAAAAGCTTTTATTGGACTAACAAGGACGTTTTCAGTTCTGAAACTTAAAGGATATTCTTATAATATGATGACCTCTCAGATGTCAAAAGCTCAAGTAAAATTTGATTTCTCAGTTCATCACCCCTTTAAATTAGGGGCCGCTAAGACGACGCCGTTCTCTCTAAATAGACTTTAAACGCGAACCTGTGATAAACGCTGATGGCGTTCACATGCACGTTAAGAATTGATTCTATAGTTATGTGCGTTTTAATATATGTGCACAGGTTCGTAATTCGCTACAAACCATGCCTAAACAAACTACTTGTCTTGCCTATAAATTTGATGCACAATTTTATTTTATCAATTCGGGGTAGGGACACGAAACCGTAATTTCATAGCGCATTATCTGTAGAGTGGAATAGGGATCCTCCATAGGGAGAGGATAGTTGGCACTTCAGCACTGCGTTGTCATCGGGTCCAGGCGAAGGTCCTTCGTCAGATCTGGGAACGGCCTGGATCCGGCAGGCTGCAGGATACTAATACACTAATATTAGTGTAGATGCCATTCTTCTTATGATGTAACGAGTACATCAGGATTTAAGGGAAGTGTTCCCGGTTCCGGCTGGCCTAATCTATGCAGCCTAACATTTAATTATAGAAGTCGATAATGTATTATGTGAATGCTAGGTCAAAGAGATGTATTCTGCTCTTGCTTTGTCAGGTTAGCGTAGCAGATAGCTAACATAAGACACATTAAATAAAGACCCAGGAAACCGGAGTAGAGAGAGGCCTTTAGTAAGGATCTTTCCAATTTTTGTAAAACTGTAAAAACATAAAAATATGGCATTACAAACTGCCCATATATACATATACATGAATATGCAACTCAAGTCTTACATATATAGCGATCCTATAAGAAAAATAAGCCATTATAATGAGACTTGCAGGACTAGTAAGCATTTAAGCTAACATTAACATGGATGTCTATGGAGAAATGCTAATCGCGATTAGCATCTATTAATACAACATACATATTATGCTAAAACGGACAATACACAAAGAATATAGCAAAGTAGATGTACTTTCTACAGAAATACTTACAGACTTAGACTTTCAAAACTACCCAAGACAAAGAGAAGAGTAACTGCTACATGACCTCTCAGTAGACCAGAGTCAGAAGCAAACAGGCAAAAACAACGGCAAGAGAGGAGGGACTAAATATGAGAACTCGAATGCAATACAACTTTACACCACTAGATGTCTCTAATGCAACACAAAGGGGGGCAGAACACTCCCCGCCTGGTATTAAATAATACCACTAAGTCCCTTTACTGAGAAGCAGCACAATGTCTGAAACAGGTCTTGAATACACCTTGGGAGTACCCTGTCTCATGATCTTCACATTGACTTTCCGAATCCTGCCATCACGGCTGGGGATGGTTTCCGCAATAACACCTGTGGGCCACTCATTCCTTTTAACTTGAGTGTCTTTAAGGAGTACCACATCTCCAACTTGCAGGTTCGGTCTTTCTGATTTCCACTTCTTACGGGGTTGGAGCGTCTCCAAGTACTCTTGCTTCCAGCGTCTCCAGAAAGTTTCAGCGAGGCTTTGGACTTGCCTCCATTGCTTGCTATAGAGATCTTTGAGATCCATGTTCCCCAGAGGAGCAGATACTGGGTCAATCTTCTGAGTGAGCAGCATTGCTGGTGTGAGAACAGCTGGCATCCCTGGATCAGAGGACACTGGAACTAGAGGTCTTGCATTCATGATTGCCATTACTTCAGCCATGAGGGTCACAAGTACTTCATGAGAGAGGCGACAGTTCTCCTTCAATAGCATGGCATCCAAAATGCGACGTGCAACACCGATCATCCTCTCCCACACTCCACCCATGTGAGAGGAGTGTGGAGGATTGAATATCCAGGTGCAACCTTTTTCTTGCAGATGAGCTTTCAACTCAGGATCTTCTGAGTTTATTTGCAGTTCTTTGCAAGCTCCAACAAAGTTTGTGCCCCAATCAGAACAGAGCAGTCTTACAGGACCTCTGATAGCGGTAAATCTCCTCAAAGCATTGATGAAGCTGGAGGTTGACATGGTCTCTACGACCTCAATATGCACCGCTCGTGCACTCAGACAGGTGAACATAACTGCCCAGCGTTTGTTTTCTACCTGACCACCTCTGGTCCTGCGCGACGAGATGGTCCAAGGTCCGAAAACGTCAAGTCCAACATTCGTGAACGGAGGATCCATGGTGAATCTGTCCAGAGGTAAGTCAGACATTTTTTGTTCTTCCAACTTTCCTCTTAATCTTTTGCAGATCACACAGTTGTGAATCACACTTGACACCAATCTCTTACTTCCTGTTATCCACAGTCCAGCAGTTCGAACTGCGCCTTCAGTGAAGTGTCGTCCTTGGTGAGCAACTTGTTCGTGATAATGTCTTACCAGCAGAGTAGAGACATGATGGTTTTTTGGAAGAAGGATTGGATGCTTTTCTTCCCAGGACATGTCTGCTGACGATATTCGACCTCCAACTCTCAGCAAACCATTATCATCTATGATGGGATCCAAACTTCTGATTGAAATGTGTCTTGAGACTTCTTCACCCTTTGAGATGTTTTTAATTTCCTCTTTAAAGACGTCCTGTTGTACGCTTCTCATTATTATGAGTTTTGCTTGAGAAAGCTCACCCATTCTCTGTTTATGGTCTGGATTTTTGGAGTAGGCTCTGGCCTTTTGGATGAGCCTGGCTGTTGCACGGGTAAGTGATTTCCAACTGGAGAATCTACTAAACCGATAAGAGCCGATACCTCCACCTGTAGTTTTTGTAGCATAGGTTGAAACTTGAGGGCGAATTTCTGCATCAGACTCTGGATGTAGAAGGTCAAATATCTCTGGCTGAGGAGACTCATCCGACTCAGGTTTTGTCAGAAAACCTGGACCTGAAAACCAGTTGGTGTCTTTTAGGAGAGCGGCTGGGACCGACCTGGATCCATGATCTGCAGGATTATGGCTGGTGCTGATATAGTGCCACTGATTAGGGTGTGAGGATTTCCTGATTCTTGTCACTCTGTTTGCGACATATACATAGAAGTTCCTGGACGTTTTATGAATGTAGCCAAGTACAATCCTGCTATCCGTGTAGAACTTGACTGTGTGAATCTCCACATCGATTTCATCCATTATCAGGTCTGCAAGCTCTGTTGCCAAGACAGCTGCACACAGCTCCAAACGAGGGACAGTGTGCGCAGGACGTGGAGCCAGCTTGGACTTCCCCATGATGAACCCGACATGACTGCGTCCTTCTGTATCAACTGCCTTAAGGTAGGCTACTGCTGATATAGCTAGAGTCGATGCATCTGCGAAGACACAAATTTCTCTGTGTACAGTGGCAAGCAGAGAAACAGAAAGGTAGGTCCTCTGGATCTGGAGTAGCTTAAGTTCCATCAGGGAATCTTTCCAGGCTTTCCACTGGATTATTTTGACGTCTGGTAGTTTAGTGTCCCAATCGTACTCTTCTATGGAGATCTCTCTCACCAGAGCCTTTCCTTGAATCGTGATTGGTGCCACAAACCCCAAGGGATCGAAGACACTGTTAACCGTCGAAATGATGCACCTTCTAGTGAATGGCTTTTCCTCATCAGACACGCAGAAGGAGAAGCTGTCTGTTTGCAGGTCCCACCTGAGGCCTAGACTGCGTTGAAAAGGCAAAGGATCAGGTGACAGATCCAGATCCTTAAGATCTTTGGCACGATCTTCAGATGGGAAAGCATTCATAACAGTGCTGCTATTTGATGCTATCTTGTGCAACTTGATGCTTGACTCAGCTAACATCTCCCTTGTTCTTTTCAGAATGTCGATGGCTTCTACTGCAGTGGAGAATGAGGCGAGTCCATCATCCACGTAAAAGTCAAAGTCAAAGTCAAAGTCAAAGTTTATTTATAAAGCACTTTAAAAAAAACAACAACAGGTGTTTGACAAAGTGCTGTACACTTATATTGCTACTACAAACAATCAACAACACAAAATTAAAAGCAATAAAACAACTCTCACATAGCGTCAAATGCCAAACTGTAGTAATAGGTTTTAAGACTAGATTTAAAAGCAGCAAGTGTTTGAGCCTGCCTGATGTACAGGGGCAAATTGTTCCAAAGCTTTGGTCCTGTTACGGCAAATGCTCTTTCGCCCCTGCTCTTCAGCCTAACCCGAGGGACAACTAAAAGCAAATGGTCAGCAGACCTAAGCGCTCTTGACGGAGCATATTGCTCGATCAGGTCAGACAGATACTTCGGTGCAAGACCATTAAGGGATTTAAAAACAAACATCAAAATCTTAAAATTAATCCTAAGATGGACAGGTAACCAGTGAAGAGAGGAGAGAACAGGGGTAATGTGTTCCCGCTTACGTGTACCCGTCAACAGGCGAGCTGCTGCATTCTGGACCCTCTGCAGTCTGGAGAGAGAGGCCTGACTAATGCCTACATAGAGGCCATTACAATAGTCCAGACGCGATGAAATAAAAATATGAAGAAGTCTTTGAAAGTCTATAAAAGACAGGAAAGATTTGACCTTGGTGAGTTGTCTCAATTGGAAAAAACTAGACTTAACTACTTGGTTAATCTGTTTATCCAATTTAAAATCACAGTCCATAATAACACCTAAATTCTTAACATATGGTTTCACTCGAAGCAAAAAGTTCCGCATGACGAACTGCTTAGCATCTTGGCCATGTTCCTTTTGTCCTTCTTGCGCTGCCCGTCTCAAGCCATAAATGGCCACAGCTGGTGAAGGGCTGTTACCGAATACATGTACTGTCATTCGGTATTCAGTCACTGGTTTTGTGAAGTCGTTATCTTCAAACCACAAGAACCTTAGGAAATCACGGTGTTCCTCACAGACTGTAAAACAATAAAACATCTGTTGCACATCTGCTGTGATTGCAAAAGGCTCCCTGCGGAAACGAAGGAGGACACCAAGAAGAGTATTATTGAGGTCTGGTCCCTTTAAGAGCATGTCGTTGAGGGAGACACCTTCGTGCCTGGCACTGGAGTCAAACACCACCCGTATTTGGTCTGGCTTCTTAGGGTGGTAGACACCAAATGTTGGTAGATACCAGCACTCTTGATTCTCTTTCAATGGTGGAGCTAGTTCTGCCTGGTTTGACTCGAAGATTTTCTGCATGAAATCCATATATTGCTTTTTCATGTCTGGCTTTCTTTCCAAAGTGCGACACAGAGATGAGAGACGTTTTGCAGCTTGCTCTCTATTATTTGGGAGACGTCGCCTTGTGGAATGAAATGGTAAGGGAGCTACCCAACTGTTTGCATCATTCATGTGGACGTTTTTGTCCATGATCTCAAGGAAGGCTTGATCTTCAATAGACAAAGCTATTTTCTCATCCTCTTTTGTTCTTTTGAATACTGTGCTTCCAAGATCATCAATGTCATCTGCCAGTATGTCCATCTCTTTCAAGGCTTGAATACTGTGACTTGATCTCCTCTTGTCAAACTTTTCCTGGATGTGAATAACACTATGACATGGTCTAAGGAAAGACGTACGCCCAGTAGGTAGGACATCGGTCCTGTAAACATTAATGCTGCTAGGCTTGTGGGCTCCTCTGAGACATACTTCTCCAACAATGACCCAGCCGAGGTCAAGTTTTTGGGCATATGGAGAATTGTTGGGTCCATTATACTGTTTACGTACTTTGTGTACGCACAGTATGTCTCTGCCGAGTAGAAGAAGAATGGCTGCATCCGGATCAATGGCTGGGATTTTATCCGCCACTGGCTTGAGGTGGGAATAATGCTGTGCTATTTCTGCTGAGGGGATCTCTGAACGGTCGTCTGGCATCATGTCACACTCTATGAGTGATGGAAGTGAGATCTGTACATTTCCATCTATTGATTCAACTATGAGGTTGTTTGCACGTCGTCCTGATGTTTCCACAATCCCTGAGCATGTTTTAAGGGTGTATGGTGCAGCATTTGCTCCAATGCCCAAAAGGTCGAATAGCTCGATCTTGGCCAGGGACTTATTACTCTGCTCATCGAGGACAGCGTATGCTTTAACAGCTTTCTCTCTTTGGCCTGCAGGATAGACTCGGACCAAGCATATTTTGGAGCATGATCGGGAACCGAATGAGTCCCCGCAGACTTCTGTGCATTTTGGAGTCTCATCTTCCTGCTGCTCCCCGCCGTGATCCTCCTTGACGGCAGAGCTGAATGACTTCCATGGCAACGGCCCTGGGTGAAGCACAGCTAAGTGTTTGTTGCTGTTGCACTCTTTGCACTGCACAGATTTGTTACAGTTCTTGGCGAGGTGACTTGTTGAAGCACAGCACTTGAAACAAATATGTTTCTCTTTGAGGTAAGCTTTTCGTTCATCTATGGTCTTACTGCGAAAGCCACGGCATTTTCTTAGAGGATGGGGCTTATTATCTAACGGACATAATCTATCTGGATCCTCATCCTTTTTCTCCCTAATGTTTTGCTGATCACCACTTTCAGAAGAAACCTCAGTCTTCCTGGTGAACACATATGGTTTGGTGGGTTTCAGAGGTTTATCCGTCTTGACTGAACCACTCATGGTCAGTTCGGCAAAGCTGGGGTCATTTCTCGTCTTTGCTTGGTGTGATGGCCAGTATTTAAGCCACACAAGTTTATCTATTCATATCTGCATTTGATCTATAAATAAAAGGACATTACTATGGTTTGGTTTAAGATCTTTATTTGTCATTGTACTGAGTCAGTGCACAGGCTTAGTTATTCGGTTTAAGGTTAAAACATTAAAATCAGCTAAAATTCCTCTTTGGCTAAACTGTGATTTATAAAAACATGGTTCAAATTGTTAGTTCATTTTGTAATTAAGATGACTTGAAATGTTTAGTACCTGATGTGTTGTGGTATGGACCAGCCTAGTGACAAAGAGATTCAAACAGGAAGTTGATCTGTTTTATGGGAATTCTAAAGGAAATGAAACCGTACCAACTTTGATGTATTAGGGGGGACATAGGAAAATGTGATGTTTTGATCAATGTGATGTTTGTTTAATAGGATTATTTTGCAGTAACTAAAATGTATCCATGGTTTTAAATTTAGTTAAATGTATGGTCTTCATTCCAGGGTTTGGGTTGTTGATGTTGTGAAAATGTGTATGGTTATGTTTCCTCTTCTTTGTTTTCATGGTGTGGGCCATCTCTTATAAATTCAGTGTATGTTTTGTGTAGAGGGTTGGTTCCTATTGTACCCTGGGAAAGGTGGTGTTGAAATTTGTCCTCTGTCAGTTTGAGAGGTTCAAACCCGATTATGTCCTTTTTGACTACTGGATGTTTCCTGTGATGCAATCTGAATGGAGTACAATTTTTGGACCTTCTTGTTTTTAACTGTTACAATGGTTTCCACCTTTTTCCTCTCTACTGAGGCTTGATCACCTTTTTTCTTGTGTAAGCAAGATTTAATAAACCATCACAATAGAAGACTACTGGCTCCCTGTTTTGTGGCGATGGACTAATTTTTTTGTTGTGATTTGCTAAGGCACATGGCAGATCCTTCACAACTGGTGGCAGCGGTGGGATCGCCACTAGGGGCAGTAGTGAGTTTTTTTTTCCGGTGACTACACACCTGGATTTTTTTTTTTTCTTTTTCTCTTCAATTGCTTTCCTGCCCTTATTCAAGGATGGGGCCAAAGAGAGCTCTGGCGGGACAAGCTAAGGAAGTTACTGAGGGAGCCACAGGAGGACGGGACGGTGCTGAGATGGAGATGGGTAACCCTTCTCAAGATGTTTCTCTCCAAGAGCTAAAAGATTTGTTCCAGACACATATTACCATGCAACAGGCGCGAGACAGCCGAATGGAGCAAGAAGCAGCTCGTCAGGAAGGGCGATGGAAGGCCCTGCACCACCAGTTCAGCCAGCTTCAACAAGAAGTGCATGTCCGTACTACTCCTGTACCTAATCCAGGACTCGGCACTAGTACTCATGATGGCCCTACTTCTCCTCCGTCCATCCGGCAAACTTCTCAAGATTTCCTCCAGAGTTCTAGTAGCGGACAGCCAGCAGCATCACCAATTTCTCATCAGAATGTCTATGCCGGGTTAGGACATTCAGTGGTACAAAAGGAGCCACACCTGCAACAGCTGTCAGAGGTAGATGACATAGAGCACTATCTCACCACATTTGAAAGGATAGCTGTGGCGTGTCGGTGGCCGACAACCGACTGGGCAGTTAGACTAGTGCCCCTACTGACAGGTAAAGCTAGGAGTGCCTATGTACATATGGACATTGTTGAATGTCTCGACTATCAGAAAGTCAAAACGGCCATACTTAGCAAATATGACATTAACTCTGAAAGTTATCGTCTGCAGTTCAGGTCTTCTGAGGTGGGGAAGGATGAAAACCCAAAAGAGCTATACGTAAGATTGAAAGAACTGTATCACAAGTGGGTTCAACCCCAGAATCGAACCAAGGACGACATTGGGGAAGTGATTGTATTGGAACAATTTCTGCGCATGCTAGCCCCTGACCTGCAAATATGGATTAAAGAACGTGATCCAAAGACTGCTTCTGAGGCTGCAGCTTTGGCGGATGTCTTCCTGTCAGCTCGACGGAAGAATCAAGTATGGACTTATAACCAGTGGCGAGGATTCAAAGAACCAAAAAGTCAAGCGAATATGTCTCAGGTCGGGACCAAGATCACAAGTGAGGGTAAGTCTGTGGGTGATCAGGGTGGTCCTTTCAATCAAAGCCCTAGCCAGAAGTTTAATAGCAGGAAGGGTGTTGTGTGTCATCAATGTGGACAGGAGGGTCACATTAAACCTAGGTGTCCAAACAATCCTTCTGCCAACGCTTATTTGTGTTGTGTGCCACGGCCTGTCCCCACTGAGCAGAGAGATGTCCCCTTGCATTATGCGGCTGTAGTCCTTAATGGTCAGGAAGTATGGGCCTTAGTGGACACAGGTAGCATGCAGTCATTGGTTCGCACAGATTTAGTTTCAGAATATCTCAGAAAGTCTGTTTTGAAGGTGCCTATACGTTGTATTCATGGAGATGAGAAATGTTATTCTACAGCAGATGTTCATGTAGAAGTGCAAGGACAGGTTTATTTGCTGAATGTTGGTCTGGTAGATGATCTTCCATACTCAATGCTGTTAGGCCAAGACTTACCAGTGTTGTGTGATTTGTTACCTGGTAGGCATGACTGCAATATGGCTGAAACACGGTCTATGGTTAGGAAGAGAGAGGAAGATGTCCAGTATGTAAGTGCATTGCCTTTCTTTGATTCAGATTTAGATGATCAACCAGGAAAATCCCGTAAGTCGAAGAGGCAAAGGAGACAGGAAAAATTTAACTTTGTTGTAAATAGTATTGAAGAAGAACCCCTCTCTGAACAGCTTAAATCGCACTTGGTGGTCCCGCTAGATATAGGCCAATTGCAACAGGATGATTTAGAGATTGGGCCATTGTACAGAGAGGCACAAGGGTATCATAGTCAGGGAAGTCCAGAAGGAAATGAGAGTAAGTTGTTTTTACAAGATGGAGTGTTGTATAGATGGCAGGGTACAGAGGCAAAGATGGTTGTGCCCCAGAAGGCAAGAGATTTGGTGCTTCATCTAGGCCATTCGGTCCCATGGGCAGGTCATTTAGGGAGACAAAAGACCATAGCTCGTATTGGCAGTCATTTCTTTTGGCCCAATCTGAGAAAGGATGTAGGTGACTTTTGTAGGAGTTGCCCAGAGTGCCAATATACCGCTAGTAGACGTCCCCCTAAAGCTCCTCTAGAACCACTACCTGTTATAGGCATACCATTTGAACAGCTGGGAATGGATGTGGTAGGGCCCCTTGAGCGTAGTAAAACCGGGAACCGGTACATGTTGGTTATCAATGATTATGCCACTAGGTATCCAGAGGTCTTTCCCCTTAAGAAAGTAACAGCCCGGAATGTAGCTCTTTGCCTTGTTCAGCTGTTTGCTAGAGTGGGTTTCCCTAAGGCCATAGTGACTGATCAGGGGTCCAACTTCATGTCTAAACTATTAAAGCAAGTGTATCAGTTGTTAGGGATAAAGGGCATAAGGACTACACCCTACCATCCACAGACAGATGGGCTGGTTGAAAGATTCAACCAGACCCTTAAGCAAATGCTACGCAAATTTGTTAATGACACTGGGGCTGATTGGGACCAATGGCTCCCTTATCTTTTATTTGCATATAGGGAAGTACCGCAGGCTTCCTTGGGGTTTTCCCCTTTTGAACTGCTGTATGGCCGGGACGTCCGAGGACCCCTGGCCCTTCTGGAGGAAACTTGGAAAGGTGGGCACAGAATCACTGGCTCCCAGAGTGTTGTTTCCTATGTCCTCCAAATGAGGGAAAGGCTTGAGAGTATGATACAACTTGCTCACAGGAATTTGATCGAATCTCAAAGTCGACAGCGAACCTGGTATGACAAAAAGGCCAGAGCCAGAAGTTTTCAGCCAGGAGCCAAGGTATTGGTGATGCTGCCTAGTGACAACAGTAAGCTACTGGCTAAATGGCAAGGACCTTTTGAGGTGATTCGGAAGTTGGGGTCTACCACCTATGAGATTGCCTTACCAGGGCAGAGCCGATCCAAACGGGTACTCCATATTAACTTATTAAAAGCATGGCATGAGAGGTCAGATATGGGAGTGGAGGTCCTAATGCTTCGCCGGGTGGAAGATGAAGAGGAGGTTTGTGAACAGTATCTGCCTATTCCTTCTAAGGTTACTTTGGATCTTAAGCATCTGTCATTACATCAACAGGCTGACGTTCAAGGTCTTCTTAGACCAGAGGTGTTTAAAGAGACTCCTGGAAGAACTAGTTTGATTCAGCATGACATAGTACTTTGTGATGGAGCAATACCTCGACGAAGGAGTTATCGTGTGCCTGAACGGCTCTTGACCTCTTTAAAAGAGGAACTGGATCAAATGTTGACTATGAACATCATTGAACCTTCTCGAAGTGATTGGTGTAGTCCTGTGGTGTTAGTTCCAAAGAAGGATGGCAGTCTCCGGTTTTGTGTGGACTTGCGTTATCTTAATTCTGTCTCTAGATTCGACTCCTATCCAACACCCAGGATTGATGAATTGATTGATCGTCTAGGACAAGCTAAATGGATAACCACTATTGACCTATGTAAAGGTTATTGGCAAGTACCCTTGACTGCCCCGTCAAAAGAACTGACTGCATTCCGCACTCCCTGGGGGCTCTACCATTTTTCTGTTTTGCCTTTTGGGCTACATGGGGCTCCCGCTACATTTCAGAGGCTTATGGATCTGGTGTTGTCTGGCCTTTCTGATTACGCAGCTGCATACTTGGACGACATTATTGTGTATAGTTCATCCTGGGAGCAACATCTTCAACATCTGAAGCAGGTGTTCCATCGCATTCAGGAGGCGGGTCTCACCATTAACTCTTCCAAGTGTGCCATAGCTAAAAAGGAAACGGAGTACCTGGGGTATGTAGTCGGTAATGGGGTCATTAGACCCCAGCTTCAAAAGATTGAGGCTATCCAAAACTGCTCTCTGCCAGAGACAAAAACTCAGATCAGATCATTCTTGGGGATGGCGGGTTGGTACAGAAGATTTGTACCGAACTTCTCTGCTCGTGTGGCATCCCTGACTGATTTGACTCGAAAGAATTGCCCTAACCAGATTTGCTGGACAGATGCAGCAATGGAAGCCTTCCAGGACGTAAAGGCTGCTGTATGTAAAGAGCCAGTGCTTTATTGCCCTCATTTTGGAGAGCCATTTGTGTTGCAGACTGATGCCTCTGATATTGGCATTGGTGCAGTGCTCCTTCAGGGTGAGTCAGACAGTAGACATCCAGTGGCATATGTCAGTAGAAAGCTGTATCCAAGGGAGGTACGGTATTCCACCGTTGAAAAGGAGTGCCTGGCGGTAAAGTGGGCCTTAGATACCTTCAGGTACTACCTTCTTGGTAGAGAGTTTACCATCGAAACTGATCATCGACCATTGCAGTGGATGGACAGAATGCGGGATACCAATGCTAGAATTACCCGCTGGTACCTTTCTATGCAGCCTTATAAGTTTAACATTCAGCATGTGCCCGGGAAAAGTAATACCACTGCGGACTTCCTCTCCCGCTTACCAGCATGAGATCTTAGGTGGGGGGATGTGTGATGGCCAGTATTTAAGCCACACAAGTTTATCTATTCATATCTGCATTTGATCTATAAATAAAAGGACATTACTATGGTTTGGTTTAAGATCTTTATTTGTCATTGTACTGAGTCAGTGCACAGGCTTAGTTATTCGGTTTAAGGTTAAAACATTAAAATCAGCTAAAATTCCTCTTTGGCTAAACTGTGATTTATAAAAACATGGTTCAAATTGTTAGTTCATTTTGTAATTAAGATGACTTGAAATGTTTAGTACCTGATGTGTTGTGGTATGGACCAGCCTAGTGACAAAGAGATTCAAACAGGAAGTTGATCTGTTTTATGGGAATTCTAAAGGAAATGAAACCGTACCAACTTTGATGTATTAGGGGGGACATAGGAAAATGTGATGTTTTGATCAATGTGATGTTTGTTTAATAGGATTATTTTGCAGTAACTAAAATGTATCCATGGTTTTAAATTTAGTTAAATGTATGGTCTTCATTCCAGGGTTTGGGTTGTTGATGTTGTGAAAATGTGTATGGTTATGTTTCCTCTTCTTTGTTTTCATGGTGTGGGCCACCTCTTATAAATTCAGTGTATGTTTTGTGTAGAGGGTTGGTTCCTATTGTACCCTGGGAAAGGTGGTGTTGAAATTTGTCCTCTGTCAGTTTGAGAGGTTCAAACCCGATTATGTCCTTTTTGACTACTGGATGTTTCCTGTGATGCAATCTGAATGGAGTACAATTTTTGGACCTTCTTGTTTTTAACTGTTACAATGGTTTCCACCTTTTTCCTCTCTACTGAGGCTTGATCACCTTTTTTCTTGTGTAAGCAAGATTTAATAAACCATCACAATAGAAGACTACTGGCTCCCTGTTTTGTGGCGATGGACTAATTTTTTTGTTGTGATTTGCTAAGGCACATGGCAGATCCTTCACAACTGGTGGCAGCGGTGGGATCGCCACTAGGGGCAGTAGTGAGTTTTTTTTTCCGGTGACTACACACCTGGATTTTTTTTTTTTCTTTTTCTCTTCAATTGCTTTCCTGCCCTTATTCAAGGATGGGGCCAAAGAGAGCTCTGGCGGGACAAGCTAAGGAAGTTACTGAGGGAGCCACAGGAGGACGGGACGGTGCTGAGATGGAGATGGGTAACCCTTCTCAAGATGTTTCTCTCCAAGAGCTAAAAGATTTGTTCCAGACACATATTACCATGCAACAGGCGCGAGACAGCCGAATGGAGCAAGAAGCAGCTCGTCAGGAAGGGCGATGGAAGGCCCTGCACCACCAGTTCAGCCAGCTTCAACAAGAAGTGCATGTCCGTACTACTCCTGTACCTAATCCAGGACTCGGCACTAGTACTCATGATGGCCCTACTTCTCCTCCGTCCATCCGGCAAACTTCTCAAGATTTCCTCCAGAGTTCTAGTAGCGGACAGCCAGCAGCATCACCAATTTCTCATCAGAATGTCTATGCCGGGTTAGGACATTCAGTGGTACAAAAGGAGCCACACCTGCAACAGCTGTCAGAGGTAGATGACATAGAGCACTATCTCACCACATTTGAAAGGATAGCTGTGGCGTGTCGGTGGCCGACAACCGACTGGGCAGTTAGACTAGTGCCCCTACTGACAGGTAAAGCTAGGAGTGCCTATGTACATATGGACATTGTTGAATGTCTCGACTATCAGAAAGTCAAAACGGCCATACTTAGCAAATATGACATTAACTCTGAAAGTTATCGTCTGCAGTTCAGGTCTTCTGAGGTGGGGAAGGATGAAAACCCAAAAGAGCTATACGTAAGATTGAAAGAACTGTATCACAAGTGGGTTCAACCCCAGAATCGAACCAAGGACGACATTGGGGAAGTGATTGTATTGGAACAATTTCTGCGCATGCTAGCCCCTGACCTGCAAATATGGATTAAAGAACGTGATCCAAAGACTGCTTCTGAGGCTGCAGCTTTGGCGGATGTCTTCCTGTCAGCTCGACGGAAGAATCAAGTATGGACTTATAACCAGTGGCGAGGATTCAAAGAACCAAAAAGTCAAGCGAATATGTCTCAGGTCGGGACCAAGATCACAAGTGAGGGTAAGTCTGTGGGTGATCAGGGTGGTCCTTTCAATCAAAGCCCTAGCCAGAAGTTTAATAGCAGGAAGGGTGTTGTGTGTCATCAATGTGGACAGGAGGGTCACATTAAACCTAGGTGTCCAAACAATCCTTCTGCCAACGCTTATTTGTGTTGTGTGCCACGGCCTGTCCCCACTGAGCAGAGAGATGTCCCCTTGCATTATGCGGCTGTAGTCCTTAATGGTCAGGAAGTATGGGCCTTAGTGGACACAGGTAGCATGCAGTCATTGGTTCGCACAGATTTAGTTTCAGAATATCTCAGAAAGTCTGTTTTGAAGGTGCCTATACGTTGTATTCATGGAGATGAGAAATGTTATTCTACAGCAGATGTTCATGTAGAAGTGCAAGGACAGGTTTATTTGCTGAATGTTGGTCTGGTAGATGATCTTCCATACTCAATGCTGTTAGGCCAAGACTTACCAGTGTTGTGTGATTTGTTACCTGGTAGGCATGACTGCAATATGGCTGAAACACGGTCTATGGTTAGGAAGAGAGAGGAAGATGTCCAGTATGTAAGTGCATTGCCTTTCTTTGATTCAGATTTAGATGATCAACCAGGAAAATCCCGTAAGTCGAAGAGGCAAAGGAGACAGGAAAAATTTAACTTTGTTGTAAATAGTATTGAAGAAGAACCCCTCTCTGAACAGCTTAAATCGCAATTGGTGGTCCCGCTAGATATAGGCCAATTGCAACAGGATGATTTAGAGATTGGGCCATTGTACAGAGAGGCACAAGGGTATCATAGTCAGGGAAGTCCAGAAGGAAATGAGAGTAAGTTGTTTTTACAAGATGGAGTGTTGTATAGATGGCAGGGTACAGAGGCAAAGATGGTTGTGCCCCAGAAGGCAAGAGATTTGGTGCTTCATCTAGGCCATTCGGTCCCATGGGCAGGTCATTTAGGGAGACAAAAGACCATAGCTCGTATTGGCAGTCATTTCTTTTGGCCCAATCTGAGAAAGGATGTAGGTGACTTTTGTAGGAGTTGCCCAGAGTGCCAATATACCGCTAGTAGACGTCCCCCTAAAGCTCCTCTAGAACCACTACCTGTTATAGGCATACCATTTGAACAGCTGGGAATGGATGTGGTAGGGCCCCTTGAGCGTAGTAAAACCGGGAACCGGTACATGTTGGTTATCAATGATTATGCCACTAGGTATCCAGAGGTCTTTCCCCTTAAGAAAGTAACAGCCCGGAATGTAGCTCTTTGCCTTGTTCAGCTGTTTGCTAGAGTGGGTTTCCCTAAGGCCATAGTGACTGATCAGGGGTCCAACTTCATGTCTAAACTATTAAAGCAAGTGTATCAGTTGTTAGGGATAAAGGGCATAAGGACTACACCCTACCATCCACAGACAGATGGGCTGGTTGAAAGATTCAACCAGACCCTTAAGCAAATGCTACGCAAATTTGTTAATGACACTGGGGCTGATTGGGACCAATGGCTCCCTTATCTTTTATTTGCATATAGGGAAGTACCGCAGGCTTCCTTGGGGTTTTCCCCTTTTGAACTGCTGTATGGCCGGGACGTCCGAGGACCCCTGGCCCTTCTGGAGGAAACTTGGAAAGGTGGGCACAGAATCACTGGCTCCCAGAGTGTTGTTTCCTATGTCCTCCAAATGAGGGAAAGGCTTGAGAGTATGATACAACTTGCTCACAGGAATTTGATCGAATCTCAAAGTCGACAGCGAACCTGGTATGACAAAAAGGCCAGAGCCAGAAGTTTTCAGCCAGGAGCCAAGGTATTGGTGATGCTGCCTAGTGACAACAGTAAGCTACTG
Organism: Chrosomus eos; assembly: GCA_036326025.1. Classification (NCBI taxonomy): domain Eukaryota; kingdom Metazoa; phylum Chordata; class Actinopteri; order Cypriniformes; family Leuciscidae; genus Chrosomus; species Chrosomus eos. The sequence continues at coordinate 34,048,449 of CM070840.1, forward strand.
GCTAAATGGCAAGGACCTTTTGAGGTGATTCGGAAGTTGGGGTCTACCACCTATGAGATTGCCTTACCAGGGCAGAGCCGATCCAAACGGGTACTCCATATTAACTTATTAAAAGCATGGCATGAGAGGTCAGATATGGGAGTGGAGGTCCTAATGCTTCGCCGGGTGGAAGATGAAGAGGAGGTTTGTGAACAGTATCTGCCTATTCCTTCTAAGGTTACTTTGGATCTTAAGCATCTGTCATTACATCAACAGGCTGACGTTCAAGGTCTTCTTAGACCAGAGGTGTTTAAAGAGACTCCTGGAAGAACTAGTTTGATTCAGCATGACATAGTACTTTGTGATGGAGCAATACCTCGACGAAGGAGTTATCGTGTGCCTGAACGGCTCTTGACCTCTTTAAAAGAGGAACTGGATCAAATGTTGACTATGAACATCATTGAACCTTCTCGAAGTGATTGGTGTAGTCCTGTGGTGTTAGTTCCAAAGAAGGATGGCAGTCTCCGGTTTTGTGTGGACTTGCGTTATCTTAATTCTGTCTCTAGATTCGACTCCTATCCAACACCCAGGATTGATGAATTGATTGATCGTCTAGGACAAGCTAAATGGATAACCACTATTGACCTATGTAAAGGTTATTGGCAAGTACCCTTGACTGCCCCGTCAAAAGAACTGACTGCATTCCGCACTCCCTGGGGGCTCTACCATTTTTCTGTTTTGCCTTTTGGGCTACATGGGGCTCCCGCTACATTTCAGAGGCTTATGGATCTGGTGTTGTCTGGCCTTTCTGATTACGCAGCTGCATACTTGGACGACATTATTGTGTATAGTTCATCCTGGGAGCAACATCTTCAACATCTGAAGCAGGTGTTCCATCGCATTCAGGAGGCGGGTCTCACCATTAACTCTTCCAAGTGTGCCATAGCTAAAAAGGAAACGGAGTACCTGGGGTATGTAGTCGGTAATGGGGTCATTAGACCCCAGCTTCAAAAGATTGAGGCTATCCAAAACTGCTCTCTGCCAGAGACAAAAACTCAGATCAGATCATTCTTGGGGATGGCGGGTTGGTACAGAAGATTTGTACCGAACTTCTCTGCTCGTGTGGCATCCCTGACTGATTTGACTCGAAAGAATTGCCCTAACCAGATTTGCTGGACAGATGCAGCAATGGAAGCCTTCCAGGACGTAAAGGCTGCTGTATGTAAAGAGCCAGTGCTTTATTGCCCTCATTTTGGAGAGCCATTTGTGTTGCAGACTGATGCCTCTGATATTGGCATTGGTGCAGTGCTCCTTCAGGGTGAGTCAGACAGTAGACATCCAGTGGCATATGTCAGTAGAAAGCTGTATCCAAGGGAGGTACGGTATTCCACCGTTGAAAAGGAGTGCCTGGCGGTAAAGTGGGCCTTAGATACCTTCAGGTACTACCTTCTTGGTAGAGAGTTTACCATCGAAACTGATCATCGACCATTGCAGTGGATGGACAGAATGCGGGATACCAATGCTAGAATTACCCGCTGGTACCTTTCTATGCAGCCTTATAAGTTTAACATTCAGCATGTGCCCGGGAAAAGTAATACCACTGCGGACTTCCTCTCCCGCTTACCAGCATGAGATCTTAGGTGGGGGGATGTGTGATGGCCAGTATTTAAGCCACACAAGTTTATCTATTCATATCTGCATTTGATCTATAAATAAAAGGACATTACTATGGTTTGGTTTAAGATCTTTATTTGTCATTGTACTGAGTCAGTGCACAGGCTTAGTTATTCGGTTTAAGGTTAAAACATTAAAATCAGCTAAAATTCCTCTTTGGCTAAACTGTGATTTATAAAAACATGGTTCAAATTGTTAGTTCATTTTGTAATTAAGATGACTTGAAATGTTTAGTACCTGATGTGTTGTGGTATGGACCAGCCTAGTGACAAAGAGATTCAAACAGGAAGTTGATCTGTTTTATGGGAATTCTAAAGGAAATGAAACCGTACCAACTTTGATGTATTAGGGGGGACATAGGAAAATGTGATGTTTTGATCAATGTGATGTTTGTTTAATAGGATTATTTTGCAGTAACTAAAATGTATCCATGGTTTTAAATTTAGTTAAATGTATGGTCTTCATTCCAGGGTTTGGGTTGTTGATGTTGTGAAAATGTGTATGGTTATGTTTCCTCTTCTTTGTTTTCATGGTGTGGGCCATCTCTTATAAATTCAGTGTATGTTTTGTGTAGAGGGTTGGTTCCTATTGTACCCTGGGAAAGGTGGTGTTGAAATTTGTCCTCTGTCAGTTTGAGAGGTTCAAACCCGATTATGTCCTTTTTGACTACTGGATGTTTCCTGTGATGCAATCTGAATGGAGTACAATTTTTGGACCTTCTTGTTTTTAACTGTTACAATGGTTTCCAACTTTTTCCTCTCTACTGAGGCTTGATCACCTTTTTTCTTGTGTAAGCAAGATTTAATAAACCATCACAATAGAAGACTACTGGCTCCCTGTTTTGTGGCGATGGACTAATTTTTTTGTTGTGATTTGCTAAGGCACATGGCAGATCCTTCACACTTGGTCTCTGATAAAGTTTACAAAGACGCAAAAGGGGGGATATTGAACCTGATGTTCGTCTTTATATTTAGAGCCAACTGAGATCCATTTCTCCAGAAGGTTATAGGGAAGCTTCTGTGCGATAGGATTGACTCCCCGTGGTGTGTTGAGGTAAGATAGTCCAGGTAAGAATCCATCTTTCCTGGCTGCCTCCAGCTCTAGCAACAGGTCCCCTAGCTCCCTCAGCTTCTCATTGTCCCTGTTTGATATTTTAGGAAACTCCTCTAACTTCTTAAGCAGAGCGTTTTCTATCATTTCTGCTGATCCATAGCATTCTTCCAATCTCTGACCACCATTTTGAGTCCTGCGCTGGCATTATTGATGTGAACTGCACGGATGCGTTTAGCCTGCTCTGTAGACTGTGGTCCCAGCCATTTAGTCAGTAAATCTAGCTCTTTCCTGGGGGTTAAGTTCAGATCACTGGTGGAGTTGACAAAGGAAGCTTTCCATGCCCAGTAGTTCTCTGGTTTATCATCAAACTTTAAGAGCCCAGAGCTAATTATTTCTTTGCGAATCAGGTATCTGGCTAAGTCTGTTGTGTCTGACTGATCATGCAGGGGTGCGCTAGAGGGCATGAAGTAGGTTTTACCTTTTGATTGTGTGACGTGAGTCTGCAGAGGGTGGCGTTCATCTTGGTAGAACTTCAAAGGGCTTGCATGGCTTTGCTGAGCGTAGGCTGTGCTCGTGCTCTGGCGTTGTGCTGTTAATTCTTGGAACATGACATCACTAATTGTTTCCCAACTGTGTGTTTGGATTCCACGATTATCTGTATCACCGTTGTCCATGTTTGGCTGGTGCTCTGGTGGAAAGATGGTTTGTGGTTCCATGAGTTGAGACTGTTGCTCCCCATGCTCTTGCGAATGTTGTTGCACATACTCACTAGTGCGTTGATGTGAGTGATACAGAGCTAATTTGGTCACATTCTGCTGTGTTGGTTTTCCAACTTCTTCCTCATAAGCTGCTTCAAGGATTTCAGCCTCTGTAATAGCTGCTTCAGCAGCACCCTGTATTTTCAGTGCTTTGAGGTTGGCCTGTAATTCAGTTGTCCTACGTTTCAGTTCCACTTCAAGCTCAGTTTTTCTCTTAAATTCTTCTGCTTCTAACCGTGCCTGATTTATTAGCATGTCTGCCTCTCTTTGTGCAAATGAAGCTTTGACTTTTGCTGCTTCCGCTTTAGCTCTAGCTCTTGTGGCAGCAGAACCGTGTGATGAGGCACGACTAGAATGGGTTGAGTGTCTGGTATGGTAGGAGTGTTGAGACTGTCCATCTTCTGTATATAGCTGAGGTTTTTCTTCACTTTTTTCCTCCATGATAGATTGTTGAATCTATGCTGAACGTCTGGGCTGCAGTGTTGATAACTCACTCTTCTTATGTTAGCTGACTGAATTTTAAGTCTTTTTACTATTCTGCTCTTGCTTTGTCAGGTTAGCGTAGCAGATAGCTAACATAAGACCCATTAAATAAAGACCCAGGAAACCGGAGTAGAGAGAGGCCTTTAGTAAGGATCTTTCCAATTTTTGTAAAACTGTGAAAACATAAAAATATGGCATTACAAACTGCCCATATATACATATACATGAATATGCAACTCAAGTCTAACATATATAGCGATACTATAAGAAAAATAAGCCATTATAATGAGACTTGCAGGACTAGTAAGCATTTAAGCTAACATTAACATGGATGTCTATGGAGAAATGCTAATCACGATTAGCATCTATTAATACAACATACATATTATGCTAAAACGGGCAATACACAAAGAATATAGCAAAGTAGATGTACTTTCTACAGAAATACTTACAGACTTAGACTTTCAAAACTACCCAAGACAAAGAGAAGAGTAACTGCTACATGACCTCTCAGTAGACCAGAGTCAGAAGCAAACAGGCAAAAACAACGGCAAGAGAGGAGGGACTAAATATGAGAACTCGAATGCAATACAACTTTACACCACTAGATGTCTCTAATGCAACACAAAGGGGGGCAGAACAAGATGTGTTTTTAGTCTAGCTTTAAACTGACAGACTGTATCTGCTTCCCGGACAATGGTAGGAAGATTGTTCCAGAGTTTTGGTGCTAAATAGGAAAAGGATCTACCGCCAGCAGTCGATTTAGATATAGATATTTAGATATAGATATTATCAACTGGCCAGAATTTTGAGATCGCAGTAGACGTGCAGGACTATAATGCATTAAGAGCTCGCTCAAGTACTGGGGAGATAAACCATTTAGTGCTTTGTAAGTAATCAGCAATATTTAAAAATTTATACGATGTTTAATAGGCAGCCAATGTAGTGTTGACAGAACCGGGCTAATATGGTCATACTTCCTGGTTCTGGTAAGAACTCGAGCGGGTGCGTTTTGGACCAGCTGTAGTTTGTTTATTAAGCGTGCAGGGCAACCACCCAGTAGAGCATTAGAATAATCTAGCCTTGAGGTCATGAACGCATGAACTAATTGTTCCGCATTTGTCCGTGAGAGCATATGACGTAATTTAGATATATTTTTAAGATGGAAAAATGCTGTTTTACAGATACTAGACACGTGACTTTCAAATGAAAGATTGGTATCAAAGAGCACAACCAGGTTCCTGACTGACGACGAAGACTTAACAGAGCAGCCATCAAGTGTTAGACAGTATTCTAGGTTATTAGGTGAGGAAGTTTTTTGTCCAATAATTCGAATCTCTGTTTTTTCAGAATTTAGTAATAGGAAATTACTGGTCATCCAATTTTTTATATCAGCTATGCATTTCTATGCATTAATTTTGTGAATTGGTAAGTTTCGTTAGGTTTTGAAGAAATATACAGCTGAGTATCATCAGCATAACAGTGAAAGCTAATTCCATATTTCCTAATTATATCTCCTAATGGTAGCATGTACAGAGTGAACAGCAGCGTTCCTAGTACTGAGCCTTGTGGTACGCCATACTGAACTTGTGATCGATAAGACATCTCTTCACTTACTGCTACAAACTGAAAACGGTCAGATAAATATGATTTAAACCATGCCAGTGCAATTCCACTAATGCCAACATAGTTTTCTAGTCTATTTAAAAGAATGTTGTGGTCGATAGTATCAAATGCAGCACTAAGATCGAGTTACACTAATAGAGAGATACAACCACGATCGGATGATAAGAGCCAATCATTTGTTACTCTAATGAGAGCAGTCTCAGTACTATGGTACAGTCTAAATCCTGATTGAAAATCCTCGCAGATATTATTTCTTTCTAGAAAGGAACACAGTTGTGAGGATACTGCTTTTTCTAATATCTATGACAGAAAATGCAGATTCGAGATCGGCCTTTAATTGACTAATTCTGTATGATCAAGTTGCGGTTTTTTAACAAGTGGTTTAATCATAGCCAGCTTAAAGGTTTTTGGTACGTATCCTAGAGACAAAGATGAATTAATGATATTGAGAAGAGGATCTATGACCTCTGGAAGCATCTCTTTCAATAGTTTAGTCGGTATAGGGTCTAACATACATGTTGTTGATTTAGATGATTTAACAAGTTTGCAAAATTCTTCCTCTCCTATAGCAACAAATAAATCAAGTTTTTCATCATGGAGACTACACTGCACTCCCTGATGTGATACTGTAGTAGACGTTTGCATAGTTATAATTTTTTCCCTGATATTATCGATCTTATAAGTGAAGAAGTTCATAAAGTCATTACTGCTGTGTTTCTTGGAAACATCTCAAACAGTGGTTGGAAACAGCCACTGTTTCAAATAAATACCTAGGATTATGTTTATTTTCTTCTAAAATAATCAGATCTAGCAGCTTTTAAAGCCTATCTGTAAGCAATCGAGCTCTCCTTCCACACAATCCGAAATACCTCTAGTTTTGTTTTCTTCCAGTTGCGCTCCATTTTTCTGGCTGCTCTCTTACGGGCCCGGGTGTGCTCATTGTACCACGGCGTTGGACTATTTGCTTTAATCTTCTTTAGGCGCAGTGGAGCAACTGTGTCTAAAGTGCTGGAAAAGAGAGAGTTAAACATTTCTGTTGCAATATCAAGTTCTTCTAAGCCAGGGGTTTTCAAATTGGGTGAATGTGAGCCTCCCCTTACACTAGGTTAGGACAGCCGATAAAATTTAAATATTGTAAACTTAATATTGTATTTGAAGACATTTTATTTCCACAACTTTTTTAAAATTGCATTCATAAACTATTCTTTGCAACAGCAAATCATTTCCAAATTCATGCAAGCCTAATAAAGGCTACTTTTAAAATCACTGAACATCAGGCCTAACCACAAGTCAACAAAACATGCTTAACATGTGTAATGCAATGAGTAGCATGATTCGCCGATCTTATGGGGTTTGCCTGTCTTCGCTATACGTGACACGATAAGATGCTTCTGTCGCCTTGATGTTAATCATCACGCTTCCTCTCAAAAAACTCAACTGGCTTGTTCACTAAATATGTGTGCTTAGTTTCAATGAGACGCCGAAGTTTGCATGGTCTCATGCTATCATTTGCTAGCACCTCCTTGCAGAACAAACGCGGAAGAGGTGCAGCCTCGGACCCCGACAAGGTGAAACATAACTAAGTACTCAGGATCATATTTCCTAAGTTTTTTGATGGGTCAAGTATCACTGATATTAATATAGCTACTGATGTCTCCATGAAAATGATTTCCCAATTTTTTAAAAACATTTATTAGACTTCAAAAAATATAATACCTTTTAATTTAAGTCTACTTAAAACAATCCTCACTTAAACCCATAATAAATGTCATATTTACCTGTATGTACTGACAAACTGCCTGGGAGCTCCTCCTCCCCTTCAATCAGTGGTGAACCAGGTGAAACAAATCTTCCAGGCAATCAGTGCCTTGCTCTGTTGTTGTCTTTAGTCCGTAGTGGAAGGAGCATTTATAGAACCACAAAACGAAGGAAACTTCATCTTTGTCATCAAAGTGATTGTGCAAGACTAAGGCTGCGTCTCATTTCTCTGTCTTACCCCTTCCCCTTACCCCTCCCCCTCGGTTTTGCGCGTTCATGTGAGGGGAAGTGGTGTCTCAATTCTCATTTTGATTAAGGGCTAGGGCCAAGGCGTAGGGCTACATAGCCCTTGAAACGAAGTTTGCGGAGGACCACACTTGAAATAGAGGGGTAACAGTTAACAACATAGGAATTTCTCAAAAGTGCCGGCATCAAGTTATTTTTTATGGCTGAACGTCGAACTGTGAAGGAGTCGCACAAATGTAAGTATTTTCAGCAGTTTAATTGATATTATAATTATGACACTCGTGTTTTATGATACTTTTAATAAAATGTTCAAGTGGTTTTAATTGTAATTTTTTTGTTTTGAATCGGTAGTAAACCGATAGCTAGCAGCTATGCGCTATTTGTCGAGCTGAGCTATCTATATGACAATTCATATTATGTTTTTAGGTGAAATCAGTGTGAAGTGAATTTGCTTGACATTACTATTCCTTAATATTGGACTTTAATATTGGTAGAGCAGAGCTAGCTTACTACGAGATTCACCTAGCAAGGTAACGGTAACGTATATTTTCCTTTTCCCTCAGGGACACCTGAGGAGACTCGGCGGCTCATCCGCTTCAGGGCAGAGAATGAAAAAGCAGCCAGCTAGCGGCAAGGGAAGATGACGCAAACAGTTATCGAGTGGTGTCTCATTTCTTAGAGGAACGTTCTCACCCCTACCCCCTTTCACTCGGTATCGAGGGGCAAGGGGAAGACGCAGACGAAGGGGTAGGGGAAGGGGAAGGGGTAAGACAGAGAAATGAGACGCAGCCTAAGCCCTCCACAAAACTGTGAAGGACAGCCGGTAAGCGCCATATTGGCCATGTTTTGGCTAGATTGACTTGATGCTCTGGAAAAACACAGACTCTTAACTTTTGTTGACTTATAGTTTTGATGGACTTTTTGTAGTGGTAGTTGCAACTTCTAACGTTCAAATATACTGCAAATGTACATTTTGAAAATTAAAATACCAACTGATTTGTTTTGGTATAACATATCTAGTTGTGTGGCTACAATGATAATTTATAATAATCCTTTACTAGAAATATACGGCTTAAAACTAATGATTAGAAAGTAAGTTGAATTTTTTACTACTAAAAAAATATTTTGTATTGCATTTGGCTAAAATGTGAATTTGACTGAAGATATATTAATTCTGATCATTTGTTTTAAAATGGTGGGTATTTTTTGGATAACATTTGCTTATAAACCTTGTAACTTATAATGACAGTAATGTGTTTATCTGAGTTAAATGTGAATAAATGTATTTATTTTGACTGTCAACTCAGATAATAACTTGTACTTATCTCTCTTTTGAGGTTTTTCACCTGTTTACTGCCCATCAAAGAATGGTTAATAAAAGACAAACAACTGATCCCGTGGCTGTTTATTGAGTGAAATCCAGTTAAGATCTTCATGTGGAGGGACTGTCCTTTTCAAGTGGGGAATTACACAAGAAATAAGTCACAACTTGACACTGTAGGCTACCTTTCCTGTCTAACAGTTATGAAATATACAGAAATTGAATAAGGTTAAAACAGTCTGCACTGCATAAATTAAATGAAATATAGATTAATCCTAATTAAAGCTACAAGTGTTCTTTAGTCAAGGTCAAGAGCAGTGAGTAATTGCCTCGGTTCCCTTTGTTCTTTGGTTAACTTTGCGGACAGAGAGAATGAGTGCCGCTGTCACTTTAAGATCTGCCGCATCTCATTCTCTCACTACTCTTTACTTCTATTTAAGATTTTATTTAACTCATTTAAGATTGTTCTTGTGAGGATACTCGACAAAACGGACATTTTGGCATAAATATGTGGGTTATTGGTCGTTCAAGCGTGAAAGAGAACTCTATACTGGCGCGTGTCTTTCTGTGCGTCGTGTGTGTGTGTGTGTGTGTGTGTGTGTCTGTGTGTGTGTCAGGAGGACATTCACTGACAGCCCGTTCTCTTTTGTCTTGTCGCGACTGAATGGTTTAGATCAGGGCTATTCAATTAGCTTCAGTCGAGGGCCGGATTATTAAATCGAAAAGTTGAGGTGGGCCGGTGGGTTTAGCTTATTTATTGAAACATAACAGTATCAATAAGTCAGCTAAAGAAAAGTATTGTATTTACTTGGAAATGCAGATTTATAAGACCATACTAAATAACTTATTTACAGCTATGTACAAATATATGAATTATACAAGATCATAGCTATTGGTAAGAAACATTTTATTAATAATTATTATAGTCTTAAATTAAAATATTCTGACAGTGAGACTTCGTAACCATAGGTAAAACCATGGCTAACTCACTACTGTATAAAAATGCCTAAACAGGTAAAAACTATACACACAATGAATTATATATATTCCTCTACCCCCCTAATAATTCTAGTCAAGTCAAGTCAAGTCACCTTTATTTATATAGCGCTTTTACAATACAAATTGTTTCAAAGCAGCTTTACAGAGATAACAGGAAAACAATGTTGTAATAGTATTGTTCAATTGAAAATTAAATGTCCCCAACTAAGCAAGCCAAAAGGCGAAGGCAACAGTGGCAAGGAACCAAAACTCCATCAGGTGACAGAATGGAGAAAAAAACCTTGGGAGAACCCAGGCTCAGTCGGGGGGCCAGTCCTCCTTTGGCCAACGAAACAGTGTATGATTATGAGTTAGGCAGCATAATGTCAGGAGTCAGATGGGATCAGAACTTTCACGATATTATCCAGTTCATCTGGTTGGGTTGGGTCATCCGGCCGGTGAGGAGATGAGTGTGGTGAGGTGTCCATGGGCCTTCACAGCCCTGATAATGCGTGTCGTCGTGTCCATGATGGTCCTTCATCAGATCTGGATATGCCCTGGATCCGGCGGTTTGCGGTAAACCACGGGATAAACAGAGAGACTAATATTAGCGTAGACGCCATCCTTCTTATGATGTAAAAAGTACATCAGGAATTATGGGAAGTGTTCCCGGTTCCGGCTGATCTAATCTATGCAGCCTAACATTGAATTATAGAAATCTATAATGTGTTATGTGTATGCTAAGCCAAAGAGATGTGTTTTTAGTCTAGATTTAAACTGACAGACTGTATTACTATTCTAGGTATTACTATCAACTGGCCAGAATTTTGAGATCGCAATAGACGTGAAGGACTATAATGCGTTAAGAGCTCTCTCAAGTACTGGGGAGCTAAACCATTTAGTGCTTTGTAAGTAATCAGAAATATTTTAAAATTTATACGATGTTTAACAGGCAGCCAATGCAGTGTTGACAGAACCGGGCTAATATGGTCATACTTCCTTGTTCTGGTAAGAACTCTAGCGGCTGCGTTTTGAACTAGCTGTAGTTTGTTTAATAAGCGTGCAGGGCAACCACCCAGTAGAGCATTACAATAATCTAGCCTTGAGGTCATGAAAGCATGAACTAATTGTTCCGCATTTGTCAGTGAGAGCATATGACGTAATTTAGATATATTTTTAAGATGGAAAAAAGCGGCTTTACAGATACTAGACACGTGACTTTCAAATGAAAGATTGGTATCAAAGAGCACACCCAGGTTCCTAACTGACGACGAAGACTTAACAGAGCAGCCATCAAGTGTTAGACAGTATTCTAGGTTATTAGGTGAGGAAGTTTTTTGTCCAATGATTAGAATCTCTGTTTTTTCAGAATTTAGTAATAGGAAATTACTGGTCATCCAATTCTTTATATCAGCTATGCATTCCGTTAATTTTGTGAATTGGTAAGTTTCGTTAGGTTTTGAAGAAATATACAGCTGAGTATCATCAGCATAACAGTGAAAGCTAATTCCATATTTCCTAATTATATCTCCTAATGGTAGCATGTACAGAGTGAACAGCAGCGGTCCTAGTACTGAGCCTTGTGGTACGCCATACTGAACTTGTGATCGATAAGACATCTCTTCGTTTACTGCTACAAACTGAAAACGGTCAGATAAGTATGATTTAAACCATGCTAGTGCAATTCCGCTAATGCCAACATAGTTTTCTAGTCTATTTAAAAGAATGTTGTGGTCGATAGTATCAAATGCAGCACTAAGATCAAGTAACACTAATAGAGAGATACAACCACGATCGGATGATAGGAGCAAATCATTTGTGACTTTAATGAGAGCAGTCTCAGTACTATGGTACGGTCTAAATCCGGACTGAAAATCCTCGCAGATATTATTTCTTTCTAAAAAGGAACACAGTTGTGAGGATACTGCTTTTTCTAGTATCTTTGACAGAAAAGGCAGATTCGAGATTGGCCTGTAATTGACTAATTCTGTAGGATCAAGCCGCGGTTTTTTAACAAGCGGTTTAATCATAGCCAACTTAAAGGTTTTTGGTACGTATCCTAATGACAAAGATGAATTAATGATATCTAGAAGAGGATCTATGACCTCTGGAAGCATCTCTTTCAGTAGCTTAGTCGGTATAGGGTCTAGCATACAAGTTGTCGATTTGGATGAATTAACAATTTTGCAAAATTCTTCCTCTCCTATAGCAACAAATGAATCAAAATGCTCCTCACGGAGACTACAATATACTCCCTGATGCGATACTGTAGTAGACGGTTGCATAGTTATAATTTTGTCCCTGATATTATCAATCTTATAAGTGAAGAAGTTCATAAAGTCATTACTGCTGTGTTTCTTGGAAACTTCTGGGCTTGAAGCTTTCTTTTTCGTTAGTTTAGTCACTTGTTCAAATAAATACCTAGGATTATGTTTATTTTCTTCTAATAGGGTTGAAAAATAATTAGTTCTAGCATCTTTTAAGGCCTCTCTGTAAGCAATCGAGCTCTCCTTCCATGAAATCCGAAATACCTCTAGTTTTGTTTTCTTACAGTTTCGCTCCATTTTTCTGGCTGCTCTCTTAAGGGCCAGGGTGTGCTCATTGTACCATGGCGTTGGACTATTTTCTTTAATCTTCTTTAAGCGCAGCGGAGCAACTGTGTCTAAAGTGCTGGAAAAGAGAGAGTTAAAAGTTTCTGTTGCAATATCAAGTTCTTCTAAGCTATCTGGGATGCTGAGATTATGAAACTGATTTGGAAGATTATTGATAAAGCAATCTTTAGTGGCAGAAGTGATAGGTCTAACATATTTATAACACGGAGTCGGCTTTGCAGCCTTGGCTAAATGTAATTTACACGAGACTAGATAATGATCGGAGATGTCGTCGCTCTGCTGCAGAATTTCAACGCCATCAACATCTATTCCATGTGATAATATTAGATCAAGAGTATGATTACGACAATGAGTAGGTCCTGACACGTGTTGTCTCACTCCAATTGAGTTTATAATGTCTTTAAATGCCAATCCCAATGCATCTTTTTCATTATCTACATGTATATTAAAATCACCAACAATTAGGACTTTATCAGCAGCCAATATTAATTCTGACAGAAAGTCAGCAAATTCTTTGATAAAATCTTTATGGTGCCCTGGTGGCCTGTATACAGTAACCAGCAGAATTCTCAAACGTGATTTATTGTTTACACTATACATTTTTACATTAAGCACCAACACTTCAAAAGAAGTATATTTAAAACTAGATTTCTTAGTGGTTTTGAGAATATTACTATAAATTACAGCAACACCTCCCCCTTTGCCTTTCGGACGAGGCTCATGTTTATAACAATAATCTTGCGGAGTGGACTCATTTAAAGTAATGTAATCGTTTGGTTTTAGCCAGGTTTCTGTCAAACACAGCACATCTAGGTTATAGTCTTTAATCTTATCATTAACTATGAGCGATTTTGAATTAAGGGATCGAATATTCAGCAACCCAAGCTTTATCGTTTGCTCATCTGTATTATATCTGTTTTTTATTTGTTGAACATCAATTAGATTTTTAACCTTAGAAAAGTTTGGCAGTTTTTTGGATTTCCAAATTCGGGGAACAGACACAGTCTCTATATGATGATATCTAGGTGAAAGAGTCTCTATGTGATGGGATTTATCTGACCTTGGTGACGTGAGGCCGCTAGCAGACGGTCGGTTTAGCCAGTTTGTCTGCTTCCTGACCTGAGCCCCAGATTGTCATGTTTTATCTCTAAGACTATGAGCCAAATTACTAGAGAGAAGAGCAGCACCATCCCAGGTGGGATGAATACCATCTCTTTTCAACAGGTCAGGCTTGCCCCAAAAACTTTTCCAATTGTCTATGAATTCTATATTATGTTGCGGACACCAATTAGACAACCAGCCATTGAGTGAACACAATCTACTATCTATCTCATCACTCCTTCGAACAGGAAGGGGGCCAGAGCAGATTACAGTGCCTGACATCGTACTTGCGAGTTCAAACACCTCTTCATTATTAATTTTGGTGATCTCCGACTGGCGAAGTCGAACATCATTAGTGCCGACGTGAATAACAATCTTAGAGAATTTACGATTAGCATTAGCCAGCACTTTTAAATTTGCTTTGATGTCAGGCGCTCTGGCTCCCGGCAAACATGTGACTATGGTGGCTGGTGTCTCTATTTTCACGTTCCGTGTAATAGAATCGCCAATTACCAGGGCACAATCAACAGCATTCTCAGTGGGTGTTTCACTGAGAGGGGCAAATCGATTTGTTATGGTAACCGGAACAGAAGAGTGGTTTTTTGATCCGCGACTAGAGCGATTTCTCACCGTCACCCATCTGCCTGGCTGCACAGGCAATAACTCAGCCGGAACCGAATCATGTAAATGGTTCACTATGCTAGGCGCATCCAAAGTAGTATCTAAAGCTCGAGCACACTTACTATCCTCAATTAAAGTTTGGATGCGTGTCTCTAATTCTGAAATCTTCTCCGTCAGCCTGACTGTCTCCTTGCATTTATCACATATAAACCCTATGCCGACGGGGAAGGCTATGGTAAACATATGGCATGATGTGCAAGTGACAATAACAGGACAAGACATTACTCACCGTGTTTGTTGACTGATTCTTACTCACCTGGGCTTTTTATGGACTCAGATGCGCGGGCACGCACGAGAAAAATAAATAAATAACTGAGCGCACGGGTGGCGCCTTAACAGGCTAGCGAGATACTAGCGTGTTGTGCTAACAATAACGGAAGCTAGCGATGTTAGGTTAATCTGTTAGGTAAACTGTAATTAGTAGTATAAACAACTAGAAATGATAGTAAATGATGGTTCAAAATCAAAACAGAAAGAAATGCGAGGCTTAGACGGAGCTAACAGCCTCGGAGCAAACACACTCACACACAGCAGCAGGCAGCGAGGCAGACAGGAGCAATCGATCGGCAGACAGGAGCGATCCCTTCTAATCGCTATAGTCTAATGCGCTAATCGCTCTCTTCTAATGCGCTATAAATGACTATAACATAGTATTCAATATACATATTCCACATTTCTGCCCAAATCATGTTAAATTATAGCCTGGCTGCCAGCCCGAACCCCGCCCACAACATTTTTTGGTCGGGAAGTTCGGTCTGGACTCGATCCGTTGAGGAGCTATTATGCCAGATCAAAAATAGTTCGGACCAATCAAATTGTCAGGGCGGGCTTTATACGATGATGGACAGATGAGCAACCATACACATCATATCTATGTGAGCAACGCAACGGTAACGTAACCATCCACGTCATCAGAGTGCTTGTTTTGAATTCATGGCTGCCGCGGGAGAATTGAGTTGTGTATATTCCGCTATCGCGTGTGTTATAGAAGATATAGACAGCACATTCATTTTAGAAGAGGAACAGAGAACCGCGATCAAGGCATTTGTTGATGGAAAAGATGTTTTTGCCGTCCTTCCTACAGGATTCGGAAAAAGTTTAATCTATCAACTTTAATCTATCTCTCAACGTCACTTACTCCGTTGCTCTGATTGGTTGTAGGTCTATCCAATTGAGAGCAGAGGCCTTTTATTTCCTGGTTCGGTTGACACACGCCCCATAATCACAGCCCAATGGATCAGTTTCAGACTCACATTCTTTCTAGAATATGAGTATGACGAAGTCAGACTAGTTAAATTATACATTCATGGTAAATGTTTGTAAGCTTGTGGTGATTAGGGGATTTATAGTCTTCTAACTTCGTTCTTGTTTCTGCTATTTACCTCATCAGTCGTGTTGGGAATGTTAAGGCTGTTTCATCCTATTTAAAACTAGTTAAAATCATCGAGTGATTTTTGGTTTGTAACAGAGAGGAGTGTCCGATTGAAACGCTTCTCACTGGATGTCGCAACGCTGTTTAATAATAGTGTCCGGGACCGGGAGTAAACGCAACTCCTTTAAGCTTGCGTTCCGTTCATACTGTAACGTCTGTCAGAGTTTGATGTCTGCCCAGATGAAAAATAGAAAAGACAGTGCAAACGAACTGGTAGTTCCACGAGTCTTTTATAGTTGCTTTCTTTCAGTTAAACACACTCTTCACATACATGCCGAAAGAGCGGATGTTAACAGGGAAAAGAAAATACTCTGTAAAACGCTACAAATCAAAGTGGAAGTAAACACATTATAATAAAACAATAGCCAGCGATAGAGCGGTCATCTTCCTCTTTGCGCAAGCATTCCCCACTCTCACTGAGCGTGCGCGCTCACATCAGAACAGCACGCATACAAAAAACGTACGCCATAGAAGAAGTCATCTTAAAGGCATATCAACATGTCATGAACACTACTTAATTCTAGGTGGCCGTTACAGATCCCCCCCAGGAAGGTAAAGGCTGCCCTCAGCCGTGCACAACTGAGTACAGCATCATCTCAAACAACCTCATACATGAAAAGTTGCTAAAATAACAGAACCATACAGGAGTTTGTAATATTAAGGTACACACTGGCATACATGACAGTACATATGGACCAAAATACATTTTCTACAGCGGCATCCTTCAAACAAATGAAAACATGTGACCAAACAGAAACATAATGTAGGACATTCCTTTTTTTTTTTTAACATTGTTCTCTTTTTGTGTTCAACAGCGTAACAAACAACATGTCAACAGACTAATTATTAATGCAAATCCTCAATTTCCCTCTTTTTTCATTTTGTTCCTGACAGTGTTAAACCTTCTCCCTTTTACGGCGTCAAACCAAGCATATGAACACACATTCACATAACTTGAACACTATTTAAGGTCCAGTCTGTCTGTGTGGTACACATTCGTCCACCTATTACTCGACCAGTCTGAGGTGATTCTTGGTACACGTCGAGGTCTCAATTCATAGTGGTTTCTGTCAAGATCATTGTCATTAACAGTCAAGTCATTGTTCTGAGACCCAACGTCAACCTGCAGGTCAGGCAACCAATCAACACCGTCCCCAGTTCCTGATAGATCATGAGCACTGGATGTCACAGGGGGACTACAGTCATCATTGATTAGGCCAAAGTCTGTTAGGTCTACGGCTGTTTCCTCCAGCACTTCATCAACCAAAGAACTGTCAGCAGGTTCAGTTTCTGATCCAACCAGTGGGTCCCAGGTACGAAAAGGAAGCAGATTCACAACATGAAACACACCTGCGTCCGCTCCTGTACTCGCGTCTATGAGTCTGTAGTTCACTTCCGAAAGTTTTTGTGCAATCCGGTAAGGGCCCGCATATAGAGGTGCTAGCTTAGCCGTGAAATTTGCAAGCTCATCCGAACGGGGATGAGTCTTCACTCTTACCAACTCATTTACAGAGTAAGACACAGAACGACGTCTCTGGTCGTAGTACTTCTTCCTCTTGTCATGGTTTTCATTCAAAGTGGACCTGGCATGATCATGCGCTTCTCTGATCGATGACTCCAAGCTTTCTGGGTACGGGACACCCGGCTCATCTCCACCATCACTGTTCGGCTGAGTGATAAGGTCAAGAGGGGTATTCAATTCTCTTCCATACAGCAGCATGGATGGGCTTTGGCCAGTGCTTTCGTGTGGTGCAGTCCTCAAAGCAAAACATATTTGGGGCAGGTAACGATCCCAAGCCGTGTGCTTGTTACCGACGTAAGCACGGATGGCAGTCTTCAATGTCCGATTCACCCTCTCCGTTGCATTTGTCTGGGGGTGATACGCAGTCGTAAGTCTGTGTTCCGACCCCAGGGTGGTGAGAACATGCCTGAAGAGTTCACTCACAAACGGTGACCCTCTGTCCGAGATCAGGTAATTAGGCACCCCATGTCGTGCAAACACCTCACTAAGCAACTTGCTGGCAGCAACTTGGGCAGTCGCTTCTCTTACTGCACTAACCTCAACCCACTTCGAAAAATAGTCCACAAAAACCAGTATGTATGCATTACCGCAGGGTGTGCGCGGTAAAGGACCCACAAAGTCCACTCCAGTATACTCCCAAGGTCTTTGAGGGCGGATGGGAACCATAAACCCAGCAGGTTTCCTCTGGCTTGGTTTTGTGAACTGGCAGACAGTACAGGAGGCGACATACTTCTTAGCATCAGATGACATTTTCGGCCAGTAAAATCGAAGTTTCAGCCTCGCTATCGTCTTTGTCATACCCAGGTGGCCAGCCATCGGGTGGTCATGATAATATTCCATCAAACTCCTTCTCATAGCCGTAGGTGTGTACAGTTTAAGCCGCTTCATAGGTGGAGATTACAAGCCACTTTGTCATCCACAAAGTACAGGAGTCCATCCAGGATCTCATACTGAGACAACTCCTCAGTGATCTTCTCATCCTGTCCCTCCAACATCCGCAGAAGCTTTCCAGTCTCTGGGTCGTTGAGCTGCAGCTGCCTAATGTGCTCTCGATCTGAAAAAATGACAGGGGGTAAAGCACGCAGGTCAAGGCCCCCAATTATGGCATAATCAGGGAGAAGTCCAAAGGGTACACTGCCGGAAGGAACAGGGTTACGAGAAAGTGCATCAGGCACTTTGTTACTTGTCCCTGGCTTATGGACAATGTCAAAGTCGAAGTCCTGCAATCTGAGAGACCACCTAGCCAGCCGGCCAGAGAGGTTTGGGCGCAACATAAGCCATCTTAAACTGCTGTGATCAGAAAAGATAGTCACGTGTAGACCCTCAATATAAGGCCTGAAGTGTTCAAGGGCCCAGATGACTGCCAAGCACTCTTTTTCCGGAGTAGAATAGGGTTTTTCAGACTTATGCAGGGCACGACTTGCATAGGCCACCACAACATCTCTGCTATTGCTGTCCTTCTGCATGAGTGCGGCGCCAAGTCCACTGTCGCACGCATCCGCATGGATAGAGAAAGGAAGAGAAAAGTCTGGGAATGTTAAAACAGGCGCGGAAGTCAGCTTTTCCTTGAGAAAATCCATGGTTGCCTGACATTCATCTGACCATACAAAAGGAACATCCGTCCTGGTTAACGCAAAGAGTGGCTCAGCATGGCGGGCATAATTATAGATGAAACGCCTATAATAGCTGGTCATTCCCAGAAACTGTCTGACTTGTTTCACATTAGTTGGGGTATGGAAGTCCATCACTGCCTTCACTTTTTCCTCATTTGGCAGGATACCATTTGGGGTTATCTTATAACCCAGAAAGGTGAGTTCACTCCTGCAGAACTGGCACTTTGCAAGCTTAATAGACAGTCCTGCAGATTCCAGCCTGGTAAGAACATCTCTCAGGTCCACAAGGTGCTGCTCGAAGGTAGGTGACGCCAACCACAATATCGTCCAAGTATACGGCACACGACTTATAGATGAGACCCGCAAGGACTGTGTTCATAAGCCTCTGGAATGTGGCGGGCGCATTGCACAATCCAAAAGGTAAGACCCGAAACTGAAATAACCCACAGTGGGAAATGAAAGCAGTCTTTGGTTTGGAGTCCTCTGCCACCGCGACCTGCCAGTAGCCTCTGGCCAAATCAATGGTGGAAATAAAAGTTCCTCTAGCCGGAAAGTCAAGAGATTCATCAATCCTCGGGAGGGGATACGAGTCTTTGACAGTGAGCTTATTCAGTGCACGATAGTCGACACAGAACCTTGGCTCTCCTGAATGTTTTGGGACAATTACAACTGGGGCAGCCCAAGGACCAGAGGCATGTTCAATTATTCCTTCCTTCAACATGTCCTTGATTTGAGACTCAATGAGTTCCTTTTTAGCAGGAGAAGTGCGGTACGGGGCAAGGTGAAACGGTTTTGCATCACCCGTAACAATTTCGTGCTCCACTAGAGAGGTGCGTCCTAAATGTCCATCAAACAACCCGCTGAAGGTCTTGAGCATTTCAGTCAATTTGTTTTTCTGCTCATTTTTCAGGGATGATTCTTCAACCTTCTCAGACAGGGCAGAAGAATCAAAATCCAGGCAAGACAGATCAGGACTAGGTATAGTTAAGTCAGCGCCCTCTAACTCCTCAAGGGGCACCGGCTCATCGCCGAGCACTACCGTCCTGGACGGAACATGAATCGAAACTGAAGATCTCAACATAAAATCCATTCCCAAGATAACGGGAGAAGAAAGATTATGGACAACAGCAAAGCGGTGATAGAAACGCTGGCCCATGAAACCCAAAGACAACCAAATGACACCCAGTGGGCAACAGGATGCTCCATCCGCAAGCTGAACCGGAGGTGCAGACCACGGTTTTAATCGTACGTCCCCCCCAGGAATAGTCTGGACAACTGCTGATTGCACTGCAGAGAGAGAAGCACCAGTGTCAAGAGTTGCATCAAAAACTTGTCCATAAAGATTAACCTTCACTCTGAACGGGGTATTCCAATAGGATGTGGAAACAATATCCTCCACATGACACAGCTCAGGTTGATCACTCATGGAATCATCAGGTAAACGAGGCACATCTATCTTCTGGAGGGAGGATTGCCCCGTCTGAACGTCCTCCCTCCCCTGAAGTTTCCCCTCTGGGCAAAATCTGAGATCACATTTCCTTCACCAATGCCTTGGTCAGAGCCATGCATCCGTCCCACGTCCGACACTCTATTCGCTGTATCTCTTGGGAGTTCAGGGGGCTCCATTGGAGACAAACGCGGCTTTTCTCCTGGACTACAATTTGGGCATGTACGAGTGGTGAATCCTGGCAAGAAGCACTTAAAACAGTGAACATCCCTTGTGGGCATACTGCTAGCTTGTCTCTGAGGAGGACACCCAACACTTGGACCAAGGACAGCATGAAGCTTGTGAGCCCGCAAAAGAAGGTCCATGACTGACGGTATGGGTGTGCCATAAAGAGCAACTCTATATGTCTCAAGCACATGCTTCCGTATCAAGTCTATTTGGTCTAGTTGAGGTGGAGGGGACTTTAGCTTACGAAACTCGCCCAACATATGAGCGACGAAAGTCGGCAGTGGCTCATTAGGCATCTGCATACGGTCCAAAATGCCCCTCAGGACACGTTCTTGATTGTCTGAAGGCAGAAAGACTGTCCTAAAGAACTCACAGAACTGATTCCAAGTGGTCAAATGTGTGCTAAGTGCCGCAAACCATTTTCTTGGCTCTTTTGACAGAAACCGTGGGAGCTCAAGGAGAATTTGGGTATCTGTGAGATCCAGTGAGGTCCTGTATACATTGAGTGACTGAAGCCATTCCTCAGGATTCCGGGAACCATCTGCAGCGAACACGGGTGGCTCGAGCCGTGATTGGTGAAGCATAGTAGTAAGTGCATTTGCTGTTGCACTCATATCCACAGTGGCTGGCTGAGCAAATGTAGGTGCATTACCATAAGTGACATTGACTGGCACTGACCTTGGAGCCGTCGACTTAACTTGGGACAAACTGTAAGGCGTTGAGCTGGCTCGGGGAGCTGGTTGTGGTGTAACAGGTACGTTACACTCTTGAAGTGTCAAGCGGTCCATCATGTCCTTTTGTAGGTCAATCGAGTTGCGAAGGCACCCCTGCAGCACTGCCACTTCTGCTTGTAACAGCTTGACTTGAGACTGTAAATCTCCAACAGTATGCTGTGACGCCCCCTGTTGTAGAACATAGTCCGCATCTGTGGACCAGTCAGTTAGGTCAGACTGAAAGTCAGGATGAGTAGCCATCATGTATGAAAACACAACTCAATCAATTAATGCAAACAATAAATCTGAATATAGTAAATTTACACAAATCAAAAGCAGTACTAACTCAGAAAAATGTTACTCCAAAAAACAGCAGTATTATGTAAGAAAAAATCTCAGAAAATTAACATGTGCCTTGATTATTCCCTTAACTCCAACCCAAGATATGTCTACCAACAGTGTAACACAGCAATGTGACCAACATAAAAAGAAAATAATAAAACCCGGCAAAACACTAGTGATTTGCACAATAGTCTCAACAAAAATCAACCAAGTGTCCTTGTTGCCAATAGCGATCTATTCCGCACGTGCTGGCTTGAAATGGTACACGTGCACAAAAAGAAAAAGAAAAACCTGTGTCCAAGACGTGTATTCTTTCACACAATCTTCACTTTTCACCGTTCACCGACGGCATTCGTGCATAAATGTCTGATCGACACAAAAGATACGATTGTTTATTTTTCTTTTCTTTTTTTCTTACCGATGCAGTACAATATATTTCAGTTCAATTAAAGATCCACAAGGAAAACGTCGAAAAAAAATAAAAATCGTTCAAACGTTCATCAAAAATATTATCGAAATAGTATCAGCAATCAGTCAAAACTCACAAAAACACACCAACAGCACCTGAGAATCAGTCACGCACCGACCGCATGGTGTCCATAGATAGCAAGCTAGTCAGCAAGGTTGGAGCAATGGGAAACCTCCAGCAACGAAATCCTCATCAAAAAAAAAAAAAACGAAAAAGATTTTTAACAT
Organism: Chrosomus eos; assembly: GCA_036326025.1. Lineage (NCBI taxonomy): Eukaryota > Metazoa > Chordata > Actinopteri > Cypriniformes > Leuciscidae > Chrosomus > Chrosomus eos. Next base: position 34,070,712 of record CM070840.1, read on the forward strand.
CCATGTAGACAAAGAACAAAAGATGACCGGTATGAATCCAGTTGTTCGGGCGCCAATTTGTAACGTCTGTCAGAGTTTGATGTCTGCCCAGATGAAAAATAGAAAAGACAGTGCAAACGAACTGGTAGTTCCACGAGTCTTTTCCACGAGAAAATACTCTGTAAAACGCTACAAATCAAAGTGGAAGTAAACACATTATAATAAAACAATAGCCAGCGATAGAGCGGTCATCTTCCTCTTTGCGCAAGCATTCCCCACTCTCACTGAGCGTGCGCGCTCACATCAGAACAGCACGCATACAAAAAACGTACGCCATAGAAGAAGTCATCTTAAAGGCATATCAACATGTCATGAACACTACTTAACTCTAGGTGGCCGTTGTCAACACTCCCGTTTTTCCCGGGTTTCTCACGTTTTTTAGCCCTGTCTCCCGGACCCCTCCCGGTTTGTTATTTCTCCCGGGAAACTCCCGTAATTTGCATGGCCCAAACTCCTTTATGAATAATCGGACCAATATGTTTGTCTAATGTTGACCAGTTGCCAGAACCGTTTCGGTACGAGGCTTCCGCTTCAGCACGCAAACCGAACGATTCCTTTGGCCTTTTTCCCTGCCGACAAAATCCGCGCTGGCGCGACCACCACAACGTTGCGCAACATCAAATGGCAAACGTAATGAAAGCAGAACGAAACTGCGCTACTCATTATATTGTGCATCTCTCAATCAGATCAAACAGCACTGACGTGGAAACCAGAAGAAACATTGTGCCGTGAATGATCTAGTTAAAGGCTTTAAGTCCACAGATCAGCAACATTCACCATGGATTTAATATAGTAACACACTAACTGTAGCCATGAAAGTTTGGCTGGAATAGTGAAATACTTTCAAGTACTTCACACATCTTTTTCCAGCACTTCAAAACTAAACTATTATCTAAATATTATATATAAATATATGCCTATATTTAAATGTTATTTTTAATGTGATGACCTAAACATTATAACATTATTTGTTCATCCTTCAAAGATTACCCCCATTTATAAACCTGAACGTTTCAAGATGTAGGAAAACTGAAACTTATTTAAAAATATTGTTTAATATAACAATTATTTAATAATATTTAATATATTATTAATAAATAGGAAATTTCTATGGCACCCCCCCCCCCCCCCCCCAAAAAAAAAAAATCTCCCGGATTTTGAAAACCAAATGTTGACAGCTCCGTTATCCACTGGGCCGTGCTGCCAAGTTCAAAGTAAACTAGTGAAACAACTGAAAACAGCGCTATTTGTTCTCTATTTGTTGTTACTGACCGAGAAACCGCTTCAGATGATTGAGAGACAGAACGGTCCGAACGAATCCGAATCGTTTCAGACCGTTATGCAAGCGCGTTTGGCCAATTCATGGAAAGGAAATAATCGAACCAACGAATTATTAATATTGCTGGTTCAGTCGACAGAAATAGGCTACGGGACACACATAATAACTGCTGAAATATTCGGACTGAAAACGTTTCTCTCAGGTCAGTCGGAGCGCTCATGGTACACACACAGTGCGTGGCGCCGTCCAGCTGCAGGCGCCACTGCGGCCACGCGCAAATCTAACCAAATTTAGCCGCACCAGGGCCGGATGGAGATGGTTGGCGGGCCGCACTTGGCCCGCGGGCCGCCAATTGAATAGCCCTTTAGATGATCATATACAAAAAGCGTGATCATATACAAACATGTATCGCATGCGTTGCCGGAATACTTTAAACCCTGCGATATTAATAGAGATGCATACAGAGTTATTTTTTCGTCGCGTGACGCGCCTCCCCTGTGCCTCTTTGGCGCCCCCCAGGGGAGGCGCGCCTCACCTATTGAAAACCGCTGTTCTAAGCTATCCGGGATGCTGAGATGATGAAACTGATTAGGGAGATTATTGATAAAGCAATCTTTAGTGGCAGAAGTGATAGGTCTAACATATTTATAACACGGAGTCGGCTTCGCAGCCTTGGCTAAAGGAAGTTTACTCGAGACTAGATGTCGTCGCTCTGCTGCAGAATTTCAACGGCATCAACATCTATTCCATATGATAATATTAGATCTAGAGTATGATTACGACAATAAGTAGGTCCTGACACGTGTTGTCTAACTCCAATAGAGTTTACAATGTCTTTAAATGCCAATCCCAATGCATCTTTTTCATTATCTACATGTATATTAAAATCACCAACAATTAGGACTTTATCTGCAATCAATAATAATTCTGATAGAAAGTCAGCAAATTCTTTGATAAAATCTTTTTGGTGCCCTGGTGGCCTGTATACAGTAGCCAGCAGAATTCTATAACGTTATTTATCATTAACACTATATATATTTACATTAATCACCAACATTTCAAAAGAAGTATATTTAAAACAAGATTTCTTATTGTTTTTGAAAATATAACTATAAATTACAGCAAAACCTCCCCCTTTGCCTTTCGGACGAGGCTCATGTTTATAACAGTAATCTTGCGGGGTGGACTCATTTAAAGTAATGTAATCGTTTGGTTTTAACCAGGTTTCTGTCAAACACAGCACATAGGTTATAATCTGAAATCATATCATTAACTATGAGCGCTTTTGAAGTAAGGGATCGAATATTCAACAACCCAAGCTTTATCGTTTGCTCATCTGCATTATATTTGTTTTTTATTTGTTGAACATCAATTACATTTACATTTAGTCATTTAGCAGACGCTTTTATCCAAAGCGACTTACATCTGAGGACTAAACCAAACGAGTCAATGTAAAGAGACAATAACAACCCAAGTAGTGCTCAAAATACCAAGTTCAAACATTGCTCAGAATAGCATAAACCAGACAAGTGAGGTTTTTTTGTTTGTTTTTTATTTATTTATTTTTTTATGTTAAGTGCTCACGGAAGAGATGAGTTTTCAGTTGTCTTTTGACAATTAAATTTTTAACCTTAGAAAGGTTTGGACGTTTTTTGGATTTCCAAATTCGGGGAACAGACACAGTCTCTATATGATGATATCTAGGTGAAAGAGTCTCTATGTGATGAGATTTATCTGACCTTGGTGAGGCGAGGCCGCTAGCAGACGGTCGGTTTAGCCAGTTTGTCTGCTTCCTGACCTGAGCCCCAGATTGTCATGTTTCATCTCTAAGACTATGAGCCAAATTACTAGAGAGAAGAGCAGCACCATCCCAAGAGGGATGAATACCATCTCTTTTCAACAGGTCAGGTTTGCCCCAAAAACTTTTCCAATTGTTTATGAATTTTATATTATTTTGCGGACAACACTTAGACAAACAGCCATTGAGTGAACACAATCTACTAACTATCTCATCACTCCTTCGAACAGGAAGGGGGCCAGAGCAGATTACAGTGCCTGACATTGTACTTGCGAGTTCAAACACCTCTTTAATATTAGTTTTGGTGATCTCCGACTGGCGAAGTCGAACATCATTAGTACCGATGTGAATAACAATCTTAGAGAATTTATGATTAGCATTAGCCAGCACTTTCAAATTTGCTTTGATGTCAGGTTCTCTGGCTCCCGATAAACATGTGACTATGGTGGCTGGTGTCTCTATTTTCACGTTCCGTGTAATAGAATCGCCAATTACCAGGGCACAATCAACAGCATTCTCAGTGGGTGTTTCACTGAGAGGGGCAAATCGATTTGTTATGGTAATCGGAACAGAAGAGTGGTTTTTTGATCCGCGACTAGAGCGATCTCTCACAGTCACCCATCTGCCTGGCTAAACAGGCAATACTTCAGCCGGAACCGAATCATGTAAATGGTTCACTATGCTAGGCGCATCCAAAGTAGTATCTATGGCTCGAGCACACTTACTATCCTCAATTAAAGTTTGGATGCGTGTCTCTAATTCTGAAATTTTCTCTGTCAGCCTGACTGTCTCCTTGCATTTATCACATATAAACCCTATATTGCCGACGGGGAAGGCTATAGTAAACATATGGCATGAGGTGCAGGTGACAATAACAGGACAAGACATTACTCACCATGTTTGTTGACTGATTCTTACTCACCTGGGCTTTTTATGAACTCAGATGCGCGGGCGCGCACAAGAAAAATAAATAAATAACTGAGCGCACGGGTGGCGCGTTAACAGGCTAGCGAGATACTAGCGTGTTGTGCTAACAATAACGGAAGCTAGCGATGTTAGGTTAATCTGAGATGTTAGGTAAACTGTAATTAGTAGTATAAACAACTAGAAATGATGGTTCAAAACAGAAAGAAATGCGAGGCTTAGACGGAGCTTACAGCCTCGGAGCAAACACACTCACACACAGCAGGCAGCGAGGCAGACAGGAGCAATTGATCAGGGAAAGCCTGTGAGTGCATGTGTGTGTGAGTGCAGGTGTGTGTGAGTCCAGCTGTGTGTGAGTCCAGGTGTGTTTGAGTTGAAGGCAGCATTTATGTACTCTTTGATATCCCACAATCCTGTGCTTTCTGATTCTTTTAATCTTTTTGCACCCCTGAAGACACGCTTAGTCTCCTTCACTCACTCTGCTCCTTGGTTTACACCGGCGCTTCGTAAAATGAAGGCGACTGGACGTCAGCTAGAGTGACTTAGTCTGAAGACTGGCCTTACCGTCCATGCCCTGGTATACAGTGATCATGTCTCCACTTACAAAGAGTCTCTCAACCAGGCTAAGACCATGTATTACACCACCATCATTGACAGAGGTTATAACAATCCGAGAGCCCTTTTCTCCACTATTAATAAGTTAACCAAACCTAATAAAACTTTTCCACTTACCCCATCCACTAAACTCTGTTGTGAATTCCTTGAATTCTTTCAGAGCAAAATTAGCTTGATCTATAATCAGCTTCAGACAAACCAGACCACTCAAGATGATGCTCCCCCACCCTATGTGCAACACTAAACAGATCCTTTTCTGCCTTTTCACCTGTTGATGAACAGGATGTTTTTGACCTTGTCAGTAAGTCTAGGCCTACCACTTGCCTCCTTGACCCTATGCCCACCCCACTGGTTAAGGTCTGCCTATCTGTCCTCTGTTCCCTCTTGGTTCAAATAATAAACTCTTCCCTCACTCTGGGCTCTGTTCCTCTGTCTCTCAAAACAGCAGCTATCACTCCCATTGTAGCTGCAGAGGATTATAAGAACTATCGGCCCATGTACATTGAACGTACAGTTGCCAAACAGCTCCAAGAGTACCTCAATTGTCATGGCTTTTGGGAAAAATTTCAGTCTGGTTTCAGGGCCATGCACAGTACTGAGACTGCCCTGGTTAAGGTAGTCAACAACCTCCTGTTGGTCGCTGACTCGGGCCATGTCAGTATTCTCATTCTCCTCGATCTTACAGCTGCCTTTGACACTGTTTGCCACAACTAATTACTTTCTCGTTTGGAGACCTTGCTTGGTATCACTGGTGTTCCACTGTCCTGGTTCAAATCATGTCTCACTGATAGACAACAGTTTGTTTCAATTGGAAATTTCAGATCTCCAAATTCACCCCTCTTACATGGTGTCCCCCAGGGTTCTGTCCAAGGTCCCCTGCTGTTCATAATTTACATCCTTCCTATTGGCCAGATAATACAACATTATGGTATCAATAACCATTGTTATGCAGACGACACTCAGATTTACATTCACACCAATCCCACTGACACATTGTCATTATCCAATCTGGTTAGCTGCTTGAATGCCATTAACAACTGGATGATTGAAAACTTTCTCAAACTTAATCAAGATAAGACAGAAGCTATTCTTATTTCCACCCCTAACATTCTAAAAAAAACTTAAACATCTGCAGCTATCTATCCCTGGCTATTTCACTACAACTTCTGCGGAAGTCGGAAATCTGGGCGTAATCTTTGATTCTACTCTTTCTTTTGAGTCACATATTAAAAATATCACCAGAACATCTTTCTTTCATCTCAAAAGTACCTCCAAACTACGCTCCTCGCTGAACTCATCTGCAGCTGAAACACTTCTACATGCATTTATCACATCAAGGCTTGACTACTGCAATGCTCTATTTCTCGGCATTCCGGAAAAAAAACCTAAATAGGCTGCAGTATGTCCAAAATTCTGCTGCAAGGCTGCTTACACGCACCAGGCCCTGGGACCATATTACTCCAATCCTCCAGCAGTTGCATTGGCTTCCTGTCCACTACCGCATCCATTATAAAGTCCTTCTCCTTGTTTATAAATCCCTAACCAATCTGGCCCCATCCTACCTATCAGATCTCCTCATCCCATATCTGCAATCCCGCACCCTTCGCTCTAGTGATGCATGTCTCTTAGCAGTTCCTACATCTCGACTTCGCTCCATGGGTGACAGGGCCTTTTGTGTGGCAGGTTCTAAAATGTGGAATGCCCTACCACTTGAGATGCGCCAAAGTACAAGTGTAACCATTTTTAAAACCAAATTAAAAACACATTTTTTTAGTTTAGCTTACTTGTCAGCCCGCTGATTTTGCTTGCACTGTCTTCACCTCTTGTTCAGTCCACTCATGTATGTCCTTTGAGGGTGTTTATATTTTCTCTCCATCTTGGTGCTCATTTTATGTACTGTGTACTTCACAGTCTACTGTTTATATACTGTGTTCTTTTTGTATGTTCTTTACTTTACCAGTTTTGTACCGTGTCCTTGGGTACCTTGAAAGGCGCTTTTCTAAATAAAATTTATTATTATTATTATTTCCATTCTAAGACTCCCTGCTTCCCAATGTCCATATTATTCCTCCTAAACAGAATGTGAGATTAAAGGGTCACTCAACCTCTGGGAAGATGAATGTGTATTTAATATTAGTCATTTATATAGTAGAAATGTGAAATTATTTTTGAAATTGAAGCATTCTAGACTGAGAAAAGGCAGAAAATGTATTTTTTACTTATGTGGCTGAAAGACAACAACTCCCAGAATGCACTTGCTTTGCTGCCCTTACGAGGCCACTCCCAAACCACGCCTATCGGTTACAGGCAGCAGAATCTGAAAAATTAATACAACTAGGCTTGCTTTGATACATTGTGACTCTATACATCGTGAATTAGTTGATACATTTCCATTTGAAATGGTGCTAAATTGCATTGTACCGGGATGTACTAGCCTAATGTATATAACACAACTTACACTTTCACATTAAAAATATGATGCAAGGCAGGACCATGTCAACAGTAGCCTAGTAGCTCTGCATATGAACTCTTTTCTTCCAATTGAAATTACTATTTCTGTAAGCTAATACATTCTCTAGGTTAACCCATAATCTAGTAACACTAAATGTTTATAAAAAGAACCATAGCCAATGTGAGTTATAACTATTAATTAAAAATAATTAATATTAACACTTATACATTCAAAGTTCTGTGGATTCAGCGATCCCCTCTAGAAGAAAATGGCATCGCCTGGATTCGCGACAGCAATAGGATTCTATATCTGTTTCCATCGGCGCACAGCGAGAGCACTGACACCGCCAGTCCGCCCCAGCTCGAGTCTGGCCGGGCTCAGGTCTCGCTCCGGCCGGCTCTTGTTCCTCCATCTCCCGCAACTGTTAATCGCTGTATTGCAGCTCATACAGGTCTCGCTCCGGCCGCCACTTGTTCCTCCATCTCCCGCAACTGTTCATCGCTGTATTGCGGCTCGTTCAGGTCTCGCTCCGGCCGCCTCTTGTTCCTCCATCTCCCGCAACTGCTCATCGCTGTATTGCGGCTCGTACAGGTCTCGCTCCGGCCGCCTCTTGTTCCTCCATCTCCCGCAACTGTTCATCGCTGTATTGCGGCTCGTACAGGCCTCGCTCCGGCCGCCTTTTGTTCCTCCATCTCCCGCAACTGTTCATCGCTGTATTGCGGCTCGTACAGGTAGCCGCGAGCATCAGATTCTCGCAACAGATCTACAAACATGGAAGTTATGCATGACAGACCGTAAAATAAAGAGGTTTAGATAAAGAGGTTTGAGTGACTAATAATCAACATTTAACCTGATCAAAATTTAATGTTTTTAATGTTATCCATGTTATATTTCATCTGCAACAACAGTGTGAACTTTTATAAAGAGTCTCTTCATGAAAGAGCCGTGACTGGCAAATCAACGTTCTTCTTCTTTTCTCTCTGATATGGTCGGAAACTTCTTACTTTACTTTACTTATGCCTGCTACCCCTCCTGGGGCATAGGCCGCTAACAAGAGATCTCCAGGCATCCCTGTCTTGGGCTTTTCTCTCCAGTTGGCTCCAGGTGTATCCAAGTTCTTTGGTATCAGCTGCCAGATCTCGGCGCCACGTATTTCTTGGCCTTCCTCTTTTCCTTTTGCCTTGGGGATTCCAGGTGAGCGCTTGCCTGGTGATGTTGGAAGCTGGCTTGCGGAGCGTGTGGCCAATCCATCTCCAGCGTCGTTTCAGGATCTCATCTTCTGCAGGAAGCTGATTGGTTCTCTGCCAAAGGTCCTGGTTGCTGATGGTGTTTGGCCAGCGGATCTGGAGGATTCTTCGCAGACAGGAGTTGATGAAGGTCTGAACTTTCTTCATTGTCCCCACTTTTGTCCTCCATGTCTCTGCACAGTAGAGAAGGACCGCCTTGACATTGGTGTTGAACAGCCTGACCTTTGTCCTCAGGCCCAGTTCCTTTGAGTTCCAGATGTTCCTCAGCTGTAGGAAGGCTGCTCTTGCTTTGCATATTCGTGCCTTGACGTCAGCGTCTGTTCCGCCCTGCTTGTCGATGACACTGCCCAGGTAGGTGAAGGCCTTCACTTCTTCTAACGCCTCTCCGTCCAACTGGACTGGGTCGTTGTTGGTGTTATTCACCTTGAGGATCTTTGTCTTCTGTTTATTGATGTTCAGACCTACTTGAGCGTAGGTGGCAGCTGTGCTGTTTGTCTTCTCCTGCATCTGCTGTCGGGTGTGGGATAGCAAGGCCAAATCATCCGCAAAGTCCAGGTCGTCGAGTTGTGCGAAGGGTGTCCAATGGATTCCTGTTCTTGTATGTGCTGTCGTAATCTTCATTATTCAGTCGATGGCTAGTAAGAAGAGAAAGGGCGAGAGCAGGCATCCCTGACGAACCCCGGTTCTCACTTCAAAGGTCTCCGTAAGCTTCCCTTCATGGACCACTCTGCTGGTCATACCGTCGTACGAGTTTCGGATGATGTTAACAATCTTGGCTGGCACACCATAATGCCGGAGAAGGTTCCAAAGGGCACTCCTATCCAGGCTGTCGAAAGCCTTCTCGTAGTCTACGAAGATGATGTAGAGGGAGAGTTCCATTCCAGTGACTGCTCAACAATGATACGCAGGGTGGCGATCTGATCCGTACAGGATCTGTCTTTCCGGAAGCCTGCCTGCTGGTCACGGAGTTGGGTGTCCACCTGGTCCTTCATTCTATTCAGGATAATCCTATTGAACACTTTCCCTGGAAAGGACAGTAGCGTAATCCCTCGGTAGTTGTCACACTTACTGAGGTCGCCTTTCTTAGGTAGCTTTATAATGTATCCCTCCTTCCACTCCGTGGGCACCTGTTCCTACTCCCAGATTTTCTTGAACAACGGGAACAGTATCTCTACCGTTGTTTCCAGGTCCGACTTCAATGCTTCTCCTGGTATGCTGTCTGGACCTGCTGCCTTGCCATTCCTCTGCTGGCCTACTGCCTTGCGGATCTCTTCTCTGGTGGGTGCACTGCAGTCTATTGGTAGATCCTCTGCTGCTGGATTGATGGTTGGCGGGTTTGTTGGCATTTGTCTGTTCAACAGTTCTTCGAAGTGTTTCCTCCATCTGTCCATTTGTTGTTCCTCTCCCTTCAATATCTTTCCCTCCTTGTCTTTCACCGGCCTACCTGGCTTGCAAAACTTCCCTGACAGCATCTTTGTGATTGAGTGCAGATCTTTCAAGTTGCCATTTCTTGCTGCTTTTTCTGCTTCGGCTGCCAGACCATCAACATAGTTCCGCTTGTCGGTTCTAATACTCTTCTTCACCTCTTTGTTGGCAGCTGTGAAATCTTCTTGTGCCTTGGCCTTCTCCGCTCTTGTTCTGCTGTTGTTGAGGGCTGCTTTCTTCTCTTTCCTTTCCTGAATCTTCCTCAATGTCTCTGTTGCCAGCCACTCCTTATGCTGGTATTTCAGGGGTCCAAGGACATCACTGGATGTTGTTGTTATGGTTTCTTTCACTCTCAATTCAAGTTTATTTGTATAGCGCTTTTCACAATACACATTGTCTCAAAGCAGCTTTACAGAAAGTGCATTTCAGAAATGTACAAAGAAAAATACAGTTAGTTAATCATGTATAAATTTAGGCATAACATATCGCCGGTGTTTAGTCGTCTCTTCACAGGCGTTTAGTCGTCTCTCCACCGGCGTTTAGTCGTCTCTCCACAGGTGTTGGGGCATCTGAAGTCTTAGTGAGAGGCTGGATACAAACTGGAGCTGACGAACGCTATTTACCTCGGGACTAGCGTCCCGAGATAACAGCAGAAAGACAGATGGGAAATAATTAGCATAGCTGATGTTCATAATATTAATGCATTCAAACTGATTCAGAAGTAGTATAAAAGGTAGGCATTAAGTGAATGCTTGGTTAAAGAGATGCGTCTTTAATCTAGTTTTAAACTGGGACAGCGAGTCTGAGTCTCGAACAATATCAGGAAGGCTATTCCAGAGTTTAGGAGATAAATGTGAGAACGCCCTCCCTCCTTTAGTAGACTTAGATATCCTAGGAACGACCAGAAGCCTCGAATTTTGTGATCTTAAAGAGCGCGATGGATTGTAGGGCGATAGAAGGTCTGTTAAATACACAGGAGCTAAACCATTTAGAGCTTTATAAGTCAATAGTAATACTTTGTAATTGATACGGAACTTAATAGGTAACCAGTGTAGAGATGATAAAATTGGTGTTATATGATCATATTTTCTTGATCTAGTAAGAACTCTAGCGGCTGCATTTTGCACTAACTGTAGTTTGTTTATTGAGGATGCAGGACAACCAGCTAATAAAGCATTACAGTAATCTAGTCTCGAGGTCATGAATGCATGAACTAACTTTTCTGCATCTGAAACAGATAGCATGTTACGTAGCTTAGCAATGTTTCTAAGGTGGAAAAAGGCTGTTCTTGTAACATATGAGATATGATTTTCGAAAGTCAAGTTGCGGTCTAGTATAACACCCAGGTCTTTTACTGTAGTGGATAAAGTAACAGGACATCCTTCTAAATTAAAGTTGTATTGTAAGGGATTTTGTGGGTAGTTTTTTGGACCAATAAGTAATACCTCCGTTTTATCTGAATTTAATAGCAGGAAATTACACGTCATCCAGCATTTTATATCTTTTAGACACTCTGTCAAGTTAGATAAGTTAGTGTTTTCATCTGGTCGTGATGAGATATATAATTGAGTGTCATCAGCATAACAGTGAAAACTAATTCCATGTTTTCTTATAATATTACCAAGTGGCATCATATATATTGAGAATAGCAGAGGGCCTAGGACAGATCCTTGCGGCACTCCATAGTCTACTGATGTTATCTTTGATTTTTCCCCATTTAAACAGACGAAATGGTAACGGTCTGATAAGTACGATCTAAACCAGCTTAATGCCTGTCCCTGGACACCAGTGTAGTTTTGTAGTCGATCTAAGAGTATTTTATGATCTATAGTGTCGAACGCGGCGCTAAGATCAAGTAGAACTAGTATTGAGATACAGCCTTGGTCAGAGGCTAAGAGTAAATCATTTGTAATTTTAACTAGCGCAGTTTCTGTGCTATGATGCGGTCTGAATCCCGACTGAAATTTTTCGTAGATATCATTTTTTTTTGCAAGAAAGAGTACAATTGAGCGGACACAATTTTTTCTAGTATTTTAGACATAAAAGACACTCTCTTCCATCTGCCATCCACTGTATCCTCCTCCTCCTCTTCTAGTTCTTGCAGTATTTGGAACCTGTTGCTCAAAACCACTCTAAATTCCTCCAGCTTGTGTGTGTTCCTCAGAAAGCAGGTGTTGTACTTGTGCCTCTGTGCTGTAGTTCCCATCCACCCTTTCTTCAACTGCAACTTCAGTCTTGCCACTACAAAGTGGTGGTCTGATGCGACGTCCGCTCCTCGCTTCACTCTCACATCCTGTAGGGATCTTCTGAATTTCCTGACGATGCAGATGTGGTCTATCTGGTTCTCGGTGGAGCCATCCGGTGACACCCAAGTTGCTTTGTGTATCCTCCTATGTGCGAAGACGCTGCTGCCGATCACCAGGTTATTAAGAGCGCACAGATCTGCAAACCTCTCACCATTTTCATTCATGTCGCCAAGTCCATGTCTTCCCATCACTTCCTTATACCCGGTGTTATCCTTCCCCACCTTGGCATTAAAATCCCCCATCAGGATGGTGACATCTTTCTCTGGGTAGCTCTCCAGGATGGACTGCAATCTGCTATAAAACTGCTCCTTGACTCCCTCCTCACTGTCATTGGTGGCTGCATAGCTCTGCACAACATTCATGGTGATCTTCTTTTTCTTCGTTCGGAAAGATGCTGTGATGATCCTTGGGCCGTGGGCTTCCCATCCAGTGAGTGCTCGCTGTGCTGTTCTTGACAACATCAGCGCTACTCCTTGTGTGTGGGGGGCGTTATCCTCCTCATGTCCCGAGTACAGCAGCATCTCGCCAGTGATCAGCCTCTTCTGACCGGACTGTGTCCATCGAGTTTCGCTGATTCCAAGCAGAGTGAGGTTGTAGCTCCGCATTTCTGCTGCCACTTGCGCTGTCTTCCCTGCTTCGTACATGGTCCTTACGTTCCATGTACCGATGTCGGTTGCCCTGGCTGAGAGAAGGGAAATCGGCCCTGCAGCTTCCAATTTACGTCGGCTTTCACTGCACGGCGTCATACTTTTTCTTGACGAAGACCCATCTCTCCCCAAGGTGAAATTGCCTGTTTCTCTTGTTTGCGTTTCTGTAGCAAAAGGTTTTCTTACAGGGTGGGGTTGCTAGCCCCACGCCTAACCCTCCTCCTTTCTCAGACCGGGCTTGGGACCGTCCATGGCGGAGTTGGTCGGAAACTAAATTACATGAAATGCGGAGGATGTTCGCTGTAAGATGATTGACAGCTCAGTTTACAGTGACAGGATGTGTAAATATGTGACAGATCGTCCGTTAAAGACATAACTTTATGACGTGATAGTTTGTCCCAAATACTCATCTGCCAAACACTGAAACGGCTGTGTTTTTTTTTTTTTCACAAAACAAGTACATACGCTTAGGGCGGAGTATAAGGGTGTATTCACACCTGCCTTGTTTGAATCGATTGAATCGAACTCTAGTTCGTTTCCCCCCTTGGTGCGAACCTTTTGGGCAGGCGTGAATACAGCAATCGAACTCGGGTGCGGACCAAACAACCGAACCGAGACCCAGCTGAAGAGGTGGTCTCGATACGGTTCCAAACGAACTCTGGTACGGTTCATTTACGGTGTGAACATGAACCGACCCAATTGCAAGAAAGATCTGTTGTAGCCTACTACATTCCATTCCGGCGCGCTGTCTGGCCACACGATACTGTTGCGCGTCTTTCTGCGCGTCGTGTGTGCATCATTGGAATGGAATGAATGAATTAGTGTGCATCAGGACATTCACATACAGAGCGTTCTTTTTAGTCTAATCGTGCATAGATGCAAACAAAGCTTTTGCAGTTCATATAATGTAACGATAGTTACAATACAAGGATGATGCTGCATTAAACTGGACAAACTGTATCGCAATCGTTAACATTGACAGCACTCGTTAGCAGTATATACAATAAGAATCTCATATTTGAATCTGTGAACATAGCCCCTCTACATGAATGAAAACTTTATACCTTATCCGTCTTCTGCGCAGTGCCACTGTCAGCAAGGCGCACATGAGAGCATGTTCTCTCCGCCCGAACTGTCTTGCAGCACATCGTCGTCTTCTCAAAATCCGAATTACAACATCGTATAGATGACATTGTATCATATGATATTCATTAGTTTCTTCATATTGCGTTTGTACAGAATAACACAAAATTAGTAAAAGAACAAATGAGGAGCTCTTTTCCAAAACGCGTTAAACGCCATTTTTAAAAAAATTGAGTTTGTCGTGTCATTTTGCTGTGTTCTGAACCTATTCACTGCTCCATCAATGTTTCATGCCAAATCGCTATATTTCCTTGTTTAAAATGTACTGCAAGATATGCAGTTCTTTTCCAAACCGCGATAAGCACCAAACCTATTTTAACGTGATAAATCCTCTCTAGACAAATCAGACTTCAGTGAGTGTTCTACGCAATCCAACATCGGCGTGCTGAACAGAGGTTTGTTTATGTTCATTCATTCCTCAAAATGAGTGCTTTAAACGGTGAGAATACTTTTGATGGCCTTGATGAGCCAGTGAGACCTACACATGGGGGTAGATGCTGCTGCCAAAGGTTTCTGTCTATATTATAATTTCTGCCAAAAATGGCATTCGACGATCAAGGAGCAAAAGTCGAATATCGTTCGAAAATCGAATTTTTTATTTTATTTTTTATTAATCAACTGTTTTCTGTGTGTCAGTGTCTGCAAATATGAAATTGACGATCAGCATCTCTGTAGTGAACGCGCCTATAGAGAGAAATGCGTGTAATGGATTACATAATCAGAGAGTAGGCTATTTATTTTTGTTTTTAATTGTTTCGTTTAAAGACATTTCAAGCTTTCTATATAGATATAGAAAGTGCCCAGCAGGGGGCGCTCACCCTGTAGCCACTGAAGCTGAGCCTGGTGCTAGTGCGGCCAGCAGGGGGCGCTCACCCTGTAGCCCACTGAAGCTGAGCCTGGTGCTAGTGTGGCCAGCAAGGGGGCGCTCACCCTGTAGCCCACTGAAGCTGAGCAAGGTGCTAGTGTGGCCAGCAAGGGGGCGCTCACCCTGTAGCCCACTGAAGCTGAGCAAGGTGCTAGTGCGGCCAGCAGGGGGCGCTCACCCTGTAGCCACTGAAGCTGAGCCTGGTGCTAGAGCGGCCAGCAGGGTGCTCAAAGAGCACCGTTCTTCAGATGAGATGTTATACCGAGGTCCTGACTCTCTGTGCTCATTAAAAATCCCAGGATGTCCTTCGATAAAGAGTAGGGGTTAACCCGGTGTCCTGGCCAAATCTGCCCTACGCCTCCTAATCATCCCCATATAGTGACAGGCTTCATCACTGTCACAGTAAGCTTGTGTGTGTGTGTGTGTGTGTGTGTGTGTGTGTGTGTGTGTGTGTGTGTTGTGTGGTGTGTGTACTGGCACAGTATGGCTGCTGTCGCATCATCAGGTGGAGCTGCAAATTGGTGGTGGTTGAGGAGATTCCCCCTTCCATATGTAAAAAGTGCTTTACCTAGAAAAGCGCTATATAAATGTAACACATTATTATATTATTATCAGTGTAGACAGCGTCAGTGATTATAATGGGTTATATATTTTTTATGCACATGTCTAGTAGTGACAGACAGCCTTATGATTCAGGAGCATTACAGGTCAGAAGTCAGGTTGGATCATAACATTCAGAATATTCATCCAGTTCTTCTGGTTGGAAGTCAGAGTCATTACAGAGTCATCATGCCGGTAAGGCATTAAACACACTGGAACAGACTGAGGTAATTCTCTTTAACGAAACAGTTGCTTTTATTAAATTGCTTCAAGGTGTTTGCCCTGGTTTGAGGCCAGAGGAGCCAGAAAGAAGGATACATGTTGGAGAGAGAGAAAGATTGTGAAGGAGGACAGCAGGGAGGAAAAGTGCGGCTGAAAAGTCATGCAACCTTTGCCAATCATCAGGATGTGTGACACACTGTGTGTTTCTGTTAGTGTGAGACAATGAAGAAACGCGTGTGGCTTTTTCAACTCAAGCACTGAAGCACGGCGGCATGTTTTCCCATGAGACACACACACACTACTTATGCATATTCAGATCAAGTTTACTTGCATAGCGCTCTTTACAATACATAGTTACAAAGCAGCTTCACAGAAAATGCTACAAAGTATTGTGTTATTATCAGTCAGAGAGGAATAATGTCCATATGGCAGTAATTTACAGCGATAAGATATTATAAGATATGTGGTTAGTTATTGTCATGCATTCAGTTAAACAGACATGAACATGATTACAGCTTGTGTCAAGTCAAGTCAAGTCAAGTATATTTATATAGCGCTTTTCACAATATAGATTGTATCAAAGCAGCTTCACAGTATCAATTCAAATAACATAACAATGTTTGTTTCTTAGTGGAAAAAACATCCATGTTAGGTAGGGCTGATCAATGGTATTAATTATTGGTTAATAATTTAAATATCCCCAACTGAGCAAGCCAAAGGCAACAGTGGCAAGGAACCGAAAAACTCCATCTGACCTAATGGAGAAAAAAAATCTTGGAGAACCCAGGCTCAGTCGGGGGCCAGTTCTCCTCTGGAAGAACTTTATGAACTAGAGGCCGGATTTACAGTAACTGTAAGATACAAAATTTATATGAATGCCTGGTTGAAGAGATGCGCCTTTAGTCTAGTTTTAAACTGGGAGAGCGAGTCTGAGCAACGAACAATATCAGGAAGGCTATTCCAGAACTTTGGAGCTAAATGTGAAAATGCTCTCCCTCCTTTGGTGGATCTTGATATCCTAGGAATGACCAAAAGCCTCGAGTTTAGTGATCTTAAAGAGCGCGATGGATTATAGGGCGATAGAAAATCCGTTAAATAGACTGGAGCTTGTTGGACACGTTGTGTGTAACGTGTAGGAGTAGCAGGTAACACGCACGAGAAGAGAATAATCAAAATTTATATTGATGAATGTAGGAGAATAGACTGGAGATAAACACATTACGAAAGACAATAACAGACAGAGGACTGAACAGAACAGAGAGTATATATGTAGGAGATAACAATGAACTAAATAAGACACAGCTGATAATTATAAGTTACCATAGAAACTAACCGTAAACGTACCGAAAAATGAAACTAATTGAGTTACTTAGTTGACATGAGTCGGGTTTGATTTTCTCTGTGGTTCTCTCTCTCTCTCTCTCCTCCTCTCTCTCTCCTCTCCTCTCTCTCTCCTCTCTCTCTCCTCTCTCTCTCTCCTCTCCTCTTTTCTCTCTTCTCTCTCTCTCTCTCTCTCTCTCTCTCTCTCTCTCACCGTCTCTCCGTCTCTCCATCTCTCTCCCCTCCCTCCAGTCTCTCTCTCTCTTCGCCCCTCTGACAGACTTAAGGTCAGAGAACTGCAACGGTCAATTCACTGTTCTACTGCCATCTGTGACTCTAACCAATCTAGTTCTGTGTGCAGGTATCTGCCGAACAGGATGGCTTCTCTTATCATGCTTCGCCTCTAATCCTAGCAAGTACATTTAACCCAGTCCTAGCGCGCACTCTGAATATATACATTCGTAAGTCACTGATAATAGCATCACTAAGGAAAAGAATACTGACCCGATTTATTTCCAGACTGAATCACTAGAAGTGCCGGGTGTATGGCAGACGAACTTTGTTCTCTCAGCAAGTTATTCTTACTGCCTTGCGGCCTCGTTCTCCCGACAGATCATCTGGCAAAGATGACCCGTCTCTCCGCATCCAAGTGCAGGCTGTGCTGGCACCGAGATGAGTTTCCAGCTGGGGATCCGCAGCAATGCACAGGTTTCATAGTTCCACGACCAATCATAATCCTCCTGGTTATTGGGGTGAGCCCACTGAATGCCGAGCACTCTGAACTGAGTGCAAGGTAGCGTTTTCCCTTCAGTCTTCCACATATGCTGAGGACCCTGCCACGGTTACCTTCGGGTTTCTCTGATGACTGGGCGGGCATTGGGGGGCATTGGGGGGGCACTGGGGCAGGAACTGGGGGTAATGGGGGGCACTGGATGGGCACTGGGGGGCAGTGGATGGGCACTGGGGGGGCACTGGGGGGCACTGGGGGGGCATTGGGGGCCACTGGATGGGCACTGGGGCAGGCACTAAGGCAGGAACTGGGGGGGCAATGGGGGCCACTGGATGGGCACTGGGGGGGGCCTGGGGGGCACTGGGGGCCACTGGATGGGCACTGGGGGGGACCTGGGGGGGCACTGGGGGCCACTGGATGGGCACTGGGGGGGGCACTGGGTGGGCACTGGGGGGGAATGGGTGGGCACTGGGGGGGCACTGGGTGGGCACTGGGGGGGGAATGGGTGGGCACTGGATGGGCACTGGGTGGGCACTGGGTGGGCACTGGGGGGGGACTGGGTGGGCACTGGGTGGGCACTGGGGGGGGGGATGGGTGGGCACTGGATGGGCACTGGGGGGGACTGGGTGGGGGACTGGGTGGGCACTGGGGGGGGGGGGACTGGGGGGGGGGGACTGGGTGGGCACTGGGGGGGGGGACTGGGTGGGCACTGGGGGGGGGGGACTGGGGGGGCACTGGATGGGCACTGGGGGCCACTGGATGGGCACTGGGCGGGGCAATATGGGGGCCTGGGTGGGCACTGAGGGCCACTGAATGGGCACTGGGCGGGGCAATATGGGGGCCTGGGTGGGCACTGAGGGCCACTGAATGGGCACTGGGCGGGGGCAATATGGGGGCCTGGGTGGGAACTGGGAGGGCACTGGGCGCCACTGGATGGGCACTGGGCGGGGCAATATGGGGGCCTGGGGGGGCACGCGACTGGGGAACGGGCGATGGGAATCGGAGGCCGTATGCTGCGAGCAGTTGAACGGCATAAAGGAGGGAAACGAGTGGAACTCGCTTAACACTCCCCTAGGGCACTTTGAATATCAGGTTTTACCGTTCAGGCACGTCAAAACGTCCACCGTGTATTACAGCATCTCTTAGAGACCTGAAAGGCTGAAAAAAGTGCCTGATTTGTGTCAGTGGATGGGTTCAGTATAGATCCTGCAATGGTACTGGCAGTCATTGATTGGCCCGTTCCCGAATCTCACACTGCGCTCCAACGATTTGTAAGGGTTTTCGTATTTTTATCGATGCTTCATTCGTAATTTCAGTCAGGTAGCGAGTGAAGGAGACGGAGGGAAGTTAGCGAGGTGAAGGAGACGGAGGGAAGTTAGCGAGTGAGGAGACGGAGAGAAGTTAGCGAGTGAACAGGACTCAGAGAAGTTATCGAGTGAAGGAGACGGAGGGGAAGTTAGCGAGTGAAGGAGATGGATGGAAGTTAGCATTTGAAGGAGACGGAGGAAAGTTACGAGTGAAGGAGATGAAGGAAGTTAGCGTGCGAAGGAGATGGAGGGAAGTTAGCGAGTGAAGGAGACGGAGGGGAAGTTATCGAGTGAAGGAGCGGAGGGGAAGTTTTGAGTGAAGGAGAGGAGGGAAGTTAGCGATGTGAAGGAGAGGAGGGAAGTTATCGAGTGAAGGAGACGGAAGGAAGTTAGCGTGTGAAGGAGATGGAGGGAAGTTAGCGAGTGAAGGAGACGGAGGGAAGTTAGCGAGTGAAGGAGACGGAGGGAAGTTATCGAGTGAAGGAGACGGAGGGAGTTATCGAGTGAAGGAGACGGAGGGAAGTTAGCGAGTGAGTTAGAGTGAAGGAGATGGGGAAGTTAGAAGTGAAGGAGACGGAGGGAAGTTAGCGAGGGGGGGTTTGAGTAGGAGACGGAGGGAAGTTAGCGAGTGAAGGAGACGGAGGAAGTTACGAGTGAACGAGACGGAGGGAAGTTAGCGAGTGAAGGAGACGGAGGGAAGTTAGCGAGTGTAGGAGAGGAGGAGTTAGCGAGTGAAGGAGACGGAGGGAAGTTAGCAGTGAGTGAAGGAGTACGGAGGGGAAGGAGTAGCGGTGAGGAGACGGAGGGAAGTTAGCGGTGAAGGAGACGGAGGGAAGTTAGCGAGTGAAGGAGACGGAGGGAAGTTAGGAGTGAGGAAGGAGGAAGTTAGCGTGGGGAGGGGAATTGAGTGAAGGACGGAGGAGTTAGGAGAAGGGACGGTTGGTGAGGAGCGGAGGAAGTTGCGAGTGAGAGGGAGGAGTTAGCGATGAAGGAGACGGAGGGAAGTTAGCAGTGAAGGAGACGGGGAGTTAGCGTGTAGGAGACGAGGAAGTTAGCAATGAGGGACAAGGGAAGTAAGGGTAGGAGGAGGAAGTTAGCGTGAAGGGAGGAGGAGTTGGTGAGGAGCGGAGGGAAGTTAGCGATGAAGGAGACGGAGGGAAGTTCGAGTGAAGGAGACGGAGGGAGGTAGCGAGTGAAGGAGACGGAGGGAAGTTAGCGAGTGAAGGAGAGAGGGAAGTTAGGGTGAAGGACGTAGGAAGTTAGCGAGGAAGGGACGAGGAAGTACGAGTGGAGTAACGAGTGAAGGAGACGGAGGGAGTTAGCGGTGAGGAGACGGAGGGAAGTTAGCAGGAGGAGACGGGGAGTTAGCGAGAGGGCGGAGGAGTAGCGAAGGAAGGGGAGAGAGGAGGGAAGTTAGTCGAGTGAAGGGAGTCGGAGGGAAGTTAGCGATGTGAAGGAGACGGAGGGAAGTTAGCGAGTGAGTGAGAGGAGGGAAGTTGCAGTGGAAGTTAGCGAGTGAAGGAGACGGAGGGAAGTTAGCAGGTGAAGGAGACGGAGGGAAGTTAGCGAGTGAAGGAGACGGAGGAAGTTAGCAAGTGAAGGAGACGGAGGGAAGTTAGCGAGTGAAGGAGACGGAGGGAAGTTAGCGATGGTGAAGGAGACGGAGGGAAGTTAGCGATGTGAAGGAGACGGAGGGAAGTTAGCGAGTGAGGAGACGGAGGAAGTTAGCGAGTGAAGGAGACGGAGGGAAGTTAGCGAGTGAAGGAGACATAGGGAGTTAGGGAGTGAAGGAGACGAGGGAAGTTAGCGAGTGAAGGAGACGGAGGGAAGTTAGCGTGTGTAAGGGACGGAGGGAAGTTAGCGAGTGAAGGAGACTAGGGAAGTTAGGAGTGAAGGAGACGAGGGAAGTTAGCGAGTGAAGGAGACGGAGGGAGTTAGTGAGTGAAGGAGACGGAGGGAAGTTAGCGAGTGAAGGAGACGAGGGAAGTTACGTGAAGGATACGGGGGGAAGTTAGCAAGAAGGAGACGAGGGAAGTTAGAGTGAAGGAGACGGAGGGAAGTTAGCGAAGTGAAGGAGACGGAGGTTAGTTAGCGAGTGAAGGAGACGGAGGGAAGTTAGCAAGTGAAGGAGACAGAGGGAAGTTAGCAAGTGTAGGAGACGGAGGGAAGTTAGCGAATGAAGGAGACGGAGGTAAGTTATCGAGTGAAGGAGATGGAGGGAAGTTAGCGAGTGTAGGAGACGGAGGGAAGTTAGCGAGTGAAGGAGACGGAGGGAAGTTAGCGAGTGGAAGTTAACGAGTGAAGGAGACGGAGGGAAGTTAGCGTGTGAAGGAGACGGAGGGAAGTTAGCGAGTGAAGGAGACTGAGGGAAGTTAGCGAGTGAAGGAGACGGAGGGAAGTTAGCGAGTGAAGCAGAAGGAGGGAAGTTAGCGATGTGAAGGAGACGGAGGGAAGTTAGCGAGTGAAGGAGACGGAGGGAAGTTAGCGAGTGGAAGTAGCGAGTGAAGGAGACGGAGGGAAGTTAGCGAGTGGAAGTTAGCGAGTGAAGGAGACGTAGGGAAGTTAGCGAGTGAAGGAGACGGAGGGAAGTTAGCGAGTGGAAGTTAGCGAGTGGAAGTTAGCGAGTGAAGGAGACGGAGGGAAGATAGCGAGTGGAAGTTAGCAAGTGGAAGTTAGCGAGTGGAAGTTAGCGAGTGGAAGTTAGCGTGTGGAAGTTAGCGTGTGTGGAAGTTAGCGTGTGGAAGTTAGCGAGTGGAAGTTAGCGAGTGGAAGTTAGCGAATTTAGCGAGTGGAAGTTAGCGAGTGAAGGAGACGGAGGGAAGTTAGCGAGTGAAGGAGACGGAGGGAAGTTAGCGTGTGAAGGAGACGGAGGGAAGTTAGCGAGTGAAGGAGACGGAGGGAAGTTAGCGAGTGAAGGAGACGGAGGGAAGTTAGCGAGTGGAAGTTAGCGAGTGAAGGAGACGTAGGGAAGTTAGCGAGTGAAGGAGACGGAGGGAAGATAGCGAGTGGAAGTTAGCAAGTGGAAGTTAGCGATGTGAATGAGACGAGAGTTAGCGGGAAGTTAGCGAGTGGAAGTTAGCGAGTGGAAGTTAGCGAGTGAAGGAGACGGAGGGAAGTTAGCGATGTGAAGGAGACGAGTCAACGGGAAGTTAGCGAGTGGAAGTTAGCGAGTGGAAGTTAGCGAGTGGAAGTTAGCGAATTTAGCGAGTGGAAGTTAGCGAGTGAAGGAGACGGAGGGAAGTTAGCGAGTGGAAGTTAGCGAGTGAAGGGCATGACAGCTGTTGTGAGCACGGATCCACACTTCCAATATCCACTGCAGATAGTAGACCACTCTAGCCTAGAAATCTAGACGCACCCTAGCGGCAGCAAAAATTATTTTGCAGCAAAGTGTGGTCTAGCAACTCTCCATAGGCTTTTGAGCTGGAAAAACCAAAAACTGGTCAGGCCAATCACATCGTGTATAGAGTCGGGGGCGGGCTTAACACAATGACGGCACAGTTCTGACGTTCCGCGTGATTTCCATAGGTGATTTCCCTGCTACTTGAAAACAATGAAGATGCAGCGGTCTTTCGAATCGGCTTTGGCCGCGACTCTGGAGGACTTGGAGTTAAGAGAACGTCACTTAAGTCATTCTTAAACAAGGAAGATGTGTTCGGAGTTTTGACGACCGGATACGGCAAAAGTTTAATATATCAATTAGCTCCGCCGGTGGAAAAATGCATGGGACTCACTCATCCACAGCCGTTCGTTGCTCTGGTTGGCTGTAGCGCTGTCCTATTGCATGCAGAGGGATTTTGAAAGACAACCGTTTATCCCGCCCCTCGGATTGAGGTATGTCAATGGAGAGTTCCCAGACCTAACATCTTGATAGGTCTGGCTTGCCAGGCTAAGACCACTCTCTTGCATACTCTGTTCAACATGTTGTTCCAAACCTGTATGAGTTTCTTTTTTGGTTAAACACAAAAAAATATATTTTAAAGAATGTTAGTAATCAAACAGTTACGGCAGCCATTGACTTTCACAGTATTTCTCTACTTCCTGCTCAGCTACTTCCTGCTCAGCTACTGTTCGGACGCTCTTGCTTACTGCTCCGCGCTTTGCTCTATCGCTTTTATTTTTTTATTGCTCTATCGTGTTTATATTTTCATATTTTATTTCCTTTTATCACCTAATTTTAACTTCAGCAAATCAGCACAGTGCTCAAATGCTTGATTACTAGAAAAAAGCGGACTACTTTTCTTCGACCAGCCTCCCACTGAAAGCTTACATTCCGGGGAAGAGAAAACACAACTGCCTACATTCATAAGGATAAGAGAAAATGCCTCTTCTGGAATCTACTTGCTGCACTAACTGCCAGAGACTTTTACAAAGGATTGCAGTTCTTGAAACAAAGTTACTTATGGGACCTCCAAACCAGACAGAACACACAACAGAGCTTCATCATGGACGCCCTCAGCATACAGCCGGTGAGTCCCATGAATCTAGTGCTCCAATACAGGCCATACTGAGTGTAGAGAAACAAGCCGATCGACTTACAAATCGATGGCACAAACAGGGAGCGAGACCCAAAGGCACTCGAGACATCAGATTGTCACGAGCATCACACATTGCCGTAGTAGCATCCTCTACCCCAGATACGGCTCTGACAAGGATTGCAAACACTGGTCTCCTACCACCGCCTATACATCTTGAGAACAGATTTGCAGTATTAATGAATGAGGAATCCCTGAATGTGATCGAACACAGACTGAATCAGCCAGTAGCTAACACTGCTAACAGGCGCTCAAGGTCGAGCAGACAGCGGCACTCAGCTCAGAGCGCAGCCGAGCCCAGGACTCTGATAGTGGGTGACTCCATAATCAGAAACATTAGTAGCAGGGACACAACTACATGCTGCCTTCCACAAGCAACAACTTCTGATGTAAACAGGGAACTTCAGAACATTCTGATGAAACATAAGACTGCAAATCGACTCATTGTTCATGTGGGGAAGAATGATATTCATAAAGGGCAGTCAGAACTCCTTAAGAAGGATTTCAATGAACTTTTTGAAACACTTAAAAGACTGAAAGTTCAGACATTCATCAGTGGACCACTCCCAGCAAGAGGAACAAACAGGTTTTCACGGTTGCTTGGGCTTAACACATGGCTGCAAAAAACCTGCAATATAAAAGGACTGAACTTCATTGACAACTTCAATCTTTTCTGGAATCAGAGGCAACTGTTTCAACAGGATGGGCTCCACCCAAACAAACTTGGTTCAAGAGTGCTAAAGGACAATATCTTCTTTTCAATCCATCATCCTTCTGCAGTATGTGCCAATCCACTCAACCTGAATGGCACACACACACCTGGACACAGTATTAATGACCACAGGACTTCACTTCTGCACCTGAATGGACATGCGGCTGACACATCACACAAGGACAATGATAACACCACTCAGCCACAGCAACCTCTGCTGACGGACACAATCTCAGCTGAGTCCTGCCCACAGAGCTCACCACAGACAGACTGTGACATACTAGAACTGCTAGAAGATTCAGCACCCAAGGACGACTTTCTGGAAAACAGCCAGGAAATCCAGGACAGCATATTACAGCCTCCGATAACACCAGAGCAAGACACGTTGTCCCTCTCTCCAGCATCTCCACTTCTGTGCTTCTCGGAGAAAATGGAACAACTGGTGTATGCTGGAACCAGACTATCCCACACTTTTGCAAGCCCCCAGATGTCAACCAAAAAACGGCAGGCCCCACAACCACCAAAGCCTGCGGGCCCAGCTCGCCCTCCCCCTCCTCCTGTGAGAGCTCTTCGGCCTCTGCCACAGCGCCAGGGCTCACACCCTCCTCCAGCAGCTCGCGGTGAACCAAAAACAACTGATACCAGCTCTCAGTGATATGTGTCGGGTCCCCGCTATGATAACAGTAACTTTCTTAAATGTTTACAAAACAAGCGGGAACCCAGTGTGCCTGAATCTTTCCCTATTGCTGTTCAACTACATGATAGAAAATCTAAGGCCTTCAAAAGCTGTACAGCAAACCCATCTAATCTGGTGCCTATTACACGCCAAACTAAGATCGCTGTGGGGACAAAAAGTAAGACCGTTAAGTTAGCACTTTTAAACATCCGCTCACTTAAAAATAAATCACTTCTAGTCAACGACTTAATAACCACATACAACCTGGACTTTATGCTTCTAAATGAAACTTGGCTAGAAGACAGCTGCAGTGCAACAGTCCTCAATGAAACATCCCCTCCTAACTTTACTTTTATGAGTGCTTGCAGAGCGGGTAAGAGAGGCGGGGGCTTAGCTGCTCTTTTTAAAGATGTCTATCAATGTAAGCAAAAATCACTTGGGAATTACCCATCTTTTGAATATCTGGGTATTGTGTTAAAAGGTGCTCCACGTATTTTACTTATCATTGTTTACAGGCCTCCAAAATACTCTCCAGCCTTTGCTGAGGACTTTACAGAACTGTTATCAACAATTTCCTCTGAGTTTAACTGTTTTGCCATTGCTGGAGATTTTAACATTCACATAGATAATGCAGAAACCAATATGGCAAAAGAAATCAAAACTGTTTTAAAAACTTTTGATCTGACACAGCATGTAAATGGACCCACACATAATCGTGGACACACTCTAGATCTACTTATCAGTACGGGTCTAAACCTCTCATCGATTGTTATTAAGGATGTAGCACTGTCTGATCATTTCTGTATTTTCTTTGATCTTTTGATCTCTCCTGCCATTGAAGCTAGATCTGTGTCTGTCAAGAAGAGATGCTTAAATGAGAACACTAGTGTGCTATTTATGAAGGCTATATCATTAAAACCAAGCATATCTGCTGACTCTGTTGATTTTCTCCTTGAATCTTTTAACTCAAAAATTAAAAGTGTAATTGATCATATTGCTCCTGCGGAAGTCAGGAAGAATAGTGGTAGACAAAAAGCACCTTGGAGAAACTCAACAGCAGTGCAAAATATGAAAAGACAATGCAGAAGAGCAGAGCGCATGTGGCGCAAGACAAAACTTGTAGTCCATTATAACATCTACAAAGACAGCATCCATGCTTTTAATATGGAACTAGGCAAAGCTAGACAGACTTTCTTCTCAAATATTATAAACAGCAACTTAAACAACACACGCACTCTTTTTGCTACTGTAGAGAGACTGACAAACCCCCCAAGCCAGATTCCCAGTGAAATGCTCTCAGACAGCAAGTGCAGTGAGTTTGCTTCTTTCTTCTCTGAGAAAATCAATAATATCAGAAAGGTGATCAGCTCATCCTTGAGTTGTGCTGGGGTCAAACAGATCCGACCACTACCTGAGAAAGTAGTTACTATGTCTGTTTTCGAAGAAATTGATGGCAAAATTTTGGAAGAAACCGTACAGCACCTTAAAACATCAACCTGCGCCCTTGACACACTTCCCACATCTTTTTTCAAAAGTGTGTTAAACAGTTTAGAAGCAGATCTCCTAGAAGTGGTAAATGCCTCACTTCTCTCTGGGAGTTTTCCAAACTCCCTAAAAACTGCAGTTGTCAAGCCCCTCCTGAAAAAGAGCAATCTAGATAAGACCATATTAAGCAATTATAGACCGATCTCAAATCTTCCCTTCATAGGCAAGATCATTGAAAAAGTTGTCTTCAATCAGCTGAACAAATTCTTAAGCTTGAATGGTTACTTTGACAATTTTCAATCTGGTTTCCGATCGCATCACAGTACAGAGACAGCGCTCATAAAGATAATAAATGATATTCGCTTAAATACTGATACAGGCAAATTATCAGTGCTGGTACTACTCGACCTCAGTGCTGCATTTGACACTGTCGATCACAACATACTTATTGACAGGCTTGAAAACTGGGTGGGGCTTTCTGGGATAGTCCTAAAATGGTTCAGGTCATACTTAGAAGGGAGAGGTTATTATGTGAGTATAGGAGACCATAAGTCTGAGTGGACATCCATGACATGCGGAGTCCCCCAAGGCTCAATTCTTGCACCACTCCTATTCAACCTGTATATGCTCCCAATGAGCCAAATAATGAGAAAGAACCGAATCTCTTACCACAGCTATGCAGACGACACACAGCTCTACTTAGCCCTATCGCCTAACGATTACAGCCCCATTGACTCCCTTTGCCAATGCATTGATGAAGTAAATGGTTGGATGTGCCAAAACTATCTTCAGTTAAACAAAGACAAAACTGAAGTCATTGCGTTTGGAAACAAAGATGAAGTTCTCAAGGTGAATGCATACCTTCACTCTAGAGGTCTAACAACTAAAAATCAAGTCAGGAATCTTGGTGTGTCTCTAGAGTCAGACCTTAGTTTCAGTAGTCATGTCAAAGCAATAACTAAATCAGCATACTATCATTTGAAAAATATTGCAAGAATTAGATGCTTTGTTTCCAGTCAAGACTTAGAGAAACTTGTGCATGCTTTCATCATCAAGACCATAAGACAGTTGCAGCTCATACAGAACGCTGCTGCCAGGATTCTGAGCAGAACCAGAAAATATGAACATATCACACCAGTCCTCAGGTCTTTACACTGGCTCCCAGTTACATTTAGGATTGATTTTAAAGTATTATTACTGGTATATAAATCATTCAATGGGCTAGGACCTCAATATATTGCAGATATGCTCACTGAATATAAACCCAACAGATCACTCAGATCATTAGGATCACATCAGTTAGAAATACCAAGGGTTCACTCTAAGCAAGGAGAGTCTGCTTTAAGCTACTATGCCAGCCGCAGCTGGAACCAGCTTCCAGAAGAGATCAGATGTGCTCCTACAGTAGTCACATTCAAATCCAGACTCAAAACACTTCTGTTTAGCTATGCATTTACTGAATGAGCACTGTGCCACTGTTCGTCCGACTGTTTTTACTGTACTTTATTTTATTTCTTATTCTAAAATGTTTTAATTATTCTTATTTGTTTTGATTATTTTATTTTCTCCTATGTAAAGCACTTTGAATTACCATTGTGTATGAAATGTGCTATATAAATAAACTTGCCTTGCCTGCCTTGCCTTGCCTATTTATTTCCTACTATAGAAGACAATGGCTGCTGTAAACCAACATACATGTGTGTGTTCAACAGAAGAGAGAAACACATAGAGGTTTGGAACAACATTTAATTTTCAATTGAACAATACTATTACAACATTGTTTTCCTGTTATCTCTGTAAAGCTGCTTTGAAACAATTTGTATTGTAAAAAGCGCTATATAAATAAAGGTGACTTGACTTGACTTGACAACAAGTGTGAGTAAATGATGACAGAATTTATTTTTGGGTGAACTATCCTTATAAATAACATAAAGTGTGTGTAATTTAATATTTAATTATTGCGTACCATATGCGTACTATTTTATTTATTTTAAGGAATACTAAATATGTGTTTGCGGAAGTGAGATGAATAAATCTATGTTCACATTTAGACTAGAACTACAATAACCATGTTCTCTCTCTCTCTCTCTCTCTCTCTCTCTCTCTCTCTCTCTCTCTCTCTCTCTCTCTCTCTCTCTCTCACTCTCACACACACACACACACACACACACACACACACACACACACACACACACACACACACACCACACACACACACACACACACACACTCTCACACACACACACACACACACACACACACACACACACACACACACACACACACACACACACACACACACACACACACACACACACACACACACACACACACACCCCTGCTCTTACTCCTGATCTCTCCGGAGAGACGCGCATCAACGCTCGACAGTACTCGGACTCTCTCTCTCTCTCTCTCTCTCTCTCTCTCTCTCTCCTCTCTCTCTCTCTCTCTCTCTCTCTCTCTCTCTCTCTCTCTCTCTCAGACTCTCTGTCTCTCTCTCGGTCTCTCACGCTCACAGTCTTTCTGAATATCACTCTCTCTCTCTCTCTCTGTCTGTCTCTCAGTGTCTCTGTCCTTCTGCATATCACTCTCTCAGTCTCTCTCTGCTTTCTTCACTCGAGCTCGTCGCATCCACACGATCATATCGACGCGAGAACTTCAGTGTGTCTCATCAGGTGAGTGTTCACATGAGTCTGTGATGAAAGAGTTGCTATCATCCATATTTACATCCATAAAGAAACATGCAGAGAATATATGGCTTTAAACTTTCTGCTTATTGCATGATTTGACGAGAAGGTCAGTAGCGATAGACTTCATGATCTTCAGCTCAGGGTTTCAGAAGCGCTTTAGTTCAGAACTCTGATGAGAATATGCTTTATTTATGCTCGGTTTATTTCTCTGTTTCTGCGGTTTGATGCTATAGATTATGCGGGACACTTATGTTTAATAATGAGCATGTATTGGTTTCACAGTAGGCTATCTTAAGATTTTATAATAATTATGATATATAGTGTAAAATGTCTTACAAACACACATTATCAGTAGTTCATGAACATACAATACGAATATTATAATATGCAAATTGTAACTATTTAAATACAAACATTTTGTAACATACATCTCTTCTGTCAGAAGTTATTACCGGTATGTATAATTTTTTTCTGACCTTTTTAACCTTTTTTTGATAGTAAATGTGAACCAGATTCATAATGCCTATCAGGACTTATGCATAATTGTTGTGCTATAATTCCTTTGAATACAACTTCCAAATAATAACAATATTAATAGGCTAATAGTAATAAATAAAAATGCTTGCTTTACAAAGACTCAAATTCAGATGCAATAATATCTTAGTTTGTTATAAAAAGTAAATGCAGGTCTTTTGTCTGCTGGCTTTTCACATCTTACATGAGCAAATGAACATATGTATATTATATATTATATGTATATATTACATATAATATTGTTTGCTTAAAATCTTTTCTGCCAATAAAAAAGTATGATGCCCCTGAAAGGGACTGCAATAGTTATAGGAATTTAGTTTTATTCATTAATATCTTATTTGATACATAATGTGATTAATTCTAAAGTTTTTTTGTATATGTGTTTAATATTGAGTGTGTATGTATAGAGAGATGGGAGCCAAAATCGAAATTCAATTAATTGCACAGGCTCAATTATAAATAATCTGAGTGTATTTTCTGCATGTGTGAACTGGCCGATTTATCACATTATATACAATGTGATATATATACATATATTATAATATCTTCTCCGGTTGCAGCCGCTGGACTATATTAATATGTGACGTGGTTATGTATGATTGAAAATGATCAGGAGGTCGGGATGTGCTCATTGGCGTAGCAGGTGGGGTGTGTTGGAGGGTTCTGTGATAAAAGCTTTAGCTATCAACCTTATCAATAGGATTTGGCATTTCCAATTAATGTATAAAATTATTATTATTATTACTATTACTTTTATCATTAAAGGTGAACTAAGTAACTTTTTTACCTTAAAGTAACACTAAGTCGTTTTTCAACCTTCATAATATATTTCCAAGACCCTTGTGATGGTACATCGACTTAAAATAAGTTAAATGACTCGTCTACCGTAGCCTGACGTGGTCTGTATCGCTTTTACTGGCACTATGTAACTTCGGGTTTCGGGTAGGAACCCGTGCACAAAAAAGAACTACAAAATTCGACTGCTTTACGTCAAGCGCTACAATAGTCATTATTTCGTTTTTCTTCGTTTCTGATGTCGCAATACATCATCCTTTCATGAAATCATGTAACATACTCTACCTTGTCTGTGGACATCATTCATTCTAAAGCCGGTGCTGGGTAAACAGCGAGCGTGTGTGCGACTGTAGGCTAGATTATTTATGACAGCGGCAATGGACAATTTTGTTTCCAACCAGTAGGGCGACCGAAGAGGAAAATTAACTTGGTGTTACTTTAACCGAACAGCTTTGGAGTCATTGTAATGTTTATATTACTGATTTCGTGTTGAATGGTGGTCGTCTCGCCCCCCCCCTGTTGGCTGTGAGCGAAAAAACACACTTGCAACTTTGAGGCGCCGGCCCGCCGGCCTCAGCATCAGGAAGAGTCGTGTGTGATATCAGGTCTCGCGATGTAACGAATTGCTTTACGGCAAGAAAGATTTGCTAAAATGAGCATCAAACAGAAATAACCCGGCGCCGTATACATGTGGTGTTCGACGCGCACATACAATACAGACTGCCGATAGTTCAACAGGGCGCGCACAGCTCTTAAAGGGGCCACACCTTATTTCCACTCGTTACAGCTTTCATCCTACTGAACAGGTACCGGTGTACAGGGGATCAGGCCGTGAGTGCAGAGACATCTCTGCGTGCGTGATATTTACGACAGTACAAGTATCCCACAGCGACTCTAGGGGTCACTGTTTGACAAAAACGGAAATCCTGCATAGTCCTGCTTTAAATTAATATTACAATTCATTTGGCCTGCAATCATTTTGTAGCACATCACCCCATAACCGACTTCCACTGTGAGGAAAATGAAAGATTAGTTAGATCAGTGTTACTCATTGCGCGACTCGCGAGCCTCCTGTGGCTCGCCAAGCTTTAATTTGTGGCTCGCATGGCGGTAAATAATAGGGTGATATGATCATGCAGTCATTACAGATATTTCATAAAACATTAAAAACAAGTAGGGCTAAGTTACATAACCCATTAAAAACTCAAAGTGTCTGCTCTATTACAAATAATTTTGATCGGCTTGAAAGGGGCGGTTTATTCCTTTTCTGATCCAAACGAGAGAACATAACACTTGATCGATTGAAAACCAAAACTGAAAAGGACGACGCATGATGCGCTGAACGAGCTGTTGTTCCTGATGAATTAAGTGTCATATAAATGAAAGTCCCGTAATTCTATAATTCTCCTTTCACAGCGTCTGTGAAGTGGAGCAGGACAACGTCCCACCAGTCATTGTTTCAGATTCTCATCCATAGACGACTGGTTTTGGGCATTTTTACTGCTGGATAAATATAAGCAGCATGGCACAACGGTTCATATGTTCATAGTCTCCAAATTATGACCAGAAATGGATAAATATTAAGTCTGCTGTTTAATACAAATATAGAACCAATGTAGGAGAATGGTTATTAAGTATACAGGGGAAACTCTTCATGCGGCATGTCAAAAATGTATTCCGATTTGAAGCTTGTGACATATGTGCACATAAATCCGATCACATTTAGCATTCATGTAAACTACAATACATTCAGATTCATCTATCGAAATTAATTCAGTATGATTGAAACAAAAGTTTTGCGTAAACATATCCAGTCTCTGGTCTTTCCAGCTCTTAAAGGGTTAGTTCACCCAAAAATGAAAATTCTGTCAGTAATTACTCACCCTGATGTCGTTCCAACCCCGTAAAACCTTCGTTCATCTTCGGGACACAAATGAAGATATTTGTGATTAAATCTGAGAGCTGGGTCACTCCTCCATAGGCTTCTAAGGGATTGAAACTTGACAGCCCAGAAAAGTTATTAAAGAAATCGTTAAAATAGTCCAAGTGACTATAGTGGCTAGATCTTAAGTTTATCAAGCTACGAGAATACTTTTTGAGCGCAAAAAACAAGCAAAAATAGTGACTTTATTCAAGTATTCTCTTTGGGCCTGGAGATTGCACGTAGTGTTATTGCGCAACGCTTCTGGTTGAACGTCACACGCATCACACACACACACACACACACACACACACACACACACACACACACACACACACACACACACACACACACACACACACACACATGACCAGCGTCGGCCAGTAGTGAGCCTACGTGTGGCGTATAACACAGAAGCGCTGCGCTGTTATACTACGTCAACAGCTTAGGAGAATGACACAGAAGAGAAGAGATGGTTGAATAAAGTCTTTATTTTTGTTTGTTTTTTGCGCGCAAAAAATATTTTCGTCGCTTGATAAACTTAAGATCTAGCCACTGTAGTCACTTGGACTATTTTAACGATTTCTTTAATAACTTTTCGGGGCTGTCAAGTTTCAATCCCTTAGAAGCCTATGGAGGAGTGATCCAGCTCTCAGATTTAATCACAAATATCTTAATTTGTGTCCGGAGATGAACGAAGGTCTTACGGGGTTGGAACGACATGAGGGTGAGTAATTACTGACAGAATTTTCATTTTTGAGTGAACTAACCCTTTAACATCGAATTTGCTCTTGAATGGTTAGATACATGATGGGATAATGTAGAAAAAAAAATAAAACTTAAGGTTATTTTGGGATGAATATATTCTGGAAATCCTGCTTTCTTGTCATTAAGAGAAATCATCTTGTCTCAGTTACAAATTTGACTGGTAAATCATAAAGGGTTAGGGATAAAGAAGAATGAATGAATCATAAAGAATGCTTTTTCCCTTTTGAATATATTGCATTGCATATGTATGTTCAGGGATGACAGATTAATAAGCAGACATGGTATTTATGACTGGATGTAATTTTTTATACTTTGCGGTAAAAATTGCTCTCCTACTGCTCTCTCTCTTTTCCAGCACTTTAGACACAGTTGCTCCACTGCGCTTAAAGAAGATTAAAGAAAATAGTCCAACGCCGTGGTACAACACACACACACACACACACACACACACACACACACACACACACACACACACACACACACACACACACACACACACACACACACACACACACACACACACACACACACAAACAAACACTCAGGCCCGTAAGAGAGCAGCCAGAAAAATGGAGCGAAACTGGAAGAAAACAAAACTAGAGGTATTTCGGATTGCATGGAAGGAGAGCTCGATTGCTTACAGAGAGGCTTTAAAAGCTGCTAGATCTGCTTATTTTTCAACCCTATTAGAAGAAAATTAACAAAATCCTAGGTATTTATTGGAAACCGTGGCTAAACTAACAAAAAATAAAGCTTCAAGCCCAGATCTTTCCAAGCAGCAAAGCAGTAATGACTTTATGAACTTTTTTACTTACAAGATTGATAATATCAGGGAGAAAATATAAAAATATAACTATGCAACCATCTACTACAGTAGCGCATCAGACAGTGCAGCGTAGTCTCATTGATGAAAAATTAGGGCTGGGCAAGTTAACGCGTTATTATCGTGTTAATGCATTTAATAATTAATGCCGACAATTTTTTTATCGCACGTTAACGCAGTTTTTTTATATTATTATTTTTGAAAGTTCGTTGCTCACTTGCCCTGAATACACAAAGGCCTACAGTCAAACCATGGATCACAGGAGGGGTGGGATGTTGGTTAGCCAAATAACCCACCCAAACAAGCAGTGGAGAGAGGCTTTGGCGGGTTCTCTCAGGTGAACAGAAAGGGAGACAGCGCTCCGCGAGTGAATGACGGGCGCTCTATGGATAGTAACCATGGCATCGGCTTCTGTGCGCTACGTAGCTGTAGCCTTTTTAACACATAACTTTACCTGATAGGCCTGTGTGTAGCTTAGCGGGGATGATCTGCCATGTGAATTCCCTTCTGTTGATGTCCTGATAACTATTTAGATTCTGGAAACTCACAAACAGCGAGCCGAGGATCAGTCTCTCTTCCAGTGATTTGTGCTGCGCGTTGTGTACAAAAAGTTATAGACAATTCAACCTCGGCAACGGGCGGGCGCGTGTGTGAGGCGAGCATGACCGCAACAGTTTCACAGGAACGCACCCGCTTGTCGCTGCCCCTTGTGCTCGACCACCACTTCGCCTCACTGAAGGCTGATTTATACTTCTGCGTCGGACTTACGCCAAAGCCTATACGCTATACACTAGCGTTGGTTTTACTTCTGCGTCGTTGTCCACGTTGACACGCAATTAGAGGGAGCATGTGAAACCCGGGGAGCGGTTCTAGCAATCACAGCGCTTGCGGTACGCGCAGAATTGACGCGTTTGTTACATTTTTGGAGAGGTGCACGTCAGGGTACGACGTAATTTCGACGCAGAAGTATAAATTGGGCTTTACCTCTGTTTAATGTAATCTTAGTGTAAGTGGGAAACCATGGCATGACCAAACCTAAGCTACTATCAGAGAAGTAACGTTGGTCGACTTATATCTGTAGTAGTGGTCATGACCTCTGATTACATAGACTGTTTCTGCTGCTCCCTGATAAAAGATACATACCTGTTCAGAAAAAAAAACAATAAAACTGACTCGTTTTAACAAGCTAGATAAAAGGTTATTCCCTGGCAGTGGCAAATAGCTTTGTTTTAATATTTGATTTGATTACATTAATGTTTAAGTTGAGATTTACAATAAATATTTTATTCCTACTGTGTAAAGGGAATACTGCTGGTATAAAACACCTTATTTGTTTAAAGTTTTTGCAAACCACATGTTATTGCACTTTTGTGTATATAGCAGTACATTTAAATCAAAAGTGCGTAATACACTACTTTAGAATTCATTATTAAATTTTGTGCGTAACAATGCGATTAATCACGATTAATCGCAAGAAAATCATGCGATTAATCGTGATTACAAATTTTTATCGTTGCCCAGCACTAATATATATATATATAAGTCTAGTGGTTAAATGATAAATGATAAAGGAAATAAATGTACAACAGTAAATAAGCAAACAATTAAGAAGAAAACAATATGAAGGTCCAGCTCCTGAGCACAACTACAGGATAGGGATCAGAACACCCCTCCCACAAAGGACAGGCATCTTAAACACATTCCCAAATTCGAGACAGGTGTGGATCCTTATCTGGCAACCTATAAAAAGAAAGAAAGAGAAGATAACAGAAAAATCCCAAAACATAAGTGAACCGTAACAAGTGTGTATATAAATATGTATGCAAATATAGTATAGCCTATAAAGTATATAAACAATACAAATAATAAAAAAATATTATTACAGTGTAGGGCTGCAGTATTATGAGAAAATCATTAGTGTTGATTATTGCTCTTTATATTGTAATGATGATTATTAATTTCAAATAATAGAGTACATTTTTACATAATTTTTTTATAATTTTGTGTGGGGGAAACACCCTAAAAAACATAGCAAGACGTACCATCTGCTTTCAGCAACACCCTGCTAACCACTCAAACATGGTAGTGCGGATTTGCTGCAACAACTCTTCTTCAGAAAGTCTACAATAGTTGAAGGCAGATCCACTCACCCTTGTTTTCTCTCTCTTTCTCTGACAGGCATCAGAAACTCCTCCTGAACCATCAGAAATGACATCACTGTAATCACTTCAGGGAATTCTTGTTTTTTGTGCATTAAAAACTTTGGAAAATCCACAAACTGCAAGGGTGTGACATTTCATTATCTGCGTTGGTGATATTTCAGAACGTTTGTATTTTTGTTCAGTCTCTGATCCATCCTGTGTCCTGATCCTTCACTCCTGTGTGCTGATCCTTCACTCCTGTGTCCTGATCCTTCACTCCTGTGTGCAGATCCTTCACTCCTGTGTGCAGATCCTTCACTCCTGTGTGCTGGTCCTTCACTCCTTTTGTGCTGGTCCTTCACTCCTGTGTGCTGATCCTTCACTCCTGTGTGCAGATCCTTCACTCCTGTGTGCTGATCCTTCACTCCTGTGTGCTGGTCCTTCACTCCTTTTGTGCTGGTCCTTCACTCCTGTGTGCTGATCCTTCACTCCTGTGTCCTGATCCTTCACTCCTGTGTGCTGGTCCTTCACTCCTGTGTGCTGGTCCTTCACTCCTGTGTGCTGATCCTTCACTCCTGTGTGCTGGTCCTTCACTCCTGTGTGCTGGTCCTTCACTTCTGTGTGCTGATCCTTCACTCCTGTGTGCTGGTCCTTCACTCCTGTGTGCTGATCCTTCACTCCTGTGTCCTGATCCTTCACTCCTGTGTGCTGATCCTTCACTCCTGTGTGCTGGTCCTTCGCTCCTGTGTGCTGGTCCTTCACTCCTGTGTCCTGATCCCTCACTCCTGTGTCCTGATCATTCACTCCTGTGTACTGATCCTTCACTCCTGTGTGCAGATCCCTCACTCCTGTGTGCTGGTCCTTCACTCCTGTGTGCTGATCCTTCACTCCTGTGTGCAGATCCTTCACTCCTGTGTGCAGATCCTTAATTCCTGTGTCCTGATCCTTCACTCCTGTGTGCTGGTCCTTCACTCCTGTGTGCTGATCCTTCACTCCTGTGTGCTGGTCCTTCACTCCTGTGTGCTGATCCTTCACTCCTGTGTGCTGGTCCTTCACTCCTGTGTGCAGATCCTTCACTCCTGTGTGCAGATCCTTCACTCCTGTGTCCTGATCCTTCACTCCTGTGTGCAGATCCTTCACTCCTGTCTGCTGATCCTTCACGTTGCCCCAGATGAGTGTTTGTGGTCGTCTCGTGTGTTGTGCCGTCTGGCTCCTCTCTGTTCAGACCATGATCTGGTCTGCGGACATGACCCCTGACGCAACCCCTGACCGACCCGACAAACACCCCACACACTCACGGGACACCTTGCAGAGACAGAAACGCAACTGGGTTTGGAATCAGTTCTTTGTGCTTGAGGAATACACCGGGACAGAGCCGCTGTATGTGGGCAAGGTATGAACTCTTCACTCTTTTCTCACATGGAAGTCTTGTTTTAAATAATCACCACAAAAGTTTAGTGTTTAGAATCATTAATAAGTTCAGTCAAGTGTTATACAAACATGTACAGGTATTTTTTTGTTCTCTCAGATTTTTTTGTTCTCTCACTAATGCAATATTTACTGCTTAATGGGTAGTAATTTCAGTAGAGAGTAATGTGGTAGCGGTATTACCGAGTAGACTTCACAGCACACAGAGAACAGGCATAAATATTACAATATTACATTATTTTTGGCCTTTTATTTCTGGAACCTTTTGCCCTTTAGTAAACTGCAACTTTTGAGTAAAGTATATTAATTCTAGCCTTCTGGTCTTTCGTTGATGTGATTGACAGCTGTTCACCACCTGTTACCATGATGTCAAACAGTTGGGGGAAAAACATCTCTTGCAGATTTTAAACAGATATCAATCAAATGTTGGTGACTTTTGTTTTCAAATATAAATAAAGTGGGGTTTTTAAATGATGAGGCATTGTCAGTGCTTCTGAAACCTGTCCTGGTTCCCAGTGTACATGCCGTGTGTCTCCATCATCAAACACACCTGACTCACTCATCAGCGCACTAGTCGAGTCTGCAGGATGTGAAGGATGAGGGAGAAACAGAATGTGGTGTGTTTCACTCTTCGGGGTGTTTATTTAGGCTGTTCTTCTCATCTTTACACCTCTATTGAAACAGCTTTGCATCATGGACGTTTGCCATTGCCAGCGGTGCTAACCATACTAGTTGACACATTACATCATAGTTTAATACATGCATTGTTTGTTGAAGTGGAATCACAAATGGAGAACATGAATGCACTTCGTCTTCTGAAGTATTTTGTATTCTTAAGGAAGCAGAACACCAAAGCTCTTTTCCCATTCTCTCTCCTGTAAGGGCATATCTGTGACCTTTTCTCCTGTTTACCTGTGAAAAGATAGAGCTATAAACAAATATATAGACAAATAAACCACTTCAGACAGAAACAGAACAAGAGACAAAAACTAAATATAAAAAGAAGGAAGGTGAGAGAGTGGATATTTCCACAGGCGAATGTGTCATTTGCATTTAAATTATTTTTCGATGCTGGCGTCCCTTAGGCCAGCCTGTTAGCAATGGCATCATGCCAAAGACTGAGATTAGATGAAAGGCAGCAGATATATTTTTCCTGGATAAACATATGCAATGACAACCCTCAGACAACTTCAGAGCATGCAAACATATTTTGACACAAAGTACATTGTTCAAGGAACTGAGCTTAAATGTTTGAGAAGCACTTTTTTGGCTGTTCTCTCATTCAGACGGAGATCTGATATGCAATTCTTTTTACTAGAACTGGCATATCCCAAATGTTACAAAGAATGTATTCATGAATTTATGGATTTTGTCGGAAGTATTGTCCCTAACAATGACAAAATACTTATTGACGCTTTTGTGTTTGACTAATTTGGGAAAAGCTCTATTGTGTGGGAATACACTGAACCGGTCTTGTATCTGGGTTTGTTCATTATTGGTGAAAGTCCATTCTTCTATCCAGTGTAATCATATATTTAGCTCTATTTCACATAGAGACTTGCATAGAAGAAGAAGCACTACAATCCTTTTAAGACTACTCTTTATCTCATCAAAATGTAGAGCAGCATGTTAAGGCTTTTAACTCCACTTGTGTAAAGATCTTAAATGCATTTGCTCCTCTGAGGAATAAACATGCTAAACCCAAGTCAGTCCTTTGGTTAAATGATGATATCAGGAATGTCAATGGAAGAATGCTGTCTAATAAAATAATCTTATTAAATTTTCAAAATTATTTGAAAGCAGCAAGGACAAAAATATATTTTTTTAATTAATTACAAAAACATGTTATTTCTTTATGTATTACCATATCAGCATGAGAGGAGGCCTATATATATACATGGTCGACTCACCTAAAGTCCTCAACAGTTTGCAGCATCCCTCCTTCACCCTGACTCCTCACTCTTGGCTAGTTCCTATCACAGCCAGGAATTGTGGGGAAATCTCTGGGTTCGGGCCAAACACAGAGCTCGGAGCCTCTCCTCAGACAGCACACCAAAAACACATACCATTATTCTATCTGAATTATTTGTAAGTGTGAATTTGAAAACACACTGCACTCCTGGTGTATGTTGCAGTTGGGCTTAAATACAGTCTCTAATGATGTTTGCCGCTTCACCCGATGGAGGGACATAAACAACACTGATCACAGTGTTCCAAAACTCTCTTGGCAGATAAAAAGGTCTCAAACTCATAAAAGTTCAATGTCTGGATTAAATACTGTGGATTTGACTGTTGTATGGCTACACCATCGGTCATTTACAAACACGCAGATATCACCACCTTTGCTCTTCCCCGAGTTGACAGATCTATCTGCCTGAATTAGAGAAAAGCCTATGCAATTTGCATACAGAGCGAACAGAAGTGTTGAGGATGCTTCACTTATGTTGTTAAATTTACTGACTAAGCATCTAGAGGGGAAAAATACCCATGCAAGACTGTTGTTCATAGACTTCTCTTCCGCTTTTAACACTATACAACCCCACATCCTAGCCAGAAGACTGTTAGAGTATTATAAGTTGAACCATAATTTAGTGGGCTGGCTATTGGATTTTTTAACAAATAGAATGCAGAGGGTAAAAGTGAATGGTAGCCTTTCTGATGTATTATTTTTATCCACAGGATCACCACAAGGCTGTGTTCTTTCACCCTTACTATACATCTTGTATACTAATATGTGTCAAAGTGTATATGAAAATAGGATACTAATCAAGTTTGCTGATGATACAGTGATAGTTAGTCTGTTACAAGGGGACGAGTCTGGCCATGGTCCAGTTGTGGAGGATTTTGTGACCTGGTGCGATGATTCCTATCTAAAGTTAAACACTACCAAAACGAAAGACATGATAATTGATTTTAGAACACGCACCGTTGATCACGTGACTACTATTATTAAAGGACAGACTGTGGAACAGGTGGAGAGTTACAAATATCTTGGTACAGTTATAGATTCAAAACTTTCATTTGAATCTAACTGTGATATGGTCTGTAAAAAGGGGCATCAACGTTTGAGATGCCTTAGGAAACTTGCTAAATTTCACAACGACAGACGTATGTTGACTTTATTTTATCTTGCTTTTATTGAATCTTTTATGTCTTTTTCCATAGTGGTGTGGTATGGAAGTCTGTCAGTGAAGAACAGGAACTCCTTAAACCAAATTGTAAGATGGGCGAGTAGGATAATAGGAGTAAATCAAAGGAACCTAGGAAATATATATACAAATCAGCTGTATCGGAGAGCAAGTGCTGTCTTGAGTGATCGGTCGCATCCCTTAAGAAATGATTTTAAGTTACTTCCGTCTGGTCGCCGGTTTGCGGCTTTGAGATGGAAAACAAGACGATATAAGAATACTTTTGTTCCAGCTGCAATTGAATTCCTAAATAAAAAGAGAGAAGTTTTAGCATTTGACAGTTAATATGGATAGAGGATACGTATGTGTTATGGCGCAGTCTGTCATGAAGTCTACTTGTCTATTTGTACGTGAAATACTTGTATATTCTTATGTTTTTTATGTGGATGACCGAATACTTTTTTATCTGTAATACAATTTTACCTGCGGATATGAAATAAAACTACCTACCTACCTAAGCCTTGTTCCTCTTTCAGCGAGCTTGGCATATTCAGTCGAAGCCCAGTTTCAGTAAGTACCAGCATCCCGATACTCAAAGCTGGCTCTAGCTTCTTTTGTTGCAACGATCTGACGTTGCTCAGGATTATTGGAGGTAACGGAGGTTTGCATCAGATGCCGTCTTGGTTTTAGAATTGAGTATGAAATACTACTTCTCATTTTTAAATCATTCAAATGGTTTCAAGCCTATCGTCCAATCACAACCCTTTGATAGTCCCTAGGACTACGCTGAAATCGAAGGTTGAATGTGTACTCGGTAGCAGCTCCTAAAACCGCTTCCATGTCTGCTGTTTTAATTGGTGCTTTATTAATTTAAAAAAATTAGCTTGTTTACACTTGAGGTTTCAATGTTTGCTTTTATCAAAAATTATTCAGTTTAGTATAAATTCATGTTCCAGTTCTATTTGATGTTTAAATGTGCAGATCATGTATGTATTTGTAGTTCAGACTGTTTGACACTTTCTGCTGATGCCAAAGTATTACTTTAAGAATTAAATCACCTCCACATCTGCTGTTTTAATTTGACTTAAGCAATGGCTATATTAATGGCTCTTTTTTTTTACATCACACATTTAGCATTTGTCTATACCTGACTTCCCTCTATAGTGTTTTCTCTGTGATAGTGTGATTGGACACAAATGTGAAGTCTTCCCGCGCTCCAGAAAATCTATAATCAGAAATGTAAGAATCAGTTGTGACTTTGATGGGAAGCTGATTGGTCTGTGAGCACTGAAGCTTGTTTTATTCTCAGCAAAGCTGTCTGAAATATTTTCACATTTGCATTTGCACAAGGGCCGTCTCTAGATGCTTCAGAGCTACTGTCAATGTATGATACACATGGTTGACAGTGCCAAGCTGACTGATGCTCCCAAAGCTGCTAACCTGCCTTACCATCACTTACCTTCAAATGGGTTTAGCACACAACAAATAAGAGCTTTCACTCAGACCCATGGAAATGGCCATGCACCGTTTACTGACCATCTGATGTATATCGCACTCAAAAGAATTTCAACTCCCAAAAGTCAGTGCACCTGCTTGAATTGGTAAATTACAATAGTATGTTGGACATTACAATGAGTAATGTAATGAAACTCAAATCATCACTAGATTTCTCTCAGGACAGTCAGGTTGAGTCAGAAAACATTCAAAGTAATTCATCTCTGTAGTGGTTTTGAAATATTTATATTTATTTATATATTATATTTATGAAATATTATTTCTTGTCTCAGCTAGACAGCATCTCTGTAGCACATTTTATTTCATAGGGTTAGATGCATTTCTAAGCATAACAATTACTCTACCTTCCGATTTGTTTTTAGCTTTAATATGGATATTGAAAGGATGCTTGTAGAAATTATATAAAGCAGTATTTTATGACCCAAACAATGCAGATATTTTACTGTTTACTGACAAATGGAAACTGACATTGCCTTCCCCCAGGACTAGAAGAAACAGAGAACATGATAGACCTGGTACCAGTGGCATCCATTTTCATTTAGTGTAAAAGTTGCATACATGGAGGAAGCGGCACCTCTGTGTAATGCGATGGATCCCACGATTAATACCGTTCCCAATTATAAAACATCCTATTCAGGACATTAATATAATCCCGCGGTAACTAAAGAGCCTATCCTTTAGTCGTGTCCTCAAGAGTTAGGTGATCAGTCTATATAACTTTGTATTCTATTATAAAATAATAGATTTCCCCATTATATTATAAGTCTACCTTTTAATGGCACTCTTAAACCGTGTTTACATTATAACTACCTGTCATATGCATAAACAGTACACATATGTGACCCGTTACAGAAACCAGGGACGCAAGTCGGCAGCACAACTTGCGAGAAAAATGAGAAACAAGCGGTTTTTTTCCAAAATTTGTGATTTCCGCTTTTTTGCAGAATCTGTTAGTTGAAATCACAAAGAAGCCTCTCCATGTTTGAGATAGCAGTATTGGTATATTTAAAAGCTTACATTTTGAGGTTGAAATCGGCTTGTTTTCGTAGATTCTAGCACACAGTAGGGGCGTGGTGTGTTATTGTCTGTGTGTATTTCCATACTGAATATGGCGCTTTTGTCCCCGCCCTCCAAGTGAACCGCATGGCTACTTATTATGCTGTGCTCTGGTCGGCTCAATTCAATTCAATGAAGATGGACGCCGCAAAGATTATCGCAGACGAGCTGAACCGTGGCAGTTACCGGTACACTGAAAATGTTTTCGCCGCACTTTGTGGGCTCGGGAAACTGAAATCCGCGCGCGCGCGCGCCCTCGGTGCTTGAATACGGCGGCTCGGCTCGCTGACATCGATAGCTGGCTGTTTCATATGAGACATCCCGATTGCTTTGAATGGGGAACGTTTTTTGAACAGGGAACAGACTTAATGGAGACTTAATGGACTCGCAATAATCGAATTACAGGATGCAGTTAAGACCTTTGCTGCCATGAAGGCCTGCCGTGCGCGTTTCTGAAACGTAAGTTAAGCTTCATTTGCTCTTTAGTCGTTATTTAAGATGCTGAACCTGCTGATGATATAATGTGCTTGCGGACATTTCATTTGTGTGTGTATACGCACATAAGTGATGTAAAGAGATTTGCAACAGTAATTTGAGGAGGTGAAATGTGATTATTTGGAAAATCCCTGTCATGACTGCTTAAAGAAAAATGCCAGCAGGCATTTGCCTCCTGCATAAACTTTAATATTGTTGACATTTTGGGCACACGTGCGTTGCGCACTATTTGCGTTATATGTAGGCCTTTGGCATATTGGTCTTTGTGTGTTGTTGCTGGTTTTGCGTTATATCATGGCATATTGGTCTTTGTGTGTTGTTGCTGGTTTTGTGTTATATGTATGGCATAACGATATTGGTCTTTGTGTGTTGTTGCTGGTTTTGCGTTTTATGTATGGCATATTGGGCTTTGTGTGTTGTTGCTGGTTTTGCGTTATGTATGGCATAACGTTATTGGTCTTCGTGTGTTGTTGCTGGTTTTGCGTTATATGTATGGCATATTGGTCTTTGTGTGTTGTTGATGGTTTTGCGTTATATGTATGGCATATTGGTCTTTGTGTGTTGTTGCTGGTTTTGCGTTATATGTATGGCATATTGGTCTTTGTGTGTTGTTGCTGGTATACGTTTCAAATAGAGGGGCAGCACAATTGTTTTTCGTCTAGAGCGGCAGAAGTGCATTCGCCGGTCCTGGGGTTGAGTTTCCATAAACATTAAAGTTTTTTGTTTTGTGTTCATTCTAAGAACACGTACACGTTATCTCATGTTTAGTCTGTTTAGACCTTCCCATACCTACTATTGTTATTAGCTAACAGGAAAGAAAAAAAAATCTGTAAAGCACATTGGGGGATATCTAAATGAGATGTAAATGAGCCCTATTGTCACTCCCAGCTGCAGAGAGAGGTGAGAACTGCAGATCTTTAAAGGTGGTTTTCTCCGCTTTTAGTTTTTCTGAGTGCCTACCTTTAAATGGCCACAACTTCTCTAAATATTATCAGATTTCCATGTGTTACACATCGTTGGAAAGCTTGGAGACTACACTTTCAGAATCTGTGAATAACTCAAAATGCCCCAGAACCGACTTGTGTCCCTAGTTTCCGTAACTGGTCACATATACATGTTACATGCTGCCTCTTTGGCTAGGCTTATATGATCAATCAAACCACAAAAGGGTTATTCTTGGTTCAAAAAAATTCTCACCCTCTGATGTTGTTGTCTTCTGAAAGGAGCTTCCTGTACCAGTCAAAAGATTGTGACTCACACTCAATGATCCAAGGTCCAGTCAAATGATTATAATAAA
This sequence comes from Chrosomus eos, assembly GCA_036326025.1. NCBI lineage: Eukaryota > Metazoa > Chordata > Actinopteri > Cypriniformes > Leuciscidae > Chrosomus > Chrosomus eos. The sequence continues at coordinate 34,115,627 of CM070840.1, forward strand.
TGCTTTAACAATATTTATTACAATAATCAAATGAAAAAGGAATACTTGTTACAGATCATAATTGAGTAATAACTAACAGATAGATACTAGCTAGGCTTGATGCTTCTTGCCTCTGACAACTGCTGGGGTGTCAGAGTGGTGGTTTCAAGGAAGAGCGAAGAGCCTCTCTCATTCTTCTTCTTTTATATGCTTTTGGTCAAGCGTGCTTGCATGCATGTGCGTAGCAAGCGTTTATGCAGTTGTTAGAAACAACTATGAAGCCATATATTTGCTAGAAGCGACAGGTGTGTTAGTTTCAACACTTGTTAGAAACAACACTTGTTAATAGCAACACAAAGACATGCTTGTGTGGCAGGATGGACTGTGGTTAAATTCAGCCCCTCATTCGGTTACAGTGGTTGTTATCCTTCCTGTCCGGTTTGTGATTGGCTGGTGGGGTTTCGTGGTGGCCAATCGGGTCAGGAGGAGGATGTTAAAGCTTGAACGGGGCAGTGCGTAACGTTGTAGGCTTGTGGTGTTTGGGTTCACCCAGTTTCTGGTGGTATTGCAGGTATGTGAGCTTCATTGCCAATGTTGTACTGTGTAGTCTGCTTGTGGTTGATGTGGGATTCTGATTTGTCGCAGAACTCCTTGCTGTGTTGCGGCTAACCCATTTCCCATTGAGTTGAACGGAATAACGTGTTACTCGCCTGTTTGTTGACTCGCCTGCGAGATCCGTGTATCGCCTGGTTGTTGACTCGCCTGCGAGATGTGTGTGTCGCGCGCTGTTGCTCAGGTAAGTTTCCTCCATCCGGGTAATGTTATTCGCTTTATTTGGGGGTAGCTTAATAAAACCATTATTGTGTGTTTTAGGGATAGCTACTACAGCAGGGAGGCGTTTGCGGCCTGCCTTGGGGCAACTGCTGCTTTGCTTGAATGCTGTTAATGCACGTCTCCCCTACGTGCTGAACTTCTTTTCGGCAAGTCTAAGTTAATAGACTGAGTTCATTTTTGCTCAAGGAAACTGCACCGTAGGCCACTTGTGTGGCCGACTGAGTATCTGCCCTCAGATTTGTGTATCCACAGATGAGTGTGTTTGTTATGTGATCCTTTGAGTGGGTCGTGCGTCCTTATTTTCTAGAACTCATTTCATTTGCTTCTTTGTTTCTTTCATTTATCAGTAGTATAGTTGTTTTGTAAAGTCATTTCATTTGCTTCATTTGCTTCTTTGTTTATTTCCTTTACCTGTATTATTTTGCCAAGTCATCTCCTTTGCTCCTTTGTTTATTCCCTTTATTAGTAGTATAGTTGTTTTGTAAAGTCATTTCATTTGCTTCATTTGCTTCTTTGTTTATTTCCTTTACCTGTATTATTTTGCCAAGTCATCTCCTTTGCTCCTTTGTTTATTCCCTTTATTAGTAGTATAGTTGTTTTGTAAAGTCATTTCATTTGCTTCATTTGCTTCTTTGTTTATTTCCTTTACCTGTATTATTTTGCCAAGTCATCTCCTTTGCTCCTTTGTTTATTTGGCTTAAAAGTATTACTGTTGTGTTTCAAACTTTATTTAATTTTCTTTGCTGCTGTTGTTGGAAAAGTTCTTTTTTTTTTTTTTTTGTCATCGTTAGTCTGATTTATGGTGTGAAATTATGACCTGTTTCTAATTTTGTTTATTCTGTCCTTGTTATATGTTGCGGAGCTGAGAGCTGACGGTGGGGGACGGCGTGCTCGAGGTGGTGGGCCCTCTTTAGTGTGTAGTGTGGTTCCCTTCACAGTGTGACCGTTGCTGTGCTGAGTGTGTGGCTGTGCACGTGCGTTTGGGGTGGATTATTTGGATACTCCTGCCCGAGTCGCTGGACGCCCACCAGTAAGCCTCAAGCCCGGTATCGTGAGTGTGTGTGTGTGTGTGTGCGTGCGTGTGAAAAGACTGCATGTATTGTCAGGACACTGATTCACACATCCCTGTGTGTGTTATTTATTATTGTGTTTTATTGATGATGATTAATAATTCATTCTCCATTGGAGTGCTGTGATGTGGTATTGACTCTTACCAGTGTGTAGTGTTTTTACGAATATGCTGATGTCAGCTTTTCAGAGTGTTTATTATTGTTGCTGTGAATTTGATCAATAAAATTGTTTTTTTCTTTTTACGGAACCACTTCTCTGTTTGTTCAGTGCACGAACTTGATTGCCTAATTCTATAGGAGTTTGGATGGTTATTTATAGTTCCCTGGGTTAGATCTCGGGGTGGCGTAGTCGAATTAGATTTAGTGCCACTGCTACACTTGCATGGCAGGTGATTAGTAAGAGACTGGGGTTAAAAGGTCTCCTGTATACATTACTAATCTAATGACTCTTTGTGGCTGAAAAATATAATACAAAGCAAAAAGACTCCTTTTACATAGGAGAACATTTTTTAAATGGTTACAGTTTCCATTAGCCCAGTCAGTTCTTTTACATTGACAGAACAAGACAAAGACTTTTTATTATGACCTTTTCTGCGTCTGTGCCGAGATGAAGGTTTTGCAGAAGAGAAGGAAGTCCCAGCCTTAGATGGGCCTCTCATCACAGTAATGAAGCCGAAGTTATTAAAGTCATTGCACACTCTTCTGCGGGTCTACTCACGCAGGCATCAGACGTCATCTGCGCATTCACATACGCTGTGCAGACAGAGCGAGAATGGCAGGCAAACAGTTCTATACGTTCGTTACTGTAGTACTGTTACTCACTGTACTGTAAAGTTTCTCACCGGTGAATGACACTTTATAATAACGTTGTCTCTGCTCGTCTTGCTTCTGGTGTGAGTGCGTTCATGTGTTTTGGAGGAGTCTTGGCTTTGGACGGCTATTTGCAGGGCGGGTGGAATCGTATGCTTTCAATGCTAGCAGGCTAAATTTAGCATTTTCCAGATCAACTATTGCACCTTTAGATGATTTTTTCGAATGCTATGTAGAATTCTGCAAAAAAAAAAAAAAAAAAATGGTGAGTCTTTTTGGGAGATGGACAGATTTATGGTTAGATGCCCATATTTGTAGCAGCATTATCATCATTTGTCAGTGGGTACTGATGTGAGCAGAGAAGGAAGACCAATGTCAGAAGCTGATTGGATTAGAGAGTGATGCTGTATAAAGACGGGTGGAAGTTCCAGGGTTAGGTTCCAGGGTTATGGTCCAGGGTTAGGGTCCAGGGTTAGCGTTGGGGCTATGGTCCAGGGTTAGCGTTATGGTCCAGGGTTAGGGTCCAGGGTTAGCGTTGGGGCTATGGTCCAGGGTTAGCGTTAGGATTATGTTCCTGGGCTGCTGCGTGAGAAGGAAATGGAGCCGATGCTGTGGAAGTGAGAGTATTATCTGGCAGGCCAGCTTGGACTGGAGAAGGTGCTGAAGGTGAGACATGTGCTTTGGGATATGTGCTGGTTGCTGAGGCAGGAGGATGGAAAATACACGGAAACCAAAGAGGAGAGACCTATTGCGGAGGAATCCTCAAGCTATGGTCTGCAAATATCTAAAGAGGAGTGGAAAGGTATGTAGGGTGTGTGAGACAAGAGGCGGCCTTGTGCTAGAGTCTGCTCATTAGGCATTAGGATGAAATGTGGAAACAGAGTAAAATGGGGTCAGAGTTCTGGATGAGATACTGAAGCCTGGATTAACAGAACTTTAGTGGCCGCTGTAGTTGTTTGGGAGGAGGTCACATTTATTTATTAAGTGCTTTATACAATATAGATTGTTTAAAAGCAGCTTCACAATGAATACAAAGGAAAATAAGTGATAATGTTTTAAAATTAATCAGTTATGAAATATTCAATTTCAGCTGTAAGTAGCTTTACATAAGCAAATAGTGTAATTAATCAGCTCAATTTAGCTCAGTGTTGTTCCCTTTATCAAAAAAGGGAACTTCGAGATGCGTCGTCAACGCTACGGGAACGCCTCCTGCGTGGTTGCGTCTGAAGCATCTATGCCAACTAGTCCAATGGAAAAAGAGAATGAGCGTCACGGGCGGGTGACGTCATGACCAGGAAATGATAAAAGCACTTCCGCCCTTTAGGCCGC